>BSBK01001788.1:195000-527500 GCA_027943335.1 Chamaecyparis obtusa
AGTTCTTTTGGGTTCCCTGGTAGGGCGTTACAAATGCACTTAACCAAATGGCCCTTGGGATAGGGAGTGGGAATCCAAAGCTGTATTATATATTATATGTTATATGTTGTATGTTATATGTTATATGTTATATGTTATATGTTATATGTTATATGTTATATGTTATATGTTATATGTTATATGTTATATGTTATATGTTATATGTTATATGTTATATATTATATATTATATATAATTATATATATTAAATATTTATTATTAATGAGTTATATATTATTTTTATTTTATATTTATATTAATATAATATTGAATTGAGTATTTTTTATAATATTAATATAAACCTATCAGATATCTAATGTCTATCAAAACATATCGAATATCCAAAATGTTTTAGATATCTGATATGCTTTGGATTTGTCCCTAGGTACATGTACTGACACCCAAGCCAACTAAAAAGTAAATACATATTTTTCACATTTTTGGGAAAATTGAAAACACATTTTTTTTCCATATCGCCACTTTTTGACCCCTCATGATCTTGTACATACTCATATATTATGTTTTCATTGCCACATCCACATGGAAGGATTATTATCCCTTTTGATACTTTACATGTTAATAATTACATATCGTTGATACTTATATCTTGCATTGGGGGAATAATGTGTCCCTTCTTTATATGTTTATTTCTATTTTATCTTAGGTCTATGGCTCATAGTTTTCAATTCCTTGTCATTATTAAATTTCCATGACCACTAAAGGCCTATTTCCTTACCTAAACATTTTGTTTGTATGTACTCTTGGATGCTACAATGGGGGTATAGGCCACTCTAGTTGCCTTTGTGTCTACATGTGTGCTTCTAGTCATTAAGGGATGTACCACAAAATTTTTCCCATATTGGAACATAATTATTCTTCATCAATATCATTTCCCCCCTTTTTGATTACATGATATTATATATAGTAATGACTCAATATGCCAATCAAATTAAATGATTTATCATGTATATGGTTTGATGCTACATTTTTGGAGAATATTTTCTTTTGATACATTATCTCCCCCTCTTTTTGATAATTACTTGTGTCAATAGACATAACCATTTGATAAAGGCATATCCTATCACTAAGTTTTCACATTTAATATATAAAAAATTACAAGTGTTTATAGTGATCCATTTTATGGAGAATACAAATAAAATAGTAAACAAAGATGATCATATCCTTGTAGGATTTACTACTTTATATGAATCTCAAAGCAATATGTTTTAAGTTTATGAATATTTAGTAAATACATGCAAATTTGTGATTTCCAAATACTTTGAAATACATGTTCATTTCATAATTCATGTGCACTTAAAAGTAGGGACAAAGTATGATGATGGGATTTGTATGTACTCATATCATTTTCCTTCTATTTAGGTTCCTATTTTTTTAGAGATGTCATATATGTGTGTGTGATGATGATAATCACCTTCATGAAATTAAGATCAAATTAGCAACAATTCTAAAGTAAATACAATGCAAATCTATTTAAAAATGAAACTAAGATCTATAGCATCACATGGATCTCTAGAAAGAGGTGGTAAGTGAAGCTCTCAGCTCAAATCTCCACTAGTGACACTTCTAAAATGAGAATGTATGCTGCTTTATGCTTTTACAATGCTTCTATGATGATGATTCTAGCTCAAATTGACAAAATTATAATGCAAATACTCTAAATGCTCTTAATTGCTCTTAGAATGCTCTTCAATTGCCTATAATAGAAATGCTTTGCAAATGAATTTCTAAGATATCAATTGCTCTCAAAATGCTTCATATTTATACTAAATTCCCAAGGGTAGGGGGTGGAGTGAAGTAATCATGATAACCCTTGGTTGAGTCAAATACTCTTTTTTGTTCATAAATGGGGGGACAATTTAAAGGTTTGTCTCAAAGCTTTAGACAAAAGGACAAGATTGAGTGGTTGAGATTGAAACTTTAGAATGAGTGATTGAGATTCATCCTTTTTGAGTGATTTGTGTCTTTTTGTCCTCAATTCTTATTGGTTGCTCAAATTTGTTCAAAGATATTAGGAATTATTAAATTCAATTAATTAACTAAATTTATCCATGTAAGGGTAATAGGTTCATTTTGATTTTTGATTTAAACAACTATACAACTAATTGATTAAAATCAATTATGTAATGTTTTTCACTCCTTTAAGCTTTGATTTAATTATTTAACATCCTTATTTGATTTTTCCTTTGCTTTAATTTATTTTGTCCAACTTTATTTAATTATGTCCATTTTTAATTGATTTGATCCCTTTTTTATTGAATTAGTGCATTTTGATGATTTTAGGCCATTTTATTGATTTTTGCAATTTAAAAGAGCTTGTCCATTTTTGCATGTCTAAAAATGCCCCACTTTGAATTGATGTGCAAAGAACATTGATTCAAAGATTCTTTTGAGTCCTGATCACTTTTTAGGTCCTGATTGCTAATTTGTTGATTCACTAATTGCTGCCTCTGATATGAAATTGATTGCTACCTCTGATACTGATAAAATGATTGCTCTGATACTAATACAAAAAATTTTGATGCCCCACTGATTCTAATGATGTTTTATTTAAATTTCAATTTGATACCTTGATGCCCCCTCAGAAATTAAAACATATTGATTGCTTGATTTGAAAAATTTGATGATATTGATGTATATGTTTTCATTTCTGAAAAACATGTGATGATATGCCATGATTCAAGAATGTGCCCTGGTTGATTTGATAGGTCAACATATAGTTCTAAGTCAAATTTCACCTCCAAAATTAGGTCAAAATAGCTTAAATAGGTTGAAAAACCTTGATTTACTATTCATTTTCACTTTTGTCTTTGGTGATTTTGCTCTAGTCCTATGGTGAATTTCGAGATGGTTGTCCCTATTTGAGAGCATCGATTCGAGAGGTGTCGGCGATATGTGAGGCCACCTGATTATGGACCTCCAGTGAGTTTTTTTTAACTCCATCTTTGCATTTATTGCTCATTTATTAGCATTTATTGCAATTTTTTATTTCATCATTGCCTTGAGTATGCCAAATCACGCATAGGAAAATTTCATTGTCGCCTAGACCTTTTTACTATCGCATCCGTGCTTTTCTCTCATGCAGCTGTGTAGTTTAATGTCACCTAAGAAACCTTCATTCTTGTCTGAGAACAAAACGTTCATGCGTAGAGCTAGGGTAAAAATGCCAATTTTCATATTTTGTACCGCATAGGAAACCCTAGAAATTTACTGTCGCCTAGGCCACATTTCGTTATCGCCTAGCATGATTCAATGTTGCGTGCCATGGGAACTATTGCTTAACACCCACAAAGTGTCATGTCACAACCTTTTGATACTACTTAAGAGAAATGTCACCTGGTATGATTTAAATCACGCCTGTAGACTTTTAAAATTTTTTTACACTTGTACTTGATTGTGTCTGATGAAAAATTTGATGACTTCTTATTCTCGATTTGAATGATTAGATTAGGTCTGTTGCATTAAAAAAAACAATGGATTAATGATATCAGGATAGTGGTAACAATGAATGTGATTTTTCAATCCGATTATGATAGGATACTGATAGGATAAATCAATCAGTGTGAAAACTGATATGATTTGATACTGCTGCTTCGTTCTTAGGACACAGAGACATGAACAAATGGTACTTGGTGTGATTTCTTGATACTTTTGAAAGAATTTATTGACTTGAGATAATTCCTTGATATGATATACTAATATGATTCCTTTTCTTTTCCAACATGTAAACTTTCCTACTCTGTACATTCGGATAGTTTCTTCTTGGGTCATTGATTTGGTTCAGGCACTTACAAATGCTGAGTTTCATGTGATCGAGTTGTGTGGATTGAGTTTCCTTCTTGACCTTCCATGGTTCTAGTTGAACCATGGTTTGTTGATTGCAGTGGTGGAGCGATGGCACTCTGACCACAATACATTCCATTTTCCATTTGGATAGATGACTATCACGCCTGAGGACGTGTATAGATTGTTACGTATCCCATGTAGAGGAGAGGTAGTTTATTATGATTATATATATGATTCCATTGTCTGCTGATGAGTGTTCAGGGACAACTCTATTGATGATGATACGATCATTTGGCCTCAATTTGCTTCATTTCCTACATTTCTAGTGGTACTTGGTGCATTGATCGGTGGTTTGCTCCTTCCCGACCGGTGAGGTCGTGGTTTTTCTGTCATATGGGGTAGGATTCTAGAGGATTTTCTTGCTCATCCTCGATGCTTTGAATAGGGTTCATGCATTCTTGCATAACTCTATCATGATTTGCATGAGGTAGTCTATAGAGAGAGTACTTCTTTGTTAGTTGGTGCAATTATTCTTCAGTTGTGGATATGGGAGCATCTTCCCATTACTAGGCCTATTTCTAATAGGGTTCGGCCTCATGGTTTTCCATATGCATTTCTATATACTGGTATGGTTGTGCAACACCATTTGGGTCATCTAGATTACTGGCAATGACAAGTTGATGATCTCGATCAAGTTCTATGGAGACCATATAGGGGTTGTGAGTGCTGGAGAGAGGATGATGATGAGTTACCTTACATGTTTTCCCCTCACTAGATGATTGGTCATACTACTACTACTATTGAGCACTTCTTCTTTGGCAGGGTTTCTAGACAGTATGGTCAGATACAGGATATGCCTTAGGGTGCAGCACTATATGCTCGAGTACAGGTAGAGAGATATATGTGGGGTCCTCTCATTGATTATTAGTTTGCATTGGATTAGATTTCTGGTATGGCTTACTACATGTGGGAGATGCTTCCTGGTATGGCAGATGCAGGTATGTCTCATGAGTATGCAAATTGGTGGGCTCGTAATAGGTTTACTTGTTTCATTGATCTAGCAGAGCCTATCCCAGGTCGAGGTGATGGTGGTGGTGGTGATGGAGGTGGTGGTGGTAGATGGAAGAGATAGAGAGGATAGAGAGATCCTCCAGTTGGTGGTTGAGTACGGGTGAGAGGTGGTCATGCTAGAGATAGAGATTGAACTCGAGGACATGATGATGCACTTGATGTATTTACTAGAGAAGATAGACAACATAGGGCTCACAGAAAGTAGAGACAACAAAGATAGGCTCATGTTGATGCTGCTAGGAAGATTCTAGGTGGATTAGATCATTTGGTTTAGTTGTAGAGAGTTGCCTTGGCTCAGCAGGATGATGTTCCCACACATCAGGATCAGGTTCTGGCATAGCAGGTCCCTACATAGGTTCCTTCACAAGATCAGGTATAGAGTTCACAGGATGCTCCTACTATTGGTACTTTAGCACAAGATGTGTAGTCTATGAGGATAGATATGTCCACTATTGTTGGGAATTTAGATCAGGTTGCTACCTTGATGTAGTAGTTTATGTCTGCTATGGTTCAGAGATAGAGTGGAGTGAGCACTTCTCAGGCTCCTCCTCCATAAGATGGTAGAGGTCCAGATGGATCTAGTCCTATAGGATCTTGATTGATTGATGATAGATTCACTCATTGTTGATGTTCCTTGTATCACATATCATGTTATTTGATTGATCAGAACATTTGATGTATCATTTTGTATGACATTGTATCTTGATATACTAATTTGATGGATCATTGATGAACACTTTTTTGATGATATATGATGATATACCCCTTGGTTCTCATTGATGAGTTGTGTATGAGATTATCTTTTATGCATTTACTTTGATTGATGCTAAGAATGCAGTTATCTTATTTTATGATATAAGTAAATGAATGCAATGATGTATGGATTTATGACATGGTTTTCTCTATTTCTTAATGTATGGATGCGAAATGTTTTATGGAAATGCATATGTAAATGCCCCTATGTTTTTGGATTTTTTCCATGTATGCAATTTTATCCTTAACTACATGTATGAAAATGATGTATGATAATAATCACCTTCATGAAATTAAGATCAAATTAGCAACAATTCTAAATTAAATACAATTAAAATCTATTAAAAAATGAAACTAAGATCTATAGCATCTCATGGCTCTCTAGAAAGAGGTGGTAAGTGAAGCTCTCAGCTTAAATCTCCACTAGTGACACTTCTAAAATGAGAATGTATGTTGCTCTATGCTTCTACAATGCTTCTATGATAATGATTCTTTTTCTTTCTCTTTCTATGGTATATGGATAATGGTTAATGATTAATGCTATGCATGAATGCAAAAGATAATCTCTTTTTCTTTGTTTTGATTTATCAAGAGTAAGACGTTTGATTATTTCTTTAATGTTTTGACTAACCAAGATTATTGATGTAGCCCCTTTGCCCTTGGAAAATTAACCACAAACAAATGCAATTAATCTTAACATGATAATGCAATTAATCTAACATGATAATGCAATGCAATGCAACCTAAGTGTCACCAGCTTTTAGCAAAGAAATGCCATGGAGATAAATTTTCATCACTGAGCATTTTGGGACTAGAAAGAAAGTACAATCATCACTGACCACTTCATGATGATATGAATACCACTTTTTATCGCTTTGGTAACCCCTTTTTGAACCTAGTACAACCCTCACTAGTTGGATGACCAAACTATGGGAGTCTGAATACTGATGTCAATGGATTCAATGTTGCAAGTGGATTTTTGGTATTAAGATATGGAAGATCTAAATAGCCAAGGGATCAATTTGCATAAACAAGAAAAGGTCAATCCTTCCTCTTATGGGATAGTCCTTGATGGTTCTTTGATGACCATGTCGTTAGACAAACTCTCATAAGTTGATGAATCTTCCTCAAAACAATCACTCAAAGGTAACAAAATATCATGTCTCTATCATGGATAACCTAGTCGAAACATCATCGATTAGCTCAAAAGATGTGATAAAATTCAATTTCATAAAGACTATCAAAAGAAAACTTCAAGTATTTTGCAATGTTTCATGATTTTCAAAAAGTATTTCCAAGCATTATGATCTTTAAGGTGTTTTGTCAATTTTTAATCCTGAATAATAAATTCAATGAAGGCTCAAGGATCAAGTTATAGGATCAAATACTTGGGTTTGAACAATGATATCCCGCAAAGGTTCAATAAAATTTCCACCCTTCTGAAACTCTGATAAATCTCTCTCTGACGTGACTAATTATAGCCCTTATTGAATCCATTTGGTACCAAATTTCCAATACTTTCCTGCCCCCAAGTGATAAATGTGATCATTCAAACTTAGGACTGATAGGCAATGCAACAATGCAACTGAAAAGCTTTATTATGACTATGTACAAATGATGGATGCAATGACAGTTTTACAAATGGGATGGTGGAAATGCAATATGGACATATGTGACTAGGAAAGATAGACTTAAGGGAACAAAAGGTGCTTGTTTACTAAGTTTTCACCTTTTGGGTCTTTTTCTCTTTTTTTGCTACCAAGGTGCCTATTGCTAGGTTTTCACCAAGGCACTTTTTCTCTTTTTTCTTTTGTTTTTGTATTTTTCTCTTTTTCAATTTTTTTGTATTTTTCAAGATCTCTTTGACTATGTACAATAAATATGATGCTCCTCATATGATACTCTTTATACCCTTTCATCTCCCTCATGTATAGAACCTTTTGAGATGAATGTTTTTGATAGGCTGTTGGAGTTTCTCTCCTTCACAATATGATAACTTATAGGTTCCTGTTCCAAATGAAGACACAATGATGAACAAACCAAGCCAATTAGCCTCCCATTTTCCTTTCTTTTCTCTGTCAGCTTGATTCTTTGGGTTTTCTCTTAACACTAAGTCTCCTACCTGAAATACTCTTGGTTTGATATGTTTATTGTAGTTCCTTGAGGTTCTATTTTGATACACTTTCAGGTGCTCATAAGCTTTTGTTTGGTGTTCTTCTAGCAACTCCAATTGTTGAAGTCTAGCGACTCTATAGTCTTCATCTATGATCAACCCTTGCAATGACACTCGTAAAGATGAGATTTCAACCTCTAATGGTAGAACTACTTCAGCTCCATAGACTAATGAAAATGGTGTGGCTCTCGTAGGTGTCCGAATGCTAGTTCTATAGGCCCATAATGCTGGATTAATTTGCACATGCCAATCTCTTCCTAATTTATTGACTGATCTCTTCAATATTTTCAAAATGTTCTTGTTTGTGGCTTCGGCTTGTCCATTTCCTTGAGGATAATAAATGGATGAAGAATGGTGAGTGATATGAAATGTAGGACAAAGTTCATCCACATCCTTGTTTTTGAATTTCTTTCCATTATCTATTATTATGGCATGAGGAATACCATATCTACAAATGATGTGGTTCAAGATGAACATGGAAATCTATTTACCTGTGGCTGTGATCAAAGGAACTGCTTCTACCCACTTAGTGAAATACTCCGTTGTGATTATGATTTATTTGTCACCATTTGAAGAAGGTGGGTATATGACGCCAATCAAGTCAAATCCCCATTGATAGAATGGCCATGGTGTAACAAATGGGTGCAATTCTTGTGCTGGTACATTATCATGTCACCGTGATATTGACATTTGTTACATATCCTAATAAAGTGACTAGCATCCTTTTCTAAGGTCTTCCAGAAATACCCTAAGTGAAGGATCTTCTTGGCTAGGTTTAAACCACTTGAGTGTGACCCAAAAATGCCTTTGTGAACCTCATGTAAAGACAACTTAGACTCTTCTTCCCCTAAACATCTAAGTAACATCCCATCAAGACCCTTACAATACAATGTTTTTGAAAGGATTATGTAATGGGCTGATTGGCATATAAAGTTTTGTTTTTGGGCTCAGGATTGATCTAAAGGTAGCACTTGGTCTTTGAGATATGTATATATAAGGCCATACCAAGGTGAGTCATGTTCATGAATTAGGGCAAAAATTTGGGTTTCGGGAAGGTCGAATGCCGATTTCACCAACTCTTCCACCAAGAACTTGTACTTCTCATTTTGATCTAGTTTTTGTAACAAGGAAGCCAAGGTGGCCATTGCATCAACTACTCTATTTTTCTCTCTCAAAATCTATTCAAAAGTGATCAAGGCAAAGTATTTCTTCCATCCATCAATCATGGTCTTATATGGCATTAAATTTTCATCTTTAGTGTTGTATTCATTGTTGACTTGACTGATGATAAGTTGAGAATCCCCATATATTTGTAGTTTGGTGATGTTCCATTCTAGAGCCATTTTGATGCCTATGACTAGAGCCTCATATTCTGCTATATTATTTGTACATGGAAAAAAGATCTTGTAGGACTTAGGAATGGTGTACCATTGAGGAGTAACCAATAATATGCTAGCCCCAGAACCTCCTTGTGTATACGAGTCGTCAAAGTACAACTTCCATGTTTTTGCTTCTATATTTACAATGGCGAAATCTGGAAATTCCACTTGAATAGTTTGTGTAGAAGTCATTGGGTTTTCAGCTAAGTGATCTGCTATCACTTTCCCTTTTATTTCTTTTCTATCAACATACTTAATGTTGAATTCACTCAATATCATGACCCATTTTGCTAGCCTACCTATTAAGGCAATTTTACTTAGCAAATACTTTAGAGGATCAATTTTGGCAATTAGCTTTACCTTGTGCATCAACATATAATGTCTCAATTTTTGAGATGCAAAAATAACTGCTAGACAAGCCCTTTCCATGAATGTGTAGTTAAGCTCATATTTGATCAATGTCCTACTTAAATAGTAGATTGCCCTTTCCTTTCCTTGTTCATCCTCTTGCGCCAAAAGCACTCCTAGAGATCTTTCGGTAGTGGATATGTAGAGTAGCAATGGTTTGCCCTTGATTGGTGGCATTAGGATAGGTGGATTTATTAGATAAGTCTTCAATAATGTGAAGGCTTGGTCACATTCTTCATCCCACATGAAAATAGTATCTTTGTGTAGCAACCTTGTGAACAAATGACATTTTTCAGTCAATTGAGAAATGAACCTTCTTATGGATTGTATTTTGTCTTGTAGAGATCTCATTTGGCTTATGTTCTTTGGTATCTCCATATCCATTATTACTTGTACTTTTTCTAGATCCACTTTAATTCCTTTGGCTGAAACTATATAGCCTAACAATTTTTTGGATTGAACACCAAAGGCACATTTCTTTGGGTTTAGTCTTACCTTGAATTGTTCCAACTGAATGAATATCTTTTTCAAAATTTGTAGGTGTTCCTCTCTTTTGTGGGACTTGGCCAATATGTCATCCACATAATCCTCTAAAAAGGTGTGCATCATGTCATGGAAGATGGTTGTCATTGCCCTTTGATATGTGGCTCTGACATTTTTAAGACCAAAGGGCATGACATTCCAACAAAAAGTACCCTTGGGACATGTAAAGGTTGTCTTCTCTTGATCTTTGGGTGCAATTTTGATCTAATTATATTTGCTAAAACCATCCATCAATGAGTACATGGAGTGACCCACTGTCAAGTCAACTATTGCATCAATGCTCGAAAGTGGGAAATCATCCTTGGGACATGCAAGATTCAAGTCTCAGAAATCCGTGCATACTCGAATGGATTTGTCATGTTTTGTGACCGATACAATGTTAGATATCCATTCAGCATAGGCTATTTCTCTTATGAGTCCAACCTTCAAAAAAATTTCCAACTCTGCCTTGACTAAGAGAGCTATATGTGGGTGCATTTTCCTCAACTTTTTCTTGACGGACTTAACCCTTGGTCTGATGTTAAAATGATGCATTATGAAGTTGGGATCCAATCCGGGCATGTCAGCATATGACCATGCAAAGTTCACTTGTTGTTCTTGGAAAAACTTGATGAAATGCTCTCTTTCTAGAGGTGTAAGTGATGTTGCCAAGTGTATAAATTTTGGATCTAGTTTTGTCCCAATGTTAACCTTTTCTATCAGCTCTATGAGAATAGGCAACCTTTCTTCCTCATGCTTTGGTAGGGTATCTAAACTCTCTTCTTTTGGTGCCACAGTTGGGTTTTCACCATAAGAAACGTCTTTTATCTTTACTTTTTTTGGTTCTAGTGCTGCCACATAGTGGTTTTCAACACTAGAACTTTTCATTTTTATTTTTTTTTCATTTTTTTCTTTTGACTAAGGGATTGGACCCCTGTTGTTCTCATCATGTTTGGTTCAAATTCATTGGTGAAAGAGGGTTCAACCACATTAAGGTATTGGTTTGTTGCTTAGTTGTTTCAAAAGTAAAGCAAGTCACTTGGCTTGGTTTGGTCCCAATCAATAACATGAGGATTTATCAATGATAAGGTTTCATTAGGCAAGTTTTTATCAATTGGGTTTATGGACATGACTTTGTTTGAGGGTTTTTACATTGTATCATTTAGATCTATGACATGAGCTTCCTTGAGATGGTCCATGGAAGAAGGGTCGAAATCCCCTTCACTTGAGTCCTCTTCAAATTCTATGGGAAATAGCGTGGGAAAAACCATGAGCAAATTAAAACTAATGTTTGAATCTCCCTCCTCTGAAGGCATCCAAAATGTATCTATCCATGGTGGATTAGTAGCTTCTTGTCCTATGTTAAGATCTTGTATATTAGGCTCTTCATTGGCTTGAGTTTCTTGCCTTGGGATCTTTGCATAAGTATGTATTGTGACTACTTCTTTATCCTGGCATGATTCATCGGATAATGTATCCCACTCATAATCTTAGGAGTCATCACTATCTACATCAGATTCCAATGTGTTTACTTGAGGATATGAGTTTTGCATTGGGCTAGAGCTTTTTCTTTTGTATTGCTAACCTACTCCAGATCTTTCCTCTTTTTCCCTCCAAGTAGGCTCAATGGGTTCTAATAAACCTCTATTTATTTGGCCTAAGGGTCATCTTCCCTTGTATCCCATTTTTTGCATTATCTCAAAGCGTTTCCCATACTACTTAGTTTGAATGTTGATATGCTGAATTCATTCTATGAGAGTACTTGAGGTATCCTCTTCATCATGATAAAGCCATTGAAGGACTTCATTCTCCTCCTTGTCGAATGCTGCTTTGTAACTTTCCCTTATGAAGAGTTATACTTATGAGGTAAGTGTTCTTTTCATGGTTTTCCATGCATTTTGGGAGATGTGGGCAAGTCAAATAGGGAAACAGAGTATTCCCCTACTCCTTTGGAACTGATTTTACATTGTTTGTCAAATGCATCCATCATCTCACTCATTTTTTTGTAGTTATCCTTTTTAGCTTCATTCTTTTCTTCTCTGGTGGGTTTGTAAAGTACCATCTCTAATTTAGGTGCTTGATCTGATTCTTCCTTTGGAGTCAGACCCTCGTAGCTCACTTTTTCCTTTCCCTTAGTTGATGTTGATGAGCTAGCTTGAGGAGGGTTTGAAGTAGCACTTAATGTTATCATGGGGTTATCCATTTTGGTATCTTCAATGGTGGTTCTTTGGATGATTCCTTCTTAGTTGTGTGGAATAAATAGCTCATGAAGGGGTTTGAGTGCATTGCAATATTGAAATGGATTTAAGTCTCCTCCAACCGTAATTTCTTCACCCATGTACGAAAATTTGATGCATTGGTGGTACGTGGATGGGACTGCTTGCATCTCATGGATCCATGGTCTCCCCAATAAAATATGATAAGTTAACTTCATGTCCAATACTTGGCAATTTGTGTCCTTTTTGATAGGTCCCACTTAAATGGGCAATATGATCATGCCTTTGGAGGCTCTTTCAGCTTCATCATAGGCCTATATTGTGATTCTTTTTGTAGGGTCAATACAAGACTCAGACAACCCTAGGGACTTGACAAGACTCAATGTGTAGATGTTAAGGCTGGCTCCCCCATCTATGAGAGCTCTTTTGACTCTATGGCATTCAATAAAAACCTCTATATGCAATGGTAGGTTTTGGGGATGAGTAATAGACATGTCATCTTAGTCAGAGAATGACAAGCAATGAGGGGCAATGAGATGACCTACCATGTTTTGAAACTTCCCCTCTTCTAAGTTAGTAGGAACATTCATCTCTACTAGAGCTTTCTCTAAAATTTCTTTATGGTTAGGAGATAGCTTCAATAGCTCCAAAATGGAGATTTGTGCTAGAGTTCTTTGTAACTGATCTACCAAGCTATAAGGTTTTGTTGTTGTAGGAGATTGCTTGATCAAAATGTTGGATTAGGGAGTGCTGATAATTTTAGGATCAACCCCTTGTAGGGTAACCCTTGAATTCTACCCCCTAGTGATAACATTGGATGTCTCTTTTTGGGGTTGTTCTTTAATTATTATAGCATTCACAATGTTATCATAAAGTGGCACAAAGTTAATGTTATTGCTGCTTTGTTTCTTGCCATTGGAGGACTCCCCTTTGTCATGTTTATAGAAGGGTTGTTTGAAAGTCGTATGGTCTTCATTGCTTTGAGGTCCATCAATGGTGATTATGCCACTATCGATTAAGTCTTGCACTACATTCTTTAGCTGTAAGCATTCATTTTTTGTGTGCCCTCGAATCCTATGGTACTCACAATGGTTGTTTGCACTCCACTAGCTAGGCTTGTTGTACGGTTCATAAGGCTTAATGCTAGGTAGATTAATTATGTTGTTAGCTATGAGCATCTTTAGTGCCTTTTTTAGTGGTTCACCCAAGGGTGTGAAGTTCCTTTGAGGAGTTGGCACCAAGAATTTATCAAATTTATTACTCCTTTGATTATTTCCTTGGTTGCCACTATTAGCATTATTGTTGGAAGGTGCATTGGAGGTCTAGTTTGTATTATTCACCTAATTAGGTGTTCTTGTAAGAGAAAATGGAGTCACCTTCAAGTTGCTAGAATCAACAACCCTGTCATTGACTATTCCCTTATTGTTGTTTTTATACCGATTATTGCTATTGAACAAATTCTTATTCTGATTGGTGCCATTGTTGGAGTTATTGTTGTTAGAGTTATTCTTGTTATCTTTATACAATTTCAGTTCTCCACTCTTAACCAACACTTCTTCTATTGTTACTCCATTCTCTATGAGGTCTTGGAATGTATTGGAACATTGCATTCTTAATCAGTAGTTCATCTCGTTACTCAAACTATTAATGAATATATCCATTTTTTTCCTTTTCGGGCACACTCATAGGATACCTAACAAAGACTATCCTCCACCTTTGTAAGAAAGTGAGGAATGCTTCTCCATCCTTTTGTTTAGTATTACATAATGTTATCATTGTGACCTCATGCTTGATGTTGTATGAGTAATGGGCCATGAATTTTGAAGCTAGTTCTTCAAAGGTTTTTATGCTGGAGGGTAACTTAAAAAATCACTCCATAGCCATGCCTCCTAAGCTTCTTGGGAATAGTCTCATTAAATAGGCAGTATCATGCATGAACTCTAAGCTCAATGCACAAAACTCCCATAAGTGATCTTGTGGATCTGACGTTCCTTCATACTTGTCATATTTGGGAAACACTACATTGATCGGGAATGGTGCCATTACTATACTTTTATCGAATGGGAACAGACACAATGCTTCGATAGAAAAGGGTTTGGGATCCCCACTTTGCTTGATTGTATCCAGTTTCATTTGAAATATTTTGAACTATTTGTTCATGATGTCAAGGGCACTTTCTTCAACTTCAGGTGGTCTAAGTTGATTCACATCATAATCTTGTGGAAGCTTAAGGCCTGTTTGGGCTAGGTCCATAAAATACTTCACTTTATCTCTTGGCATTTATTTTTCCATGATTCTTAAGAAATAGGGGCATTGAATGGCTTCATCAACTTTGTCATCAGTGACATCATCAATAGTTGGTTTGGTATTAGTTCTTTGGTGAGCGGTATAAATTCCTTGAGTGTTTTGATCTGCCCCTCCACTATTGGTATTGCCTTGATTATTCATGTCAATGCCCCCATTATTTGCATCACCTTGGTTATTTGGGTCAATGCCATTATTGCTTTTATTACCCAAACTACCGTAGTACATCATATTGTCTTCTACTTCTTGTTTGGGTGATTTTTGGGGTACTCTCAGAGTGGTAGAATCATCACCTGGGTAAGGGAGTTCTTGACTCAAATAAGTCATGTTTGCTTGCAAGGTTTGCTTGATGTAGTAGGATCTAGTAAAAGTAGGCATGAACCTTGGAGAATAAGATTCAATATTGCCCGTGGTCAAATCCTTTGTAAAATTTACAAAAATTGTGTAAAATAGGATTTTTGACTAGGCTGAAGGTTGGAGCCATAAGAACACAAAAAAGGGTATTCAAATATATGATCAAAATTTTCTGACCCTCTCTACAAATACTCTCTATTTTCCCTTTTAGATTTCTGGGTGTCACTGACCTGAGTGTAGGCATGACTGAATTTTTCATACACGTGAACTAGTATATTGTTAGGTGGCACACTATAGGGATGCAAGTGGCACTTTGCTATTGATAAGTGATTTTCTAGTTTTAGCAGGCGTGTTTCAATATTTGCTAGGCGTGACTTCACTATTGCTACACATTTTCATATAAGTCACAAGCGTGACTAAACCTCTGATAGTTTGGATTGTTTTGTGCACAGGCGGCACTTCTCCGACCAGGTTGTAAGATTTTGAATTTTTTAAACTTTTAAGATCAGGTCCTTTGAAATTTTCTTGTTTGAAAATAAAAAACAATCTCAACACACACACATCAATTTTTCATTATGTCCCTAAAACAAACTAGTGTGTATATTCTTGATCATTTCCACAAGTATAACACAAGAAAGAATTCCAAGTAGCCTACCTAAAGTCAAATTTGGCTCTTAACATTTTGGCTCTATAAGGTGGTCTTGCTACTTTATCAAGGATTTATTATGGATTCTGTTCAAATAGATGTTAAACTTTCATCCCCCAAGTATGTTAAGGGGTTTCCCACATGCACCAAGGTATGATTTTGCATAATCCATGAGGGCTACTAGAGGTAATTCGAAAGATTTAAAATCCATTTGTCACACACCCCATTAAGGATGCATGCGTTTCGTATTATAGTGGGTTGGATTCCTTTAGCAAAAGTGAGTGTATCCCACTTTGGGTTGTCCCTCTCACTAGCCTCGTTAAGGCACAACTTGGGAGGTGAGCCCACTAATTCTCTATTTTAACTAGCATGTTCATATAAAGCAAGGAAATGAAATTAAAAGGAAGTTTTTGGGAATTTGGTTCACCCAAAAGGTGAAGAGCATATCCCTAACTTTCTCTTAGTTTCTCAAACACTCAAGCAACAATGTTATTTTTCAATCTCGTAACAAAGAGATTCTTATAATTGAGGTGTTTGGTCAAATTTCTTATTTTAATTAAGCTAGATTCAATGAATGCCATAATTTAAGCAAGTGTAAGCTTGATTCGATGAATACCTTTTCCTTTGTAGCTAGCAATGGCTAGGCGCTTTTTTGTGATTTTTTCCTTTCCTCTTGCTTTTACTCACCTAGTGGCGATCGTTCTCACTCCCTCCTCCAACAATTTAGTCCAACACAGCCATTTAAAATGAGGGGAAACCAAAATCAAAAATTGATGAAGCAACAATTATGTATGAATTTTATGCACCTTATTTGTAAATTTCCAAAGAAAACTTGAACTAAGGACTAAAAATCCAATTTAAAGAGACAAATTTCATTGTATAAGCTTCAGCAATTGCAAGATAGTTTTGGTATACCTGATTGCCCTCCTCTTGTGTTGTCTCAAGAATAGCCTTGATGTGTGCAATGTTTTCCTTCTTAATCCTCTTTGCTAACACCTTTCCTTCTTGATTAAATCTACTTTCTGGCTTTTGGACTTTCCTGTGATTACTCATTTACTATCAAATCATGTAAATAGAGAGTTTGACAAATGATTTAATCAATTTAACAGTAAATAAAGACAATAGATAGTAGGTGACATTGTCCAGCTAATAGGCGTGAATAAATTGTTAGCAAGCATAACTTTACTAATAGCAAGTGACACTTTGCAGTGACACAGGTGATACTAAAAATTACACAGGCGTGAACAATTTATTACAACATGTGAGCATAACTTAAAATTATGGAAAATGATTTATGCTAAGTGACACTTTAATAACAATAAGTGTGAGTTGTTAGATTATAAGCGTGACTATTATTTAAAATTACAAAGCAAAGCGTAAAGGAAGGCAATAACAAATTTCAGTAAAGCGATACTTCCTAAGTCACAGGTGTGACTTTAAGCACAAAAGGCTGAATGCTTTGATCTCATAGGTGTGAGCTTTTGATTCACAGGTGACTATAGAGAACTCAAGACCGTATAGAAGTTGTATGCCAGGCGTGAATCTTCAGATAACAGGCGTCAGGACAGAGATCTTAAGAGGCAGTAAATGACTGCAGGCATGATTAAATCTCCCGTAAGTGTGACTTCACCTGTTTCCTTCAAAATATTCATGGAAAATAAACAATACAAGCATGCAAATTATTATGAAAATGATAAAATGAGGCCTAGGGCCCCACGGTGGGCACCATTTGTGTGATGATGATAATCACCTTCATGAAATTAAGATCAAATTAGCAACAATTCTAAATTAAATACAATGCAAATCTATTTAAAAATAAAACTAAGATCTATAGCATCTCATGACTCTCTAGAAAGAGGTGGTAAGTGAAGCTCTCAGCTCAAATCTCCACTAGTGACACTTCTAAAATGAGAATGTATGTTGCTCTATGCTTCTACAATGCTTCTATGATGATGATTCTAGCTCAAATTGATAAAATTATAATGCAAATACTCTAAATGCTCTTAATTTCTCTTAGAATGCTCTTCAATTGCCTATAATAACAATGTTTTGCAAATAAATTTCTAAGATATCAATTGCTCTCAAAATTCTTCATATTTATAGTAAATTCCCAAGGGTAGGGGGTGGAGTGAAGTAATCATGATTAACCCTTGGTTGAGTCAAATACTTTGCTTTGTTCATAAATGGGGGGACAATTTAAAGGTTTGTCTCAAAGCTTTGGACAAAAGGACAAGATTGAGTGGTTGAGATTGAAACTTTAGAATGAGTGATTGAGATTCATCCTTTTTGAGTGATTTGAGATTCATCCTTTTTGAGTGATTTGTGTCTTTTTGTCCTCAATTCTTATTGGTTGCTCAACTTTGTTGAAAGATATTAGGAATTATTAAATTTAATTAATTAATTAAAACTTAGCCATGTAAGGGTAATAGGTTCATTTTGATTTTTGATTTAAACAATTATACAACTAATTGATTAAAATCAATTATGTAGTGTTTTTCACCTCTTTAAGCTTTGATTTACTTATTTAACATCCTTATTTGATTTTTCCTTTTCTTTAATTGATTTTGTCCAACTTTTTTTTAATTATGTCTATTTTTAATTGATTTGATCCCTTTTTTATTGAATTAGTGCATTTTGATGGTTTTAGGCCACTTTATTGATTTTTGCAATTTAAAAGCACTTGTCCATTTTTGCGTGTCTACGATGTGTACATAGTGGCAATGATACAATATTTTGTAAAGTTTTTCCTTATCTATTTAAGCACACACTCTTATGTATATAAATATCCCCTAATTTATCATAATTATTTACGCATCTACCTCATACTTGACACCTAAATTTCATTTTTCACCCATTCTAATGATCTAGGCAACACATTCTTATGGAGCATTTTATAGTATCAAAAATTAACTTTTGCTACCTTACATAGGAGAACAAGTCTTTAGGCTCCTGCTAAGAGCTAAAGATTGAGAGGAATACCAATTCCACCAAATTGATCCAAAGACATGATCTTAACATAGCTTTGTACTCTACAAGACCTAGTCCTTTGTAGATTCATTAAGAACCATTCAACTTCACCAATAGAACAAAGAGGCATTGACTACCACATTTTAATTTTATTTATGCATTAAAAAATAATAAATTTAAATGTTTAAATATTTTCTTTTTTATACAACCTTTAATATATTTTGAAAAGGAAACACTCTAATAATGATTTATTATTGTTAATTAGTTTAGTCAAAATCTAAGAAAATTGATAATCTTGAATATTCCAACATCACTAACATTGAAAGTAGGTGGCATAATCTATCTAATTCTCAAAATTCCATCATGGTAGTAAATTATAATTCATAATCAACAATAGCTTGTTATAGATCTCAAAGATATCAGTTTTCTATAATCTATAATAACTTTTTGTGATGTTTTTATATTTGATTTTTGGTGTCATCTTTATATCAACATTTCGGATCACACTTTACGATCTATCATCAAGATGAAAGAAATCTTATGCATAAAAAAATAGATTATAGAATGTGATATATTGATATAAAAACAACATACACAATCAAATCTCAAAACAACACAAAGAAGTATTATCAGTTTCTAATTTTTATTTTTTATTTTTTTGAATCTCCCTCGCTCAAATTTGTAATCCCTAGGGAGCAGGGCTGGAATTTGATGGCCGTATTGGCCGTTTTCCCACTTTTGAGCCATTAATTTGTTGGACGCATAGATTGATGAGCTAATTCTTTATAAAACCATCAATATGACAATTTATTTATTAGTAAACCATCAAAATTTGTTAAAGGCAATATAGTATTATATTTAATACTATAAATAAATGTCATTTTATAATTTATATGGTTCTATTTTATTTATTATACATTTATAATATTAATTTAGAATCTTTTTAAAATAAATCATATAAACTTAGAAACTTTCTTAATTAATTTGATATTTTTACATACATTACTAATCTATAATTATCTTTTAATTTTATATTTTTTTTATCACATGAAATTTTCTATATGATTTATTCTATATTATTATTGATTTGGAATCATTTTCAAATAAAACATATGAATTTAGAAACTTACTCATAAAATTTGAAATTTTTGCATATATTACCAATTTATATTTATTTTCTAATTTTAAAATATTTGTATCTATATAAGAAATTCATATCACTAAGAATTTTCATTTCTTATTAATAGACCTTTACATATTAAATTAGTTAGTTTCAATTATATATAATAATACATGTTTTAACATAGTAATTAGATTATTTGCACTATTTTTTTTTAATATTAAAAATCAAGATTTATAGAGTATAAAAAAAAGAGTATCGGGAGGCGAGGCCTCAACCAGGGAAGAAAATTACATCACCAAAACTGAGAATGTACAAGAGTAAAAAAGAGGATTCGAAGGATAAACATCATGAATCCAAGATATCAGACAAAATAAAGACATGTAAATATACATCCTAGTGAAGTACATGGTCCAGATAGTCAACTCAAGTGGTCCAGCGAACAATGCCTTCCATCTAAATAATGTTCTTTCCATCCTTGAGTTGGCCCAACATATTTACATTGTTTTATTAATAATATAATATTTATTATATGTAATATATGTATTACTAATTATATTGATAAAATATATTAATTTAAAAGAATTTATTAAATTATTCATAAATTAAAAAAATTTTGACAATCAATATTTATCTTAAAACCTAAAATGAATAACATTAAAATGATCAAACTGTCCTTCAAAAATCATATTACACTTAGGAGTGACCGTCAAATTCCAGGCCTGCTCAGGAGCACTCTAAGAAGTAAAAGAATATGTTGAGTAAGAATAGTTTATCCTGCATATTTGAGGTTGAGTAAGAATCGGTGCCGTATTGTCTAACCAGCGTACCGTGTGCATGAACTTCACTAAGAATTAGTGTCATATTCACTTTTGGGTGTCATCCATCATCAGACCATTAAATCTTCTTTCACCTTTTTTATTTTCTACGCTTGGTGTTCAAAGCTATCACAGAAAGAGAAGGCTTTGCCAATTATTTTGGTGCAAGTCTAAAGTGAGAGCGTAGAATTTTATTTTTATTTTTATTTTTTGATGAATAGAGGCCTTCACTATTAATATAAATATTAAATTACAATATTCACAAAAAAGAGCCAGGGGAAAGAATCACCCCGCAAGTTTACACGACACTTAGGCTGGAAACAAACAACTATTTATCAAAAAAACTATATAACCAAAAAACCCTCAAGCTGTGAGAGTAGTAGCAGAAGAGGGAGGAGGATCTTTATCATCCAGATTGCCCCAAACATTGGGCCCAGGAGTCTGATCAGGAATGGCCTAGCCATCTTCTGGATCTTCTTTTTCAACTTCTCCTTCCTCTTGCTTGGGCGAGATAGCTAGCGCCAGGCAAGGGAAATTTCCTTGATTATTAAGAGTAGAGGCTGAAGGCCGAGAAAAAGTAGCAATACTAGAAGCAATTACAGGAGGCCAACCAGAACCCGCATCCCTCCGAGGAGGAGGGGAAGTGGAGCGGTGACGCCATTGTTACAGAGTCCTAGAGTGTCTAGTAGAGGAGCTCTGACTACAACGTCAGCCCCTAGATGGCGTATGGTCAACTGAGAGAGAATCTGGAGGCACCCGAGCAATAGTACAAGGGGCATTGCCCCAGTGGTAGAAAAACTCCTATAAGTGGGAAAACTCCAGGGCCACTTTATTTTCTTGCACCTGGATCTGCATCATTACATTGTTACAAATACAAGCCTTATAAAAAAGAGATACATAATTATCTTGAAAACTATGACAAAAAAGCACAATGTTTTTATCTTTCCATAGAGTAAACAAAATTTCTAGCCTAAAAGTATGCCATATCTGGGTGAATTGGGAAGGCATTCTAGGAGAGTCACCAAGAAGAGCCATATGCCAAGAAAAGGGCTCTGGCCTAAAGGGAGCAAAAAAGTCATGAATCCAACTCCAGTAGTTTTGGGCATGATGAGAAAACTAGAAAATATGCATGAGCATCTCTGAGTGACCACAAAAAGGGCATTTAGGGTCAAGAACCCCCATATGCCTAAGTCTAGCTCCCAAAGGTAAGCCCCGGTATACCAAACACAAGGCAAAATGAGAAATTTTAGGCTCAGTAATAGAATCCCAAATAGTACAAAATCTCCAGCCCCAGATCTTCTAAGAAGAAGAAAGATGCCAATGCAGGTTGAGAGAATCAATCATGGGCAAATGAGGCATAAGCCAAGAATACCCAAGCTTAGGCTTGTAGCTGGTGAAAGGAGTTGTAGGATACCACTTCCAGTCTTTCCACCATGGTCTGACTGACTGAATTCCCAATTTGTACAAGAGGTGAGGCAGGATGGCAGAAACTAGTAAGTCAAAAGTCTGACGATCTGAGCGGATGAGCCGAAATTGAACCCGGAGATCATCCCAAGATTGGAGACTCATAGTGGCTCTGGAAAAAATATCCTTCGGGGTTTGAATGCCATGCTTTTGAAATCAAAGAGCACTAACCCCTTGAATTCTAGCAAGAGGAGTCCCCTACTGAGTAAAGAGAGGAGACCACCAAATGTTCTGCTGGTTGAAAGAAAGACCATCTCAAAAACCATTCCGAGCCCATTGAAGCTAGGGCTTGACAAACTCCCATGCTCTCCAAATACTTTTGGTGACAAAAGTACCCTAGATTTGGATAGGGTCTCTCATAACTAGCAGGGTTTGAAAGCCAATCCCCTTCTAGGTAGGCTTGTGAAGAGGAAAGCCTAAGGAAATGTAGTGATGAAGCAAAATTTTCCAGGATTCATTGCCTATGAGACACCACACAACCCACTTGGCACAAAGGGTGTGCCCTTGCTTCTAGGTATCAATTAATCCAAGCCTACTAGAGGACTTTGGAAGGCAACAAAAGTCTTAGGCAACTCTGTGGAAGCCCTGGTGATTAATGTCAGAGGCCTAGAGAAAATCCCAAAGAAGTTTCTCGAGCCATTTGTAGGAAGCTTTGGAAGGGGCCCAACAAGAGGAGTAATAAACATGCATGGCAGCCAGGACTTTGGAGAAGATCTAAAATTTTCCTGCAAGGGAGAGCAGCTTCATGATCTAGTAGGTAAGATTTTTTTCAATCTTAGCAAGAACTGCATTCCATAGATTAGTAGGATTTCCTTGAAAAGAAAAGGGATTACCCAAAAATTAGAATCTCCCCATGTTGAATCCTTGTCCAGCCAAACTGAGAAAGCCAGGGAGGCTCGGGAAGAGCTAACTATCTGTAACAAAGGGTTTTGTGCCATTGAATGGCTGAGCCAGAAGCCAAGCAAAAGGTGTCTAAACACTACAAGACTGCCTTGATATTCTCTTCATCCTTTGCCAAAGTGAGGAAGGAATCATTGATGAAATGGCCATTGATAAGTTGTTGGGAGGAATCTGGCAAGGAGATTCCCCTAATAGTTCCCATGGAAATGGAGTGAGCTAACAAATAGCCAAACCCTTCAGTAGCTAACACATAAAGAGTTGGAGCCAGAGGGCAACCCTATCGAATGGAATGGAAAATCCCAAAGGTGGAAGACTAGCGGCCATTGATGGTAATGGAGGCAGAGGCATTATTGAAGAGCATCTACACAGATTGAAGAAATCTTGGGCCAAAACCCATAGCATGAAGCATTGTGAGGATAAAATTCCATTCAATATGATCATAAGCTTTAGCAAAATCAATTTTGAGAAAAAGGGATTTCTGGTGAGACTTACGAGCCCATTCAATACCTTCCCAAATAGCAATGATGTTGTCAAGAATAAATCTTGACTTAATAAACCCTATTTTCTTAGGTTGGACAATTTGCAGAAGCATGTGTCAAATCTTGAGAGCTAGCACTTTTGCAATGATCTTGTATGAGAAATTGAGCAAAGTGATGGGCCACCAGTTACAAATGTCCTCAGGACCCCCAGTTTTGGGAATGAACTTGATATTTCCCTAGTTAATAATGTCCCCAAGAGATTGGGTATGAAAAGCTTCCAAGTAGACCTGGTGGAGATCTAGACCAATGGCATCCCAAAAGGTTTTGTAAAACTCATAGGAGATGCCATCACAACCAGGGGCTTTATCATTAGCCATGGCAAACACAGCTTCATGAAGATCTTGCAAGGAAAGCAGTTGGTCACAAAAGACCCACTGAGCAGGGGAGACACATTGAGGAACCACCATGATGCAATCTGTAAGAGTGTTCTCGGATTCTAGTGATGCAATCTGTAAGAGAAAAGACATGTTCATAGTGATGAATAAAGGCTTGCAAAACATCAGGAAGCTCCGTGAAAAGGGAATGACCTTCTCAAATTCTAGATATGCCTGTACTCATATGCAAAGGATGGAGGGTAGTAAAAAATTCTTTTGAAACTTGGTCTCCAACCTTTAACCAATGCAGTCGGGCTTTGATCTGGGCTCCTTTGGAAGCATGGTTGTTAGCCACTTGCTTCTGGTGGTGTAACTTAGCAAGATTGATTTGCAGCTCTTGATTGAATGGGTCCTAAGCTAAAGCTTTGGTGGCAACACGCAAAGATTTTGTGTTGACATCATAGGCTCTACGATGATAGTTGGCCAATTTCCTACCATAGATGTGCAAGAAAGGAGCCATACGCCTAATGGCATCATTCCACCATTGAATCCATCCTATCAAGTCGGTGGGTCTAGGCTCAAGGTTCCAAAACTGATGAATTTGGACCATAGTAGAAGGATGATGAAGGACATAAGTATTAAAGTAAAATTGTGTGGTGAGAGGCCTAGCCTTAGTTGTCTACCAAACAACATTAAATTGGATGGGAAAGTGGTCTGACAAGGTCACATCAACAAGAGGAGTGACCGATAAGGCTTGCTTTTTAGAAAAGAAGAAAAAAGATTGAGCCGAGATCATGGCACGATCAAGCCTTTTATGAATTCTATCAGAAGAAGCCCTGTAAGTAGACCAAGTGTGCCAGGCCCCATCAGAATGGCGGTAGCCCACATTGAGATCAAAAAGCCCTAATTTATTACGCATGTAATACCAAGCTTCTCTTTCACTAGTTGTCCATAAAAATGGTACAAAACCATCCTTGTTAGATGCCATCTCCACCCTATTGAAGTCCCCACAAACAAGCCAGGTAGCAGGTGGTAGAGAATCTGCAAGTGAACACCAGAGGTGAGATCTTTCAAGAGCATCATTGGGAGCATAAACATTAACTATGCCAAAGGAATGATTCTCAATAATGAAAGTGGCCCAAACAACCTGTTGCATGGGATTAGAACCATGGTTGACTAGGAGCGAATGCCAACGAGGAGAGAGGAGAGTAACAAGTCTGCCTTGGCTAGCCTTGTGCTGAGAACAAAAAGCAAGGCTCTTAGGCCAAATAAATTTACAAGTAGCATCAAGCATGAAACCAAAAATCTTAACTTCCTAGAGGCATAAAACATCCAAATGACAAAAACACTTACACAAATCCCTGATAGAATATTTTCTATGTAGGTCTGTCAACCCACGAACATTCCATGAGATTTACTTCATGGAATAACAGTGTCATCCATTCCATCCTCATCCCCAAGGGATTCAAAGCTATTAGACAAATATCTTAGGGAAAAACTAGACCCAAAAAATTCTAAAGAAATGTTATGCCACTTGTCTTCCATGCCATTGACTTTAGTCTTAGTGTGCCTAGAAGGGCTATGAGAGTAGTGAAAAGAGTTGGAAGAAACAATCTTGGCAGCTATTAGAGGCATGCTAGCTAGAGGAGCAGAAGCTTGGGTGGTGGAAACATCTTTCCCCTGTGAGATAGGGTTTGAAACTTTGATAATAGGGGTTTCCAAAAAATTGTGTTATTAGAAGGTGGTGGATGGGAGGCGGGAGCCGAAATAGGCTGCTTGTGGGGCTTGTTACGATGATCGACAATGACCCATTCATCTTTTTTACCCTCTTCTTTCTTGCCAGCCTTAGCCGTCTATGAACTAGCATCCTTGGGAGGAGGCCTGGTATGAGGCATTGCCAAAGGGTAGTCCTTAATCTTATGCTCCATAGATTGACACCGATAACAAGTATTGGGAAGGTTAAGATTGAGCACATTCTGGGTGAAGGTGGTATCACCAACCTGAATCTCTATAGATTCTTTCAGATCCCTAGAAAGGTCAACCTCAACACAGAGCCTCTTGTGAGGGTGTGGATTAAAAAAATGGTCATGCTTGAGACATATAACCCTACTGAGCTTCTACGCTATGGCTTGCATGAAAGGCCAACAAGGTAAGGGAAGACCAAGAATTTGACCCACACTAGGACCTTGAGCTTCTTGTCATCAGAGACAGAGAAGTCATGAGACCAGCATTAGAAGATTAACAGCAAGGCCCTGAGGTTCCAGGGACCTTTGGCAAAGATAGCATCCACATGGGAGGGGTTAGAAAAGAAAAAAAGAAAAAAGCCTTTGGTAAGGCTCTAAATGCCTTCCAGGCAGAATCCATGAGGAATCCAGTTCTTCAAAACCCAGTCCTTGAGAACATGTTTAGGGGGGTTAGAAAAGCGAAAAAGAAAAAAGCCTTTGGTAAGGTTCTAAATGCCTTCCAGGCGAATTTCATGAGGAATCCAGTTCTTTGAAACCCAATCCTTGAGAACATGTTTAGGGGGGTTGTGACCTAGAAAATAGCCAATTAGGGTGTGTGATTCAAGCCAAGTGCATGCATCATTGAATTCATTAATGGGTAAAACAATATCATCTTTGGCCATACCTCATGGAATACTTTGGGTACAAACTTGCGGGGGCATTTTCTTGGCGGTGCCATTGCTATCTGAAACCACACCAGCACCAGCATCAATTTCTTGGTGGGAAGTGGCCGAAGCCATATATATTAGGCTCTTTCCCATAATAATTGTGCTATGTGCAAATGACGGGACTGCAAAAATGGACGCAAGGTGAAAAAACCCTAGCAGAGCATAGAGTGAGCATCAAGAGCGTAGAATTTGGGCATAAATGGATGGAATATTTGGTATTTGGTTTATGTGGGTGATAACAAGCAAAATAACTAATGTTTGTGGAACCCCACAAAAATGATGATTGAGTAGTAACCCATGACTATGTTCATTTGCAAGCACAACTGAATGATGGATGACAGAATCATTTGCCAAAAAATTGCACCTTGTTCTACCTTTTTCTGACACTATCCATAACTTGATTATTCTATTAACATGTTATATGCATATCTTATAAGGGATACATATTTAATATTAGTGCAGGTACCAAAAGAAGGTGTAATGGGTGTGAATGGATGTGCCCATAGTCATGATATGATGAGAAGAATGGAAACCCAAATATTAATGAAGGAAAATATTTTAGGGATGTGATGTATACAAAATGTTAGGACTAATTGATTGGAACATATTTGTCATGGGTTGTCAGAATGCATGTGTCATTTTTTATGTTGTGCTCATGAAGATGATTTTTTGTATGTGTAGTCGATGTTTGCTATGTTTTTTGAGTTCTCATATATGATTTTAGCCTATGAGATGCAAACCTATAAACCACTAATTTATTAGCTTCTTGTAGCTAACTATTACTTGTAAAATGTGAAATGTAAATATTATAATTTGATAGGTCTTTGTAGCTACTCTAGCTTCTCATCCATAGATGTCAATATATATGCAATTCTTATCAAGTGGCATCAAACATATGAAAGATATAGCTCTACATTATAACTATTGGTCTCACTCTCATTACCTACACTTGCCAAGGTATACCTCTAGACAATATGTAATATTAAAAAATAAACAAGAGAGAAGTTATTAAAATGTTCTTTAATTTTTACCCAACCTATTAAACGCCTTGTCAATAAGGAAAGCTTGAGTCTTTAATTGAGAAGTAGACATTCACAAAATGTATTTCAATAAGAGATATCATTCCCACAATTTCAATAAGCATAGGAAAATGAAATAATAACTTTCAATTATTAAGGTTTGCAACTACATAAAATTTATGAAATTGTAAACAAACCCATGTTTTCAACAATTATTCAAAATTTATAATTATTTTGATATGATAAATATAAAGCTAAGGTGTAAGGTTACCCACATGCTACTAATGGAAATATTGATACAAAATAGATTTACAAGTAGCATCTTTTGGATTTGATGTTAAAAACAATTACACGATCAAATCTAGAAGTTGCTACTTGTAATTCTAATGAATTGTGGAAATTTGATTACAATTAAAAAATAGATTGTCTAAGCCTATACGCAGAGTTTACAATGATAAAACAAAATGTTTCTTCAAGCTCGTAGGAATGCTCTAAATCTTCAACTTTCAACACAAAATTAGTGCATTTGGCAAGATATTGACCACAACACAACAATGTTAGAGAGTTAGTTATGTTAGAATAGTCAGGACTAGATTGTTTACATGAGACAACACTTTTATTGACAAAGATAATTCTCTATGTAAAGAACTAGAGTGAAGTATTTAACATATTGTTGGTTAACAGATTTGTCTCCTCTTTTTATATTAGTTTTAAAATGACCATATCAACCTATTTTGGAAATAAATGATTAATCAATAGTTGGGTAAGTGTACCACGATCACTTCCCTCTAAATTTTTGAGAAGGTACAACTCCATTAGTATGATCTTCAATGAATAAACTAAGCTAACAAAGACATGCACTTTTAACTAGAAAGTACGTAAGGCCACTCAAATCATTCTTACATAAAGAGTGTGAGAAATATTCAAAGGAACATATCATAAATGTTGAGAAATATAATTATCTACTATAAACGGTTTCATAATACATCAACAACTGAATAAAATAAACTTATAATTTATAAATATCCACTCATTCTGAAATGGTAAAGATCAACACATGGAATGAATTAAAATATTCTCACAAGAATATCCATTCAATGAACTCAAACACACAGATTTGAATTCCTTCCATATATTTCATTAAACTCTCATCACATCACAAGCCAAAAAAGAACTTCCAGTTTCAGAACTCTGGAGATATCATATCCAAAATAGAAACTCAAAATAGTAAATTACCCCATTTTTAGATGTTTACAAACCCCTAATTAGTTTGTTCTAAGCTAGATATCATCTTTTTGGCATAATCGAAGAGGTCTCCTTGAAAAAATGACCTCTCGACAAACAGTTATACAACTAAAACATTGTTTTTAGGACATGTGTCCCCAGTATTCAACTTAAAATATAGAAAGATAACTAAAAATCTAAATCAGATTCTTTCTCAGCACCTTGATCTTCCTCCAACATGGAACTGCATGTGGCTTTCCAATATTTGTATATGCATTTACAAGCTCTTGGATGACTAAAACATTGGGTTTCTTTAGATTGAGGAACCACATTTTCCAAGATTCTTGTTCCCATTTTAACTACACTACCTTATCCAAGTGTTTGGGGAGCTGATTAATAAAGAGGTACAACATAGTCTCAGTTCACGTCACCTTGGTGAAGTTTTCTTGTGTCGGGTTTCCTTTCATCTTAATTGATTCCATAGTCATTTCAAATGCTCTAACCACAAAAGCCATGTCCTACCCCACTTTCCTTTCATGCCATATATATGTGGTGTTGATAGCCCTGATGTCATTCACTAGGATTTCTCATAACTCCTTCACATCTACCTTCATTCCTTTAGCCTCTACTATAGCTTCTCTAAAGGTGGAGTTTCACCAACCAATGTTATTTTTTAGGGAAAAAAGAATGCATTTATCTACCATTTTCAAAGACCTTTCTGCTAAGAACTTTAGTGTCAAACATACTTATGAATCTCCTAGATTTGGTTGAGCAAAACAACTCATTTCAATTCATCGACCTCCCACATTCAGATTTGAGTTTGCAGTTCCCCAAGTAATGCCTCCACATCTTCGAACACTACTCAGGATTCCTGAATAAACTTGCTTCCAACTTTTATTATTTGATTAATTCAATCATCCACAACAGTAGCTAGTAGCTTACCCCATTGAATTTGGTTCAACAACATTTTACTTTCAGGAGAAGTGGGATCAAATGTTTGGGGTTCTTGAGCTAAGGGCAGTAATGTACAATTACTAAAGGTGTTGATGTATTCTACCATGGATCTGATTATTTGCTTTAGTTCCTTCTTGTCCATGTTGTCCTTCCATGAATGGGTTAACATCCATTTTGTGGATTCTTCAAAGATGTGATTATGTGCCCCTCTGTTCATGACTCCTAGGTCAACCTTATGAAAATTTCAAAATCTTCAACTATTGGATCTTTCCCTTCATCCTTGGGTTTATACATAGAAACCTCAGCAGACCATTTCCTAGTCTTTGAGTCTGTGAATACCCTTGCAGTAGTTTTCATCTTTTTCAACTTAGGAGTCTTTTCTATGTACTTGATTACCATATCCTTAATGGGAATTAAAATCAGTACCAAGCTATGTTTCTTATTCATTGATGTTGTCAACAATTTCAGTGTAGCATTAGATGTAGTCTTCTCCTCAGTGGGTTTCATAGGAGTGGTTATGATCTCCAAGTTTGAATCATCTAGTTCAAAGAGATCCTTGTTTAGTTGTTTTTCATCCAAAACTTGGGAGTCTAGATTCTTCTATTTCTCTTTGTCCAAATCCACATAAATTTCTCCTTCACTGGCCATCTTGTTGTGCTTATGGGACTTGGTTCTGAGTCTAGCTGTCCTAGGTATAAAAAGGGAAGGAGAAGGTTCAACAATATGTTTGCAATGGGTGGATTTCTTACCTTACATTTTCACATTACTAGCATCATCAATGAGAATAGAGATATTATAAACATGAACTGGAGAAGACAAAGGGATCTTTCTAGATCTATCTAATTGAGCTTTTTGTGATTTCATTCCTCTTTTATGCTTCAACCATTTTTTAGTGAGTCTGATTAGACTCCGAGTTCTTTTTTGTATATTATCCTCTTCTTCTTGAGTCAAGCGAATCATAGGCTTTGGTGACTTAGATGATTTTTCATATTTTGGTTCAACAATGTTTGAACCATCATCTTCTACTCTCTCAACATTCATTTTCATTTGGAAAGAGACAATCTAAGATAACTCAAGCCTACAATGTTCTCTTCTTGCAACCTCTGGCTCATTAAGGAAATCTTCCCAAAAGTATTAAAGCTTCGATATTGGTAGGATCCGAGCCTTTAACCCCAAGGTTTGTCTAACAAAACCTTTATTATCAAACCCTTTCCTTTTAAAATAATACTTGAAACAAATAATAGGCAAGTCACAACTTATACTGATCACATCTACCATTGATTTGCATAAGAATTAGCCCAACTTGATAGGGAAAACATCCTCTCATTTCTCCTTAGGAAGGAACCTTTTTACAACTGTAGAGAGTTTCCTGTAGATTTTTCCCAAGACAAAGAAATCAATAGAGTATCAGGGTAATTTCATGGGTTCATCATCAAAACCTTTGACCCAGATGTATGTAAAACATAGATACTAGATGTAAAAAATCTCATACATTTCTACCAATTTTTGGGCCTCTTCTAATATTCTTCTATTTGATAGCCCGACCAATTCAAAGCATAGACTTCCCATGAACACATCATATACTTTCCTATAATTTTCCAATGTCTTTCTCTTCTATAACATGGGGTAATATTCAAACACAAAGATATCCTCAGCCCAAGGTTCATGTGGAATTTCTATCAGTTAGTCCTTTACTACATGCAAGACAATACATAAGGTATAAAGACATAAAGAAATCATTCCCATTTAACTGAGATATTTTGAGTTTTTCTCTCATTGAATTGACAATTAGTTCATGCCAATCTAAAAGTTGTTGACCTTACAAAATAATTTGAATATAAAAATACATCCATTTAGCAAACAAGTGAGCTTCCAATGAACCCTTAACTCTATGAAATAATACTATAATAACATGAACATAGGGTTTCATATTATCCTTGTTAAGGCATTTGGGTAACCATGAATGTCCTTTCTAGGGATTATGCAACCAACTCTTGGCTATAATAGTCTCAGTTTTATCTACCTCCTCATTGAATTTTAACAACTGAATGGGCAAGAGAGAACTCAAAGAAATTATGATCAAGAATTATAAGTGCAAAGACTATGATTTCCCTATTAACAAAGATCATAACTTCCCCATATTTATTTCTTATGCCTTCAATTCTACTATCATACCCATTTATACATTCATGAATCAATTCAGGACACAAAATAGTTGGGGGAAAGGCGGTAGCTTCTAGTAAACCTCTACTTATAATTTCTATGATAAAAGGTTTCTCGATTTGGTTTACCATCCATTCTTTGAGCTCTTCTAATAAAACTCTTTTATATTGGTGTCACTTATTATAGGCTGCAAAATATTCTTGGGCTATGAAGAATTATAGTGAACTCTCTTGAACCTGATTGAATTGAGTTTAGAGTGGTTCACTAGGGTACAAGACTATTTTCTTTTATTTCTACCTATCTTTGAAAAATGATCTTCTTTATCTACACACAACTTTAGATGATACACTAGCATTATCTTTCTCTGAACTTCCTTCAACCTCACTGAACCTCTTGGAACCTTTTTGAACATAATTCGAGGTGGTTCAAGTTGGTTCATAGAATTGATAAGGAGAAGGGAACTTGATTGTTTCTTAAGTATTAAATCACTTAGACCTAATTGGACACAACTGACTCCCAAGATATATCAAAAGATTGACAGACAAAGATGAGACAACTGAAAGAAAAACCAAAGATTGATTTGACATTCAAGAAAGAGCTACTAATCAAAAGAATTTTTCAAGATAAAAACATGGTGACTCCAAAGTAGGGGCTAACACTGGCTCTAATTGGGGACTGTGATTTAGGAACATGGAGCAGAGAACTGAGAATCTCTGGTTATGCAAAAACAAATAGGGAAATGAAAAAGACACAAACAAAAGAAGAAATAGAAAGGAACTACTAAACTAATATGTACAAAATACCACTTGAAATGATACTAGAACTTGTAGGGTGAACCCACAATAGTGGGTTACACTTTTTTAGAGGAAGGAAAATGTCTTGAAAAATGTGATCGAGTAAAAAATATCATCGAACTTTTGATCGGAAGTGACTAACTTCTGATCGAAAGTGACAAACTGCCTTACTTTCGATCGAAAGTGAATTTCGATCAAAAGTTCCTTGCTCACTTCCGATCAAAAGTAAGGAAATTATTGAAAGTTCCTTACTAGGCACTTATGATTGAAAGGCAAAAAATAGGGTTTCAGCGGGGTTTTTAACCTGTCGAAAGTGACTTTCAACGTCACTTTCAGCTGTCACTTTCATGGATTCTTGACTTCCGATTTTTCAACCATCCAGTTTATCAGGTTTTTTTATTTTTCCTTATTTAAAGTTTTTTTATATATATTTTTAGTATATATACATATATATATTAATCTATATATGTATATATGCATATATATATATATATATACATATATATGTATATATATATAAATATATATATATATATATATATATATATATATATATATATATATATATATATATATATATATATATATATATATATGCATATATATATATATATATACATATATATGTATATATATATATATATATATGCATATATATATATATATATATATATATATATATATATATATACGATATATGTCATATATGCCACATATGTATGTATATATATATGACATGTATACATGTCATATATATATATATATATATATATATATATATATATATATATATATATGTATGTATGTATGTATGTATGTATGTATGTATGTATGTGTCACATGCATATATATATGTCATGTATATATATATATACATGACATATATATATATATATATGTCATGTATATATATATATATGCATGTGACATATATATGTGTGTGTGTATGACATGTATACATGTCATACATACATGTACATGTGCACATGTCATATTATATATACATGTGTATATATATGCATGTGTATGTATATATGCACATACACATGTATGTAGATACATGTATATATACACCTATACATGTGTGTGTACATATGTACAGTAAACATTTATTTACATTTAAATGTAATTTATGTAATTGATTTTACTTTGAAATATTGTAGCAAAATGTGCATACTTTAATTTTATTTTCAATTAAAATAGAAAAATGTTCATATATGTAGACTTCATTTGATAGTAAATAAAATCTTATAGGTATACATATTCTATCTATCAAACATATTATTGCACATCACACATGGCAGATGCACCAATTCTCCCCGCGGAACTATTTGCACACACTAATAGAGAAATTGAAGTTGTAAGAATCCATAAATAATCCGACTAGCTCTAGTGTCTATAAGAGCACATGTCAATCCATCTTTACTAGCTTGATTAGCATTAGGGATTACATTCATGGTACCACTCCCTATGCCCCAGATGTTATAGAGGCCATACTTGAGAGGAAGAGACAAGAGGTTGGCTCTGGTCTTTCTCTTAAGGAGGTATAGGATTTAGTGCCTAAAGAGACCCTAAAAAGGGAAGCTTTCCCATGTTATGCAGATTTAAATTATGTGAAGGGGTATTAGGTTACCACATGTCAGGATCCTGCTATATCAACATTGATATACCCACGATTTCTAGTTGCCCATGGTTGTTATTTGAATAACGACCAGATTTCATTGTACTTTACACAACAGATTTTTGTTGAGGTTCATTTAGGGAGGGTTGTTAATTACACTAATTTTTCTAGCAGGGGCATGGAAGACTTGCTGATAGAGATTCTTTTCATCGAGTTGATTGACAAAGGCCAGTACACAGGGCCATTGTTGGTCAAAGGGCACCTTCTATATCTCCTTCATTAGGTCTTGTTGCAAATGATGTTATTCATAGCACCCAACTTTGAGTTGCGATTGATAATGTGGGGGAAATTGCAATAGTTTCCACATTCATATCTAGTGATCAGGTTGGTCAGTACCTGATGTCTCGATGACACTTCAAATCATCAAGTGGAGCACCCTCTAGTAGGACCACACATTAAATGTATAGTGCAGCAGACATCCCTTCACTTCTTAGCCTAGAGGGACTTATAGGAGAGATGACATGTGTCACATTGAATAGTTTGGCTAAGGATCTATTGGATGCATATGCATTTATAGAGCAGAGCATGATATCCCCATATCAGAAGTTAGATCTCGTGTGTGTTTGTTCAGATATGCTCAGCCACATCCTTCTCACCTAGATCATGGCCATAGTGGTAGTGCTCATGAGGATTCCACCTACTAACTACTATATTGCTGCATAGGGAGAGGCATAGTGTACAGACCCTTCAGTCAGTGCAGGGCATCAGTTCTCTGATGTTGGCCTTGATGATGTTGAGTTCAGCATGACCACTACAGGTTATCTAGATTTTCTAACACATGATGATATGACTTCCATGCCATCTCATTTGGTTAGTCCATTGCATTCATCATTAGAGAGTCATGTGTGGTCTACTCATGTTGCAGATGCAGAGTTGAGCTTGGACTAGATGCAGCAAAATCTTGATACCTTGGCTGATAGGATTGAGGCTAGGGAATCTGAGTACTATCAGTTTCCACCACCTACACAAGTATAAATCAGATTATATTTGTATTTAATGTTACAATTTAACTTAAATTTATTTTCAAAATTTCAATCAATATATATATATATATATATATACACACACATGTATATATATATATATACACACATCTATATATATATATATATATATATATATATATATACACACACACACACACACATACATGTATATATATATGATATATTTTTTATCTACCAGGATATGCCTCTTGTTACTCCTTCTTTGAGCATTGATCATGTATGTCATTAAGACTCACTCGATAATGACATTAGTAGTGGACATGTGAGTTTTTAATTTATTATCTACATGTATACACTTTATAACATGTTCTCTTGTACAATATTTTAAATGAAACTTAAGATGTGTACCAATGTTTATATATTAATCTATATATCTCTTTCTTTGTAGGGATCTGCACATCCTTCACAGCATGATAGTCACTCTAGGTCTAACCGCTTAGTGAGGAGTCATCATGATGAGTCCTAGGCACTTTCATATTTGATCTAGACATATTTCATATTACATATATATTCACATGTGTTTGATGAACTATATTTCATTTCTAGACTCTAAAGGACCTATTGATGTGTTGATGTTATATTTCATTTCTAGACCCTTTTGGATAGAATGTTTGACACATGATTGATCCATATGTTTCATATTATAGTACTTTATCTACATATGATTGATTTTTCATGCAAGTTATATATATATATATATATATATATATTTATATATATATATATATATATATATATATATATATATATATATATATATATATACTTTCACTCTAGATGCATGTACATGTGTGATGAACTTGTATACATGTTTGATTCTTCACGAGTTCATGTGATTTCAAATTTATAAATGTAAATTTTCAATACTTTCAATAGATTACATACATGTGTTTAATTAAATTTACATGTGTACATGTTGGATTATATAAGAATTTTATGTTTTAAATTTATATGTACATGTGTTTGATTCACACATGAATGATATTTGATTGTACATGTTTATGAAAGTTATGAATGATGTAAATTTGAGACATGTGAGCTATATAATTGAGGGTCCCTAGATGTTTGATTGAATCTTACTTATATTTAAATGTACATTTGATAATAGTTGTGCATGTACTTTTAATTTAATGTGTTGTACTTCAAGTAGATTTTATATTTAAAACATGCACATCCTAATGTAACACATGCAAATTCAATGTACACACATTCATATTCCAAAGCTAGAGTACTTCATATTCAGGTAGATAATTAATATATCATATCCACTTGTAAGACATTGTTAGATCTATATTATAAATTTTTAATTTAATTCAAGCTACCATTCACTATGGGCACTAGTAGGAAAGACTGGAGGTAAGAAAACCTCTAGTATCGCCTGTGAAAAATTTAGTTCAAATCATATTTCATGTGTGATTTAGTCCACATCAAGTGGTTCATCTCTCTCTCGAATAACATTTGATATTCTCTCATGGTTGTCAATATCAAGTCTCCACTTATGAATGCCACATCCCATCATAGGAAGAAGAGATAGGATAGTGGTAATTACAAGATGGCTATACTGATAAACCTTATTGTTAGGTTGATAATCAACAAAATGAATCCCATGTTTAAGTATTTTGATTGGCTTCAAATATGTTCCTTGCACAATAACTGAACCTACACAGACATTAAATATATATATATATATATATATATATATATATATATATATATATATATATATATATATATATATATATATATATATATATATATATATATATATATATATATATATATATATATATATATATATAATATATATATATATATATATAATTAACCATATAAACAAACGTATAAGAAAATTGGAAGTTGGACCTCGCTCAAGTTGAATATAGGCTATGAAACTTAAATATAGTACTAGAACATAAGGGAAACATAATTCCATCGCTTGTTTCATTTTGTGTTAGCTTCATCCTCTCCTTGCAGCAACACAATAAATAGTAACTAACACCTTCCACATTTACAGGCTCTACTACTACTACAAAAATATGTCATGCATTTAAAGAGAACTTTTAATTTTAGGTTTGTAAATATAAATTTAACAAACTTTATTTATGAATTGAGTTTATGAATCCTTTTTAAATATGTACATAAACACACATGTACCAATTTCATCAAACCTGAAATACGGTCATAATCTATAGAAATCAATGGAATGTCGTCAAAGCTTTCATCCTGAACTTCATCATTTGTGTTTGTAACATCTAGTGGAACCAAATTCCATTCACTAACATATCCACATTTTTGGTCAATACATTCTTCATAGTTTTTAGAAATGCAATCATAACAAAAGTATGAGTAATCTCTAGTGTATAATGACCACACATTACTATCTATACTCATAACTGAATGCAGGGATCTTGTTTTGTCTACTCTCTTTCATCCATGGATTGCTCTTCTATCAACACCTAAACAATAGAGAGAAACGTGTAAAAATTGAAGACAAGTTAAAATCATGTATACATATAATGTACACATATATAAGTTAACTCAAACAATGATCAATAAATTTAAAGCACATGTACATAAATTATAACTAGATGATAAGTGATGTTGAAAATTAATACCTATTATCTCCTAGAATACTCAGAAGGGTATGACTCAATCTGATCATGATGATGCGTTATCACAATTTGGCACCAAAAAATGCATCTTGCACTACTCAACTACATCATGAGCATTATTTATATGATATCCCTAATAATCCAATTGATACTTTCTTAAAGCACATTTGATACAAGCTCTTGCACCATCATGCTCTTCCTTTCCATGTCCACTCTCAAAGAATACTCCAAATATGTGGTATCTTTTAGTATCTATGATATCTACATAGTGCATAAAATGGCCTTGCTAATTTAAATTGTTCTTCACATCCATCTGACCAAAAAAAATGCTTTTCAATTTTGATGCCTTTGTTTTCCAAATATCCAAAAAATGTCTTAAAGCAATGCTCGACAAAATGTATGTCATGCTCTTTATCATCACTAATGTAAAAGTGATATTCTTTCTTTATGACTCATGCTTGATATGTACTTTCAACACCATCCAAACCTAATTGTGCATGTCGATAAGACACATGTACCATGATAGTGACCTTCTCTAGTTAGTAGGATTCTTCTTGAAGTTGTTTTTGAGAAACAAATGAGTGGTTCTCTGCAAAATCAACAAACAATAAAATTGTTCCAACTGGAAAAGTTTCTTTTTGTATTTGGAATTGTTTAGCCCGCTATTTAGCAAAAAAACATGATGTATGTATGGTTGAATCAATTTACAAAAATTCTCCATAAATGTTGCAACGGGTATCTCATCTTCTACATATTCCAACCTTGTTGATTCTTTCCCAACTTTTGTTTCAAACTTTATGTACTTGAATCTCTCACATTTTATCATCCTCATCATGTCAGTATCTTCGAGTCTCAAAGGAAATTTAGCCAAATCCTCGCATGTTTGACAAGTTCCTCTTATGCAATCTATTTCAGGTATTTCATGATCAATTGATTTGTTACATAAGATTGATGCTATGAATTAGCTTGGACATTTAGGAAAATCATTTTTAGAGCCACCACTTTCTTCTATCATCTTTCTAAACCCTTGATAGTAGAGATCAAATTCAATATGATATCGACAACAACAAGTTTCAAAAGATTTATTTATCTTTACAAAAAATGGCTTTAATCTTTCAAACATTGTTTATCCAATCTTAATGTCAGGATTTGAGTTACAAAATGAGAGATACAATTCATGTTGTGTGGTGTCCAACCAATGTTTTGTGTGATGAAAATTTTCCTTAGGCCCAGTCCTCTTCTTGATAATGTCTCTTTTATTTGGTGAAGGATGAGTATGATCAGTCTAAAATGATGTAACTATGTTCCTAATTGTTTCATTAATCCTATCAGACCAAGGAGCTCTACACATTAGTGCCCAATTACCTTCCAATGTAGTATCATCCAAATTGATTCTTCTTTTCAAATAATGTGTCATTGTCTTCCTACTATACCCGATCTGAGATGAAACTGAAGAAATTTGTCTTCTTTGGGACATGTTTTTATTTAAAATAGATGGCAGTATCACTCTTCTTGAAATGGACCTATCTGTAGATCTAGTTATTTTTCCAATGGAATGCAAACCTTCCTTAACACTATCAACAATATTTTTTTGTACGTTACATGATTTTAACTTTTTCAAAATTGCATCTACACCCAACAATTTTAATGGCTCTTTTAACTCATCTTTAAGAAGTGTAATTGATAATAGTTGAGTTTTTTCAAGTGTACCAAGATTCTCAAATTGTTTCATTATTTGTTTAGACTTTTTATTCAATTCCCTCTTCATAATATTTATGGGTTGTTTAGCATAATCTCTCAATTTTTCCACATCCATATCAATTAAATGATCTATGCTTTTACTATTAATTTTTCTCTTCAACTGTTGGAGTATACTAGCATTCTCATATGTTTCTTGCACTTCCACTGCAAACAAAATAAAAAAATATCTTAATATCTCATCTTAAGGGGACCTTCATGAAATAGGTATTTACAAGCTTGAATGTCAAACCTATAATAATTTATAAACTAATGAGAGAAAAACATACTTATTTGACCTTGGGTTGACCCTTCTCTAAAGTCCATTACTTCAACTTGGGATGCCCCTTGTCCAACATTTTCATCATCAAAGGCTGAACATACACAACAAAAAAAATAACTTCTTAAGGGGAAAGACCCAAAATACATATTCACCAATAAGAGACTAAATCAAGATAGTGAGAGAGAGTCATTAAGAGAGAGATATGTGTACTTATTTGATATTATGAGAGTTGTGCTTGTTGAGCTTGTAATTACCCTTCTCCAACTTCTGAAGGGTGGGCTTGTTGAGCTTGTGATGACCCTTCTCCAAATTTAGAAGGTTGTGCTTCTTGAGCATTTCGTACATATGAAGTAAAAATTATTAAACAAAAACTTTTGAATAAAGTTAGGTTTAACGAGGTTCATGTATTAAGTCAAAATAGGTCCTAACAGATCTAGTTGGGTCTAACTGGGTCTAATTAGGTCTAATTAGGTCCTATTAGGTCATAGCAGGTCTAATTGGGTCTAATCAGGTCCTAACAGGTCCTAATTGGTCCTATTTGAGTCTAATTAGGTGCTAATTTGTTCTAATTGAGTCTAATTGGGTTTTAATAGGTCATAATAGGTCCTAATTAAGTCTAATTAAGTCTAATTAGGTGCTAATTGGTTCTAATTGATTCTAATTAGGTGCTAATTGGTTCTAATTGATTATAATTGGGTCCTAATATGTTATATTAGGTCCTAATTAGTCCTAATTGGTCATAGTTGGTCATAATAGGTCCTAATAGGTCATATGGGTCCTAATTAGTCCTAATTGGTCATAATTGGTCATAATAGGTCCTAATTGGTCTAGAATTAAGTCATAATAGGTCATAATAGGTCCCAATTGGTCCTAAATTGTTCTAATAAGTCATATTTACATCCTAATTGGTTTTAATAGGTCATATTAGGTCCTAATTGGTTCCAATTGAGTCTAATTAGGTGCTAATTGATTCTAATTAATTCTAATTAGGTATGAATTAGTTCTAACTAATTTTAATTAGGTCCTAATATGTCATATTAGGTCCTAATTAGTCCTAATTAGTCCTAATTGGTCATAGTTGCTCCTAATAGGTCCTAATAGATCATATTGGTCCTAATTGGTCCTAATTGATCATAATAGGTCCTAATTGGTTTAGAATTAAGTCATAATACGTCATAATAGGTCATAATAGGTCCCAATTGGTCCTAATTGGTTCTAATAGGTCATATTTAGGTCCTAATAGGTCCTAATAGGTTCTAATTGGTTCTAATTGAGTCTAATTAGGTCCTAATTATTTCTAATTGGTCCTAATTAGTCATAATTGGTCATAATTGATCATGTAATAGATCCTAATTGGTCCAAAATGGTCTAGAATTAACTCATAATAGGTCATAATAGGTCATAATAGGTCATAATAGGTCTTAATTAGTCCTAATTAGTTCTAATAGGTCTAATTAGGTCCTAATTGGTTCTAATAGGTCATATTAGGTCCTAATTGATTCTAATTGGTTCTAACTAAGTCTAATTGGGTCCTAATTAGTTCTAATTTGGTCTAATTGGGTCTAATTGGTCCTAATTGGTTCTAATTAATCCTACTTGGTCCTAATAGGTCTAATAGGTCTAATTGGGCTTAATTGGGTCTAATTGAGTCTAATTGGTCCTAATTGAGTCTAATTAGGTGCTAATTTGTTCTAATTGAGTCTAATTGATGAAGGGTGCTCCCCTTAATACCACAAACACATAACAGAAATAGAGAAACAACAACAATATGCAAGAACATAAATTGGGCTTCTTATTATCTCCACAAATGTGGAATTACAAACTTTCAGAAATAAAATATGCAAAGCCACATGGGCATTCCCTTACAATATTCTATAGGACAAAGCCTCGAACTATTACCCAGATCTACTACCCAAAACTATTCTGAACTGCCTAAGACAATAATACAGTCTTCCTTATAAAGGCAATTTTTCCATCGCCTGGGAAGGTTCCAGAATTTTAGCCAATAAGGCTGACCAAACTTAGAATTATTTTATCTTACATTTTATTACATCATAGTCGGCTCAAGATAACCTTTGAAACCCGAACAGAAATTTTGAAGAAAATTATTTTTCGCCATTTCAGGTGGCCCAACTTTCGAAGACCATAAGTCATCACCAGTTGACCCGATCGGCTATTATAACCCCATTTCAAAAATGCCACAAAGTGCTCTACAGGCTTGACCTATGCAAGTGCTCGTCACCCAAATTTTTGACCTCATCTGGGGCCTCTAAAGCCTTCAAAATTGAGTTCAAAGTTTTTGTACCCTGCTGTCAATACCGAAAATCTTCAATATCTTCCAATATACACTTGATCTGGCAATGAAACTTTACTGGAAGACTTATATGACCAAAATAAACCTCCAAGAAAGAAATCAGATCATTCTGAGCACATATGAAAATTACCAAAAATAGTAACTTTCCATAAATAGTAGCTTTGCACAAAATAGCCCTTATTGAATATAAAAATAGAAATTTTTTATTTTTATTTTTTATTTTTATTTTTTTTTGTTGGGTGATGCAAGATTACTCTTACACCCAGGATGCTCCTACATCAGACACCCAGGGTAATTTGAGAAGTGACCTTGTCACGACTCAGGTGTGCAGAGGAAAACTAAGATGGTTAACCTCCTCCTTTGTTAGCCATGATGAATCTTCAATAGGTCATCCTTTCCATTTGACCAAATACTCTTCATATGTCCTGTTCCTTATGCTTCTACCAACATGACTATCTAGTATGTCTTCAATCCTCTTGATATCTGAACTAGTTGCTGGAATACTCCACTGTGCTGCTACAACCTCATCTTGAACACCTCCTTCATGATACTCTGTCAAATCTGAAATGTTAAACACTGGTGAAATATTTAGCTCAGTAGGCAATTCTACCTCATATGCATTTCCTGAATCATGCTTCTTCAGTATCTTACATGGCCCAAACTTCTTCATTTTCAACTTGTTATATGTACCAACTGGAAACTGCTCCTTTCGCAAATGAACCATGACTTCATCACCAACCTGAAATTCCTTATACCTCCTTTTCTTATCTGCCTTAGCCTTATACTGTGTGTTCATCTTGGTAATATGCTTCCTCACCTCCCCATGGATGTTCTTCAAGTGTTCTGCAAAATCCTCAGCTTCAACACTACTTGTTTCTCCTTTATCTATCTTCCTCAATTCAGATGCATTTCTTGGACTACTTCCATATACAATCTGGAATGGTGATTTACCAGTGCTCCTGTTGACAAAATTATTGTATGCAAATTCTGCCTGTGGTAAAATCAAATCCCATCTTGTTAGCTTATCTCCAACCAAACATCTCGGCAAATTTCCCAAACTTCTATTCACCACCTCTGTCTGTCCATCAGTCTGTGGATGATGTGATGAACTGAACTTCAAATCTATCTTCAACTTCTTCCACAATGTACGCTAGAAATATCCAACAAACTTAGTGTCCCGATCTGAAACTATGGTCTTTGGCAAACCATGAAGTCTCACTACTTCTCTGAAAAACAATTCTGCTACATGAACAACATCATTAGTCTTCTTGCAGGGAATGAAATGTGCCATCTTTGAAAATCTGTCAACCACCACAAAAATTGAATCATGTCCCCGCTGAGTACTCGGTAAACCAAGAACAAAGTCCATGATATCCTCCCAAGGCTTCTTTGGTACGGGTAATGGCTGATACAACCCTGTATTCTACTTCACTCCTTTCGCCATCTGACATACTCTGCAACTCTGTACAAACTTCTTCACATCTTGCTGCAACTGTGGCCAATAATAATTCTCACTAACCAAACCAAGGGTTTTATCACGACCAAAATATCTAGCCAATCCTCCGCTATGCTTCTCCTTGATGAGGTTCTCCCTCATAGAACTTCATGGAATGCACAACTAACTCCCTCTGAATAGCATATCATCCTGGATGATGAAATCCAACCATTTCATCCTGTCTAGAGTAACAGGTTCTGTACAAGCTTTCCAAGCTTCACCAAAATTAGGATCCTCTGGATACAAATTCTTGAGTTCCTTGAACCCAATCACTTCAATCTACATTTCTGTTAGCAATAGTTGCCTTCTGCTAAGAGCATCTGCAACCCTATTAGACTTTCCACTCCTGTGTTTCAAAACAAATATCTAACTTTGTGAAAACTCAACCCATTTCAAATGCCTTTGATTCAATTTTCCTTGACTATTCAAATATTTCAAAGCTTGATGATCAGTATACAAAACAAACTCCTTAGGAAGTAGATAATGTCTCCACTTCTTTAATGCCTGAACTATAGCATAAAATTCCTGATCATAAATAGAATATTTCCTCTTGGCATCATTTAACTTCTCACTGAAATAAGCAACAGGTTTACCTTCTTGGCTCATAACAGCTCCTATTGTAATACCACTAGCATCACAATCTACTTGAAAGACCTTATTAAAATCTGGAAGTGCTAAAATAGGTTGTTCAGTAACTTTTTGTTTCAACAATTGAAAACTCTTTTCTACCCCATTAGTCCACTTAAACTCTTTTCTATCCCCTCTCATTGTTTCAGTCAAGGGTCCACAAATACTGCTAAAATTTCTAATAAACTTTCTGTAAAAGCTAGCTAGACCATGAAAAGATCTTACCTCAGTAGCATTCCTTGGAGTAGGCCATTCAAGGATAGCCTGTACCTTCTCTGGGTCCATTTTTAGACCTTCTCCTGAAACTACAAACCCCAAATACACCAACTCTTTCTTCACAAAACTGCACTTCTTCAAATTAATCAACAATTTCTCTTCTCTCAACTTCTCAAATACCATATGAATATGCATCATATGCTTATCCAATGTCTTACTAAAGATCAAAATATCATCTAGATAAACAATGACAAACTTACCCAAAAATTCTTTCAGAACCTCGTTCATGAGCCGCATGAAAGTGCTCGGTGCATTGGTTAGCCCAAAAGGCATGACTAACCACTCATATAGTCCTTCCTTTGTCTTGAAGGCAGTCTTCCATTCATCTCTTTCTCTAATCCGAATCTGATGATATCCACTCTTCAGAGCTATCTTTGAGAAATACACAGATCCACTCAAACAGTCCATAATATCATCCATTCATGGCAATGGAAACCTGTACTTGATTGTGATCTTGTTTATTGCCCTAGAATTTGTACACATCTTCCATTCTCTCATTCTTCTTTGGTGCTAATACCACTGGTACAGCACAGGGACTCAGACTCTCATGAATCAATCCTTTCTGTAACAGTTCATGTACTTGTCTATTCAACTCCTCACTTTCTGCAAGTGTCATTCTGTGTGCTGCCTTATTCGGCAAACTCGCTCCTGGGATCAAGTCCATCTAATGACTAATCTTCCTGACTAGTGGTAATCCATCAGGCACATTATCAGATACAATATCCTGAAACTCATTCAACAAATCTGCAACTTCTATAGGAACATCTTCTACTTCCTCTTTACCAGCTTTTGGAATTAAAGAAAAACATACATGCTCATGCCTCATACCATCTAGGAAATTTCTTCCATCAAAAAAAGTTATCCTTGCATTACCACATACCTTTTCTTCAATCTCCTTCAATGGTTTTAGCTTATGTCGCACTCCATCCTTTGTCAGGGAATAGGTATTCGCACGACCATCATGTACAGCACATCTGTCAAACTGCCATGGTCTACCCAACAGTATATGACATGCATCCATAGATATGATATCACACAATACCTCATCTTGGTATCCACCAATCTTGAACTTCACCAGGCATTGTTCATTGACCATGACCCTGTGGTCATCTTGTACCCAGGCAATCCGATATGGATGTGGGTGTTTCTGTCTCTTGAGCTTCAACTTTGTCACCATCTCTTCTGACACCAAATTGTCAGTGCTTCCACTATCAATAATCACATCACAACATTTACCTTCACACTTGCACCTAGTGCGAAACAGGCTCCTCCTTTGCTCAGGTTCATTCTCACCACTCAACAGGACTCTTCTGTTAATCAATGTTTCTCCTCTTTTAGCATCTTCAAAATTTGATGATCTGGCATCTTCATCTACATGTGCAACTCTGGCCTGGCCTTCATTTCTCCTATCTATTCTACCTTGGCACTGAGGACATTCAAATACCCTATGACCTTCTTCTCCACAGTGAAAACATGTTCCACGGAAGCCACCTCTTCCAGATCCTTGTCCTCTTCCTCTCTGATCTCTATTATTCTGATCCTGGAAATGATTGGAATTATTTCCTCACTAATTCTGACTGCTACTGGCCTCATCCTTCTTTTTCGAATCTTCATTTCGGCCACCATATGACCGTCCACCAGATCATCCACCGCGACCTCTTTCATTTTGTCTGCTCTCAAACTTCTTGTTCAGCTTTTCCTCTACTTTTAGGGAATACTGGTATGCCTCTTCAATACTGTTCATTCGAACCAGATTCAGCTCCTCCTGAATGCTTGGCCTTAACCCATTAAGGTATCGAGCAACTTTCTCCTTATCAGCTTCTGCATGGCGTGTTCTAATGAGAAGTCGATAGAACTCCTCTGTATACTCCTGAATAAATCTTCCTGCTTGCTTCAAACTCTACATTTTCTTCAGTAGGTCAAGCTCATAATCAACAAGAATGAATTGTCGCTTCAATTTATCCACCATCCGATCCCATCTTGTGATTTTATCTTTCCCTCTTCTATTTCACTCCAATTGAATTTCTTGCCACCAGATCTTTGCATGACCTTTCAGTCTGGCCTTCGCAAATTTGACCCTATCAGGATCCTCAATATCTTCATACTCAAAATATTCCTCAAATTCATTGATCCAGTCGATCAATTCCTCTGGGTTAAGATTTCCAGAAAATGTAGGAACCTCAATCTTTGGTCTTTTCTCAATCTTGGAAATTGCCCGAAAAAGTCTTTCTTCCTCCTGGTTCACAATTTCAGCTTCTCCTTCTTGATATTCTTCTTCGGCTTCATCCTCGCTTTCATCTCTGACATTAAGATTCATTCCTTTGTGAATCTCTTCTTGCAATGCTCGCACTTGTCTCTGCAGCTCTCTAACCTCAGGTGTCACAGCACCAGCTCTTCCGCCATGTTCTCTTCGTGGAGGCATTTTCGCGATGCGCGCTGAAACCCTAACCACGGTCCTGGTGCAAATTGCCTCACAGTCGGCGATCTATTTACACACTCAAGAACTTCCGCTCTGATACCACTTGATGAAAGGTGCTCCCCTTAATACCACAAACACATAACAGAAATAGAGAAACAACAACAATATGCAAGAACATAAATTGGGCTTCTTATTATCTCCACAAATATGGAATTACAAACTTTTAAAAATACAATATGCAAAGCCACATGGGCATTCCCTTACAATATTCTGTAGGACAAAGCCTCAAACTATTACCCAGATCTACTACCTAGAACTATTCTGAACTGCCTAAGACAATAATACAGCCTTCCTTATATAGGCAATTTTTCCACCGCTTGGGAAGGTTCCAGAATTTTAGCCAATAAGGCCGACCAAACTTAGAATTATTTTATCTTACATTTTATTACATCATAGTTGGCTCAAGATAACCTTTGAAACCCGAACAGAAATTTTGAAGAAAATTATTTTTCGCCATTTCAGGTGGCCCAACTTTCGAAGACCATAAGTCATCACCAGTTGACCCGATCAGCTATTATAACCCCATTTCAGAAATGCCACGAAGTGCTCTACAGGCTTGACCCATGCAAGTGCCCATCACCCAAATTTTTGACCTCATCCGGGGCCTCTAAAGCCTTCAAAACTGAGTTCAAAGTTTCTGTACCCTGCTGTCAATACCGAAAATCTTCAATATCTTCCAATATACACTTGATCTGGCAATGAAACTTTACTGGCAGACTTATATGACCAAAATAAACCTCCAAGAAAGAAATCAGATCATTCTAAGCACATACAAAAATTACCAAAAATAGTAACTTTCCATAAATAGCAGCTCTGCACAAAATAGCCCTTATTGAATATAAAAATAGAAATTTTTTATTTTTTATTTTTATTTTTATTTTTTTTTGTTGGGTGATGCAAGATTGCTCTTACACCCAGGATGCTCCTGCATCACTAATTGGGTTCTAATAGGTCATATTAGGTCTTAATTGGTTCTAATTGAGTCTAATTAGGTGCTAATTGGTTCTAATTGATTCTAATTATGTTCTAATTGGCTCTGGTCCTAATATGTCATATTAGGTCCTAATTAGTCCTAATTGGTCATAGTTGGTCATAATAGGTCCTAATAGGTCATATTGGTCCTAATTAGTACTAATTGGTCATAATTGGTCATGTAATAGGTCCTAATTGGTCCAAATTGGTCTAGAATTGAGTCATGATAGGTCTAATAGGTCCTAATTAGTCCCAATTGGTCTAATTAAGTCTAATTGGGTCCTAATAGGTCATATTAGGTCCTAATTGGTTCTAATTGAGTCTAATTGGTCTAATTACTTGTCTAATTAGGTCCTAATTGGTTCTAATAGGTCATATTAGGCCCTAATTGGTTCTAATTGAGTCTAATTAGGTCCTAATTGGTTCTAATTGAGTCAAATTAGGTCCTAATTAGTTCTAATTGGTCCTAATTGGTTCTAATTAGTCCTAATTGGTCCCAATAGGTCTAATTAGGTCTAATTGTGTCTAATTAGGTCCTAATTATGTCTAATTGGTCCTAATGTTCTAGTCAGATCTAGTTAGGTCTAATAGGTACTAATAGGTCATAGTTAGGTCTAATAGGTCCTAATAGGTCCTAATACCTGTCTAGTTAGGTCTAGTTAATAGATAGTTAAACCTCTAATTGATTGAGGACTAATAGTTGTCTAATTGGTCCTAATAGGTTCTATTAGGTTAGGTAATTGGTCTTAATTGGTCTAATAGGTCCTAATAAGTCCTAGTTAGGTCAAATTGGTCCTAATTGGTCTAATAGGACCAAATAGGTCTACAATTAGGTCTAGTTAAGTCTAATAGGTCCTAATTGTTCCTAATAGGTCATAATTGGTCTAGTTACCTATCTAATTGGTCCTAATAGGTCTAGCTAGGTTTAGTTAGGTCTATTTGGACCTAATAGGTCCTAATACATATAATTGGTCAGACTAACAAGTCCTAATAGGTCTAATTGGTAGGACTAATAGGTCCTAGTTAGGTCTACTTGGTCCTAATAGGTCTAGTTAGGTCTAGTTAGACCTCTAATTAGTCTTAATAGGTCCTAATTGCTAATAATTAGTCTTATTAGGTCTAATTAGCTCTAAAATTAGGTATTACAATATCACATTTACATGATCAACATTAAGACAAGAATTGACCATCAACTTAAAATATCTAGAGAGAAACAACTTAGACATGTATACCTTTTTTCCTACGATAATATATTTTTCATGATTCTTCACGTAGTCTTTATTCAGCCTCTTCTAAATAATGTCGTGTACTCTTATTTAGCCTTCTCTTTTTATTTCCCATCACAACTTAGAAAATTGTTTCGTGCCAAAATGTTTTCCTTCTCCTAAATGTGAATTATTTTATAGCTTTTGAATTAATGAAATGAAAAAAATATACATTTATTTATATGTAATCATTATTAACCTAAAATGACACCAAATAGGCCGACCTGGGTTTCTATCAAAAGTTAAAGTTGACTTTTGATTGAAACTAACTTACTTTCTATCGAAAGTAGTTTAGTTATAGCTAAAAATTGCATTAAGTGTGGAAGTACTTTTGATAGAAAGTACTTTCGATTGAAACCCAAAAGTTTTGATCAAAAGTACCTTTTATCGAAAGTACTTGGTTTAGGCCATGGTTGCAAGTATGAAGAAATTTTGAGAATTTCATGGCTTCGGGCCTCAAGTGCAGTGATCAAATGGAAGAATAAGAAGATGTCCTTTTGCATACAACAAGTACTTGAAACTAGCTTTCTAACAATTATATATTTGACTATTTTTGAATTTATTATGTGTATGGTTTTTGACGTTAATCGAATGTAGGATTTTTATCAAATATAAACCTCTGAGTTTGATGTTCAATGAAAAATAGTAAAAAAGGGAAAAAAATTTGAAAAATAATAGTGCCCTCTGTATTCGAGTCTACTTTCTATAAAAAATTATATTTTAAATTCGATAAATACACAACAAGTTATAAGCTATGTAGTTAATGTATGTCAAAATTATGGTATAGTCAATTTCAAACATTATAAAATATGCAATAATCATGATAATGTTTTCAAACCAATTGCATGCCCTTCGTATGGATGTTACAAAACTAAATTCGAAATAATCACATTCATATCTATTTTGCAAAAAAAGTTATGCTCTATGAAAACAATGTTACTATTTGAAAATGACATTTTCAGCACCATACCAGTTTTCATGGGAGAAAGAAAAAAGTATTCTAATAAATTCAAAACAACAAAAATAAATATATTTAGAATCTAGATAGAAAATCCTAAAAGACTCTAACTTACTTTATCCTTCGATTTCGAACGATTCAATGGCAATATGCATCTGAATCTGAAAGTTTTTCTCAAAATGTAGAGTTCAGTGTCGGTTCAGGCAAAAAAGTGTAACCCACTATTGTGGGTTCACCCTGACATCAACATATACATTTAAGTCTTTCCCATTGTAGGAAAATATTAAGACTGTTCCATCTGGGTGTGCCAGGTGAAAATTATTTTCTTAACTCCTCCTGTATCTTGAAGGGTTCCTTCCATAATGATTCAAATTTTCCATGGGCTCCTTTCTCTTGTCCCACAAAATTACTTTGTCACCTTTCAAAAAATTATGCGTCCTTGATTTCATATCAAAAATTTGCTTGATCTTCACTTGGTGTTCTGTGATTCTATCAACTAGCTTGTCTCTTTCCTCTTCTAACTTTCTTAAGTACATAAATCTTTTTTCCAAAGAAATTTAGAAAAACTAATCCTTAATGACTATTTGTAACTTCACAACAAACAACTCCAATGGTAAAGATACTTGTGAGCCTATACTATATACGAGCTCAAATGGGTCCATCCCAATTTCTCTCTTGGGGGTGATTCTGTATTCCCATAGGGCTTTGTAAAATTTCTTATGCCAATTCCTGTTGTTATCATCTACCAATTTCTTTATGATGGCGATCAAGTTTCTATTACTTGATTTCACCTACCCATTGCTCTAGGGGACATAATCATAAGAATGCACCAAGGTAATGTTGTGCTCATAAAAAGACATTATCAATTCTTTAGATGAGAAATATGTGGTGTTATCTACAATGATTTTATGAGGTGCTCTGAAATGAACCAACATGTGATCTTTTAAAAAGTCACAAACTACCTATGAATTAGCTTTCTTGGTAGGAATTGCTTCTACCCATTTTGTAAAGTAGTCTGTTGCTGTCCAGATATACATATGCCTAGCAATGGAATGAGGGTTCAAAGGTCCTATGAAGTCTAAACCCTGCTTCTTAAAGGGTTTATCCACAATAACTGGCTTCAAAGGAAAGTCTGCAAGTTGTGGCTTTAAAGCGAATAACTAATATTTTTCACAATTTCTAACATATGAGTAGGCATCTTTGAACATGCCTGGCTAGTAGAAATAATTTTGGAGGATCTTAAAAGTTGTGACTATTGATGAAAATTCCCCCCACATGCTTCTTCATGAAAATTCTTCATTAATTATTATATCTCAACACACCTTAGGAACGTTCCATCAATACCCTTTTTATATAAGACACCTTGTGAAATCACATACTTCCCTTCCTTTATTCTCATATTACATTTTTCTTTAGATGTGAGGTTCTTTGGACAATCCCCATATGTCAGGTAATAGGTCACATTAGAAAACCATGATTTTAAACTTCTAATAAAATATAAGGTGATTATTTTGTTGTTTCTTCTAAACCTTCCACATTCTTAACCATAAGCTTGCATAAACCCTTCCCTCAAACTAGTTTAGTAGGATTAATCATCAGATCATACTCTTGAATATTTTCTACCTAGGTTAGTCTCTTGTTCATTCTCACCTCCTATTGTGTTAGTATGTTTTTTTCTATAGTGTTGTTAGAAAGTAAAGTCCACCAAGATAACTAAGAAGGGGGGAGGGGGTGAATCAGTTATCTGATAATGATAACTTTTATCAACTTCAATAGCATTAAACCATGTAAGCAATATAATTACCGACCATAGAAATATATTCATACACAATAACATAATGACACAAGATATGTTGACTAGGGAACCTCTTGATCAAAGAGTAAACCCTGGTGGGAATGATGCCCATAAAAGATGCACTAATATGAATATTCCTTGTGAAAGGATGGACTCTATTAGAGTCTTATGAAATACATTCAGTACATATGAATCCCTATTAGGAGATTTTGAATCCCTGTTAAAAGATTCTAACCCTATTAAGAGTTATGGAAGATAGAAGGACCCACTACCCAAATAGCTTCAGGGTAAGATCACTGAACACACTATCCAAATAATCTTTGTATTACTCAATAGAATAATATGTTACCTCTTCTTTGACTGTGCCAAACCATACTCACTGTTATACCAGATCTCAATTTCAAATCTCTGTACTTCGCATGTCTTCCTTCACAATTCACTTTCACATTTAGCTCTTTTTTTCACTTCATATTCATACACTACTATCCTCTTCTACATAAAACAAGGAAAAACATTCCTTCCTTTACACCACACTCAAATAATTACAAATGAGTCGGCATACAATTAAAAAATAAAAGTTTCCACACACTACATCAGAATTACACACAACTATCAACTGCCAAATACAATAAATCTTCATTCATGTGACCTCAAAGTTTGTGCTATCATCCACATGACTATCAATGTGTCTTCAACTTCCCTTTAACTGTACAAAACTAGATTCCATCCCAATTAGGAAATATCATTTGATTTCCACAAACCACTACTCAGGAACACTGCCTGAATACTACTTCCACCAAAATGCTCATAACTTCCATGAATAAAAGAATTACTATCTGTTCTCTTAACCATAGACATATAACATATCAAATATTATATCCTCAACATTGCATAGCTCCAACTACAATAACCCACATGCGCTAATTCAAACTCTTTCTGCTTCTCTGCAAGTCTCCAGAAGATCACTGTGTTGACATCAATGACAATCATATTCATGAATGCAACAACAACTTCTACAGAATGATTGCCAAACATTTAGCATTTATTCCTAACAATCTCCCCCATTAGCATTGATGGAAACATAGATGAAAAAACATCCAATGTTCCAAAAAATCCAATACTGCAACACTGCTACTTCAAATCCTCTTCATCAATCAAATCTTGCTTCATTTTCCTATTTAGATAATACAAATAGATTTTTTCATGTACACTTCTCCCCCATTGACATCAATGATGAAAAGTTCATCACTATGTTAACAAAAACTCAATGTCAAAAGACACTATTCAAAAAATACATTCACTAGAGTCCTCATGACTCAGCTCAGATACACATACTCCCCCATAGAGGAAGTACCAACATCTAGTCTGGAAGAAAGATAAGGCTCGTATACCACTAGACAGATGTAACCAACTACATCACTTCTCAAAAGTAGGCTGGGGCATAACCCCAAGCATACCTCTCAGATACTCAAATGTATCCTTAGGCAAAGGATTTGTGAATATATCTGCTATCTGCTCCTTTGTACTTATATACTCAAGTTTGACTTCTTTCTCAGCAACTTTCTCTCTTACAACATGATACTTGATCTCTATATGCTTTGACTTAGAATGTAATATAGGATTCTTAGACATACTAACTATGTTGGTGTTGTCACAATGTATGACAATAGGTTCAACAAAATTTATTCCAATATCCTCCAGCATTTGCTTCATCCAAATTATCTAGTTACAATTGTTTGCTACTGCTACATATTTTGCTTCTGCTATTCTCTGTGAGATACAATTCTGCTTCTTTCTTAGCCAAGAAACCAATCTTCCTCCAAGGAAAAATGCTCCACCACTGGTGCTTTTCTTATCATCAATACTGCCTCCCCAATCAACATCTGTATATGCACATAGGGTAAAATCATCAGATTCTTCATACCATAATCCATAGTCCATTGTGCCTCTTAAATATCCCAGTATCCTCTTTACTGCTACATAATGTGGTTCTCTAGGTTCAACTTGAAATCTTGCTATAATTCCAACTAAATGTGCTATATCAAGTCTTGTATGTGTCAAATACTGCAATCCTCCAATCATGGATCTGTAATTATTCTGTTCTACTATAGGAGTCTCATCTATGCTAGATAACTTATGTCCATTTACCATATGTGTTCCAACTAGTTTACAATTCTCCATTCCAAATATTTTCAACAAGTCATTCAAGTACTTTGTCTAACTTACAAAGATACCATCATTGTTCTGTGTTATCTGTAATCCCAAAAAGTATTTCATTTCACCAATCATACTCATTTCAAATACAGTCTTCATTTCATCAACAAACTTGTCACTAGCTTCATCTTCTCCTCCAAAAATAATGTCATCAACAAAAATAACTATAACCAACAAACCATTTTCAATTTCTTTTTTGTACAGATTGCTATCAGTTGTTCCTTTTGTAAATCTCAACTTTAACAAATAATTTTCCAATCTTGCATACCAAGTTCTAGGTGCTTGTTTTAGTCCATATAAAGCTTTCTTTAGTTTACATACCATGTCTCCTTCTTGAGTCAAAGGAAAACCTTCAAGCTGCTTAATGTAGACTTCTTCTTCCAATTCTCCATTCAGAAATGCTGACTTCACATCCATCTGATATACTTTAAATTTCTTGTAAGCTGCATAGGCCAAAAACATTCTTACTGCTTCAATTCTTGCAACAAGTACAAAGGTTTCTTCATAGTCAATTCCTTCTTGTTGTGAGTATCCCTTACATACCAATCTTTCTTTGTTTCTTACTACTTCTCCTTGTTCATTCATCTTGTTTCTGAATACCCATTTAGTTCCAATAGCATTCTTGTCTTTAGATCTAGGGACCAATTCCCATGTCTTGTTCTTTTCAATCTGATCTAGTTCTTCTTTCATAGCATTAGTCCAACTTTCATCTTCACAAGCTTCACTAGTAGTTTTAGGTTCAATTTGATAAATCAAACATAACTATTCTTGTACCTCATTCTGAGTTAGAACTCCTCTTTTGATGCTTCCAATAATTTGTCCAATAGGATGATTCTTTAGCAAACTCTTGCTAGGTGTCACTGTCTCAGATCTCACTTCAGGTGCAGGCTCTTCAATGACTTCACTATGGCTTTCATTCAACAAATCACTGTCAGTTTCATAAAATAATTCAGTAGATCCAGTGTTAGGTTTAGGATGAGCTTCTTCATCTGATTCATAATCAAGCATTCTTTCCTGAATTTTGAACTTTTCATCAACTTTAACATTTTCCCTTTCAACAATAGTCTTATTTCTTTTATTATAACATCTATAGGCTTTGATTTTCAAAGAATATCCAAGAAATATACCTTCATCACTTCTAGGATGAAACTTTCCAATATCATCATCTCTCTAAATATATAACATTTTCTTCCAAAAATTATAAAATACTTATCTGAGGGTGCATGTCCAAACCATAATTCATAAGGTGTCTTGTCTGTGTCTGCTCTCATTTGTACTATGTTCATTGTATACACTATTGTGTTCACTACTTCTCTCTAGAATATCTTCACCAAATAATTCTCAAATAACATAGCTCTTGCTGCTTCAGTCATTGATCTGTTCCTTCTTTCTGTAATACCATTTTGTTCAGGTGTTCTAGGGGCTGAGAACTATCTCTTAATGTCATTTTCTTCACAAAAGGTATTAAACTCTCTAGAAGTAAATTCTCCACCTCTATGAGATCTCAAACATTTAATCTTCATTCTAGATTCATTCTCAACTTTATTCTTAACAATCTTAAACTTATCAAATGCTTCTGATTTTCCTTTAAGAAATGCAATCCACATCATTCTTGTAAAATCGTCAATAAGAATCATAAAATACCTTTCTCCATAGAATCCTCTAGTCTTGGCAGGACCACTCAAATCTGTATGAACAATTTCCAGCTTTTCTGGAGATGTAAACTTCTTACTGGGAAAAGAACTTCTTTTTTGTTTAGCCATCACACATTCTTTGCAAATCATGTTAGTAGGCTTCATAATTTTAGGCAAACCTCTTACTGCAAGTGTAGTACTTACTTTCACAATGTTGTCAAAGTTTATATGACAAAACCTTCTATGCCATAACCAACTGTCATCAATTTTAGTAATCAAACATGTCATCTCAGTAGGATTCAACTGAAATACATTACCTCTAGTTCTAGATCCAATTCCAATTAGATTTCCATCTTTATCCTTTATCAAACAAGTTTTCTCAATAAACTAAACTTGATATCCCTTATCAACTAACTATCCAACACTCAAAAGATTATGTTTCAATCCATCCACAAAATAAACATCATCAATATTAGTCTTTCCATCAAGAGTAATAGATCCTATACCTTTAATCAAACGAGGTGCATTGTTTCCAACTCTAACAACTCCTCCATCATATTCATTTAACTTTATGAACTTTTTCATGTCTCCAGTCATATGATGTGAACAACCACTATCTATAATCCAATCAACTTTCTTTTTAACTTGAGAAACTAAGGCTTTTTCTTCCTTGACATCAGTTTTAGAATTTTCTTCTTTAATTGCTACAAATCCTATGTCATCATTATTCTCATTATCGCTTTCACTTAAGGTTCTCTCTATACTAGCTTCAAGATCTTCATCATTAGCATAATAACATTCTTAGATCTTATAGGTTTGAAATTGTTTGTGTACTTTTTAACTCTCTTAGGACATTTAGATGCAAAATGACCATATTCTTGACAAGTCCAACATTTAAAAATTTTCTTACCATCTGGTTCTCTCTTCACAAGCAAGGTAATATCTTCTTCAATCTTCTTGTCTTCTTTATTTCTAGATCTGCTACTACCAGCATAATCTCCGCTCACACTGATGCTTCTTGACAAAGTAGGGTGAACACTAAGAGCACTAAATGATGTCTCCATTATAGGTAAGTCTCTTGATAACCTTAGGTTCATCTCTACTGCTTCCAATCTTCCAAGAAGAGTCTCTCTTGTAAAGTTTGTAGTACAAGGTATAACTTGTTCAATCATCTGTGTTGTCTACTTAAATACAGAAGTCAATGTCCTCAGAATTTTCCATATCACTTCATTCTCTATCTTTGTTCCTCCACAAGATTTAATACCTGTAACAATTTCTGACATTCTACCAATATAGCTTCTAACAGATTCATCTTCCAACATTCTTATATCTTCAAATGCACATATCCAATTATGTAATCTAACTCTTTTTGCATATTCATCACCTTCAAAAGTAGAGTGTAAAGCTTTCCAAATTTCATGAGATTTTTTCAAACATTTCACCTAACTGTACTCATTCTCTAGAAGGGCTGTCAAAAGTACTTCTCTTGCCAGTATGTTACACATGAATAGATCTCTCTCATCAGTAGTACATGTTTCAAGATTGTCCTCTTCAATGATAGTCTTATCATTCTCTATAATCAACCAATAACCTAGTCCTAAACACAATAGGTGTGTCTTCATCTTTTCTTTCCAGCTGTCAAAATTTACTCAATCAAACTTAGGGCTTTCTTTCCTGAAATTCACCATGGATCTCCTTAAGCTGTTAAACATTTTTTTTAAGGACCTACCACTCTAATACCAATTGTTAGAAAGTAAAGTCCACTAAGATAACTGAGAGGGGGGGAGGGTGAATTAGTTATCTGATAATTATAACTTTTATCAACTTCAACAACATTAAACCATGTAAGCAATATAATTACCAACCATAGAAAGATATTCATACACAATAACACAATGACACAAGATATGTTGACTAGGGAACCTCTTGATCAAAGAGTAAACCCCGGTGGGAATGATGCCCACAAAAGATGCAATAATATGAATATTCCTTGGGAAAGGATGGACTCTATTAGGAGTCTTATTAAATACATTCAATACATATGAATCCCTGTTAGGAGATTTTGAATCCTTGTTAAAAGATTCTAACCCTATTAAGAGTTATGGAAGACAGAAGGACCCACTACCCAAATAGCTTCAAGGTAGGATCACTGAACACACTATCCAAATAATCTTTGTATTAATCAATAGAATAATATGTTACCTCTTCTTTGACTGTGCCAAACCGCACTCACTGTTATACTAGATCTCAATTTTAGATCTCTATACTTCACATGTCTTCCTTCATAATTCCCTTTCACATTTAGCTCTTTCCTTCATTTCATATTCATACACTACTATCCTCTTCTACATTAAAAAAGGAAACACATTACTTCCTTTATACCACACTCAAATAATTACAAATGATTCGGCATACAATTATAAAATAAAAGTTTCCACATGCTACATCAGAATTACAAAAAAATGTTAGCTTCCAAATACAATAAATCTTCATTCGTGTGACCTCAAAGTTTATGCTATCATCCATATCACTATAAATGTGTCTTCAACTTCTCTTTAATTGAGCAAAATGAGATTCCATCCCAATTAGGAGATATCATCTGATTTCCACAAACCGCTACTCAGGAACACTGCCTGAATACTGCTTCCGCCAAAATGCTCATAACTTCCATGAATAAAAGAATTACTATCTACACTCTTAACCATAGACATATAACATATCAAAGAGTATATCCTCAACATCACATAGCTCCAACTATAATAACCCACATGCACTAATTCAAACTCTGTCTGCTTCTCTACAAGTCTCCAGAAGATAACTGTGTTGACATCAATGACAATCATAGTCATGAATGCAACAAAAACTACTATAGAATGACTACCAAACATTTAGCATTCATTCCTAACAAGTGTTTGGTACATACACAATTGAGTGGGAATGAAGGATATATTACCTGGATTATTTTACTGCTTTGAAAATGGAAAAATCTTCTTTTTCGATAGGTAAATACTTGAGTTCATATTTCTTTAGTGAAGCACACATGAATGTGATAGGTGCTTCTTCTCTAGTGTCAACTTTCTAGGTCAAAATACTAACCAAAGTATGATCATATGCATAACAATAAATGATAAAATCTTTCCTGAAGTCTGGATTGATTAGGGTTGGAGCATGAGGTATAACAATCTTAATATCATTGAAATCATTTTTCTCTTCTTCATTCCATTAATTTATTTTTTCACTCATCAATTTTATGATATTTTTGGTTATCTCTAAGAATTCTAGTATAAATTCTCTTAAGAGATTTATCTCACCAAAAAAATAATTTATCCCCGCTTCTACTGGAAGGAAGGTTGAGGTATTAAATATCTCTCACTCTATCTGGGTCTATTATGATTCCTTCCTTTGAAACTATATGTCCTAAAATGTTTCCTTCAATTATGCAGAAGACTAACATTTTTGGGTTAAATGATATGTCATGATCTATGCATCTCTTCAACAGTACCTTCAAATCCCTCATATGGTGCTTCCTTTTCTTAGATAAAATTGTCAAGTAATCCAAATAAACCACAATGATATTATTCTTGAAATCCATGGAAAAAAGAGTTCATAGCCCTTTGAAAAGTGGCACCCACATTGATCAACCTGAAAATAATCCTATTATATGCAAAAGTTCCCCATGATGTGATAAAATAAGTTTTATGCAAGTCCTCTTTAGCCACACTTATTTGATTATAACTTGAGAACCCATTGAGCACTAACATCATTTTAGAGCCCACTATAATTTGTAGTACATGTTCCATGATAGGCATGACATAATTATCTTTCAAACTGGCCTGGTTCAGATTGCAAAAGTCCACACATATCCTTATTTCACCATTTTTATTTCTCATAAGGATAATATTTGCTCTCCAGGTAGAATGATAAATGGGGTAGATAATTATGTCTTTCAACATTTTATTCACTTCTTTCAAGATAGCCTTGAACACTTTAGTATTATAGTTTTTGAGATTTTGTCAGAAAGGTGTGGCACCCAAATTTAGGGGAATATGGTGTTGGAATTTACCATTTTTGAAATCCTTTAGGTCGTTATAGCTCCATGAAGATACATCTTGATAGATGATTAATATTTTTTCAAAACCTCTTTCTCTAGAGGGAAACATGACTTGCTGACACAAATCCACTTGGGTTCTATTACACTCTAAATATTAATCTTATCATATTCATTCAATACCTCATAATGAAGAGTTTTTTCTTTGGAAAAACTATCATCTTTCCTAGATAATAGATGCTCAAGGGACACAAGAGCTTTTGGGATTTTGTTTCCCTTTAGTTGGATCACATCTCCAGGGGCTTTTGAATCTGAACAAAATTCTTTACATTCATTTTGAGATCCTTCAAAATAAATAGATGTGAACTCTTGGGGGCATGCCACGAAGTCTTTTATGTGAGAATATCCTTTGAACACTTTCTAATGTTCTATAGTATCTGAAATAAATGACCTATAGATCATTTCCACTCGATATGTATCTATTTTAAAATCTGGGGGCAGCAATAATGAAGCTAATACTACAAGGGAATCAATCTGAGAATTCATGTTTCAAGGAATAGATTCAATAAAATAGCATCGAAGAACTCTATCTCATCCCATATTAGACTATGATAATGTTCATCCACTGATTCTTCCTAGATAAAAAACCCCACACTTGTTTAACAATCACCTCAGCGTCACCTTGTGCAAGTAGCATCTTTATTCCCCTGGACTTTGCTTCATGCAACCCCAACAACAGAGCCTCATGTTTGGTGGTGTTGTTGGTATTTTTAAAGTCCAATTTGTATGAAAAATGTAAACATTGGCCATCTAGAGATCTACGAAAAAACCCTGCACCTGAACCTGAATTTAAGTAGTTGCCATCAAACTCCATACTCCAGAACTATGTTTTCTTTCTTAGTGTTTCGACTACTAAATTGTGACTTTCTTTGAGAAGGATGACATAGTTACTGAATTCACATTCTTGATATAATATTTGAGTTTTTGGATCATCCAAAGAAAATAGGACATGTTTATTTTTGGGCTCTAGCTCTAGCTTGACTTCCTTCTTTCTGAATGGAATAACTACTTTTAACCAATCCATTTTTATTTCCCCGCATATCTTTGCAAAATGTTCTACTTATCAACATCCTAGAATTGGCTAGTATATCTATAACTAAAATAGTTAATTTCACTCTTTTATTTGGGCATGTAGTGAGAAAATATTGGGAATCTTTTACTTGACCCATCAATGGAACCTATTTCCCATCCATTTAGTAACATCTACCAAAGGTCCTAATAAGGTTCATCTTTAAAACGTCTGATCTAGATGTATGTGAAATGTGGGTATTGGATATAAAAACTCCCATGCATTTTTACCAATTTATGGGCCTCTTCTATCATTCTTCTATTTGAGATCCCAACCAATTGAAAGCATATAATTCCCATGAACACATCATGCACTCACCTATAATTTTCCAATGTCTTTCTCTTCTACAACATGGGTTAATATTCAAACACAAAGATATCCTCAGCCCAAGGTTCATGTGGAATTTTTGTCAATCCTTTACTACATGTGAGACAATAAATAAGGTATGAAGACATAAAGAAATCATTCCCATTTAATTGATTAGACATTTTGAGTTGTTCTCTCATCGAATCCACAATTAGTTCACCCTAATCTAAAAACTATTGACCTTCCAAAATAATGCGAATATAAAAATACATCCATTCAGAAAATAGGTCAGCTTCCAATGAACCCTTAACTCTATGTAGTAAAACTATAATATCATGAACATAGGGTTTCATAAGATCCTTTTAAGGTGTTTGGGTAATCAAGAACCTCCTTTTTGGGGGTTATGCAACTAGCTCTTGGCTATACTAGTTTGATGTTTATCTACCCCTTTAACAAATTTAACAACTGATTGGGAAGGAGAGAACTCAGAGAAATTATGATAAGGAATTCTAATTGGAGAGACTATCATTTCCCTATAAATAGAGAGAATAAATTTCTCATCTTTCTTTCTTAGCATCCAATTCTACTATCATACCCATTTATACATTCTTGAATCAATTCAGGACACAAAAAACCTAGGGGCAACAACTTCTAGTAAAGCGCTACTTATAATTTCTATGATAAAAGGTTTCTCGATCTGGTTTACCATCGGTTCTTTGAGCTCTTCTAAATTAACCTCTTTTAGATTGGTGTCGCTTATTATAGGCCCCTCACAAACTAGGCTAGAGACATTTCCAAACAAATGAAATGCAAACTTTATATTTTTCCAACGCCTTTTCTAGATAGATTGAATCCTATTAAATATTTCAACTAAAACTTCAAAACATTGACAAAGAAAGCTACCAGAACTCACCTTTCAGATGCAAACACTTCTAGCAATTTATTGTACCCAATTGATTTTACCTTCACTACTTTGCCTTGGAAATGCAACTATTTTTAATTATTCTACTAAATCTCTCTTTAAATAAACAAGGCAAATGAAATCATGGGCCTTAATTACAATATCTCATCCGTGTGTGGAAAAGATGTCAATTTTACATTCACGCAATGAGGTTAATTAATACTTGTTACACCATTCCCAATACCTTACCAAGTTATGATTGCCTTAATCTTTCCAACTCACCTCCTTGTGCCATCTCATTAAATACAGAGCTTTTGTTAGGATCCTCAATTTTAAATGATTTCCATACACCTTCTCTTCATGATGGTGAGAGAACCACCTTGAATGACCATGAACCCAAATGAACCTTCTTCAATAAGGTTCTCAAAATTTCATTATAGTTCATGCATTTCCATCTGCTCTTGAGTTGTGAGTCTATTTTGCTATGTGCTAGAAGGAATATGCTTGACAGATTTACTGCAGAATATTCTTGCGCTATGAATAATTATAGTGAGCTCTCTTGAACTTGATTGAAAAGAGTTCAAAGTGGTTCACCAGGGTAAAATATGGTTTTCTTTTATTTCAACCTATTTTTGAAAAATCATCTTCTTTATCTGCATGGTTAACAAACTAATCTAACTGGCAACTAGGATAATTTACCCATTACGGATTGGACATCCACAAAGTAGTTATCAATTGAGTCAATAGACTCATTTATTTATCAACCTAGGGACGTGAACTTGAAATGGGGTGGTGAAGTATATGCACTAAGTTACAGTAATTTCCATCACTATTCTATTGAAAGGAAACAATGCATTCATAAAATAAAATAAAATACTGGAAAGTAACTTGTCTCTGCAGGAATCAGAAAGATTCAAATAGTGTACTCTACTCAATAAAATCTAGAAATCAAATAGGTCTCTACTCTATTTTCCTTTCTATAGGAACAATGAAAGGCTCTGCTACCTAGTGGTTGCAGGAATAAAAAAGAATTAAATAATGGCTAAAGTGTAAGGAAACTCAGGTGCAGAAATAGCTTCCTACGCTAATCTCTAAAGGAGAGTATTGTGCAAATTCTTTTAAATCCTTACAATTTTAGATTCATTAACTACTTTAACAAAGATATTGCAACCACATACCATACATACAGAAAAATAGAGAATGACACAATGATATACCCTGGGGAAACCTTTCGGTAAAAACCCCAGCACTCCAAAACCTGCACAATGTATTGATCAAAACTATTATAGCTTACAATACACTTGCAATGCAAGTTCTTTCAGAAGATTTCTAAAACCTTGAAGACAAATCACGGTAGCATAAAAACATTCCAACAATACACTCGCATCATATCTCTTCATAACCCTAAAAAAGCTTATATCATGCGCTTCACTTTTTAGGGCTACTCCCAAAGATAACCGTATTAGGGTTTTACCATTCTCCAAGAAAATAGGAAGAGTGTATAGTACTCAAATTTATCAGTTGCCACATGTCTTCACCTATCATTGAATCTTCCTGACATAGCTCTTACGTGTCATAGGAATCTGTCATAACCATTTTAGCCATGATCTCCTTACACACAATTCAAGATGCTGACACATCAACATTATTTGCAAGAAATGCATTTTACAAAAAAAATAATAAGAATAGGAATTATTCAAGGTTGAGACACCTTATTCTTAACATAAAGAAATATAAATAAATAGTAGCGTTCACTCACCAAGTAGGCCCCCTTGGATGAGTGAATTGGAACAACTCAATACATTCTTATCATAATAAAGAATTCTCTATTTTATTCATAACTGAAAAACCAAGTACATAATAAATAGAAATTGTATTAACTAGAATAACCCAAAAACTACATTAAAAAATTCTATTCTTAATGCTAATCTAACTCTCTGAGAAGTTTACATGCAACTTATTTATAACAAAGGACTTCCTTAACTAACTCCTAAACTATCATCCATCTCAGAAGTATGGATTACAATAGTTTTACCTCTTTACAAAAAAATGTTTGAGACAATTCCTTAACTAACAGAACAAGTCTTCACTTATTAAATGATCCATCACAAATATAGGTTATTCTATACTAGATTTCCTCTTGAGTGTAGTGGTCAGTGCTTGACTTACTTAATGATAGTCTGATGTATTTATGGTAGTCAGAAACCCACTCCTTCTAGCAGTTGTTGAACTGGTCTAGAGACCTTTTTTTTTTAGCTTCTTCAATATCTGAATGACTTAGTGTTGTACACAATAGTTAGTAGCACATGCCAAATTTATAACGTATGGTTATCTCATCATCCTAATTTAAATAAAACTTCTATATATACTAATTAATTCTTTTAGGAAAGGGTTTTCTTGGGTGTAGAAACATATTCACATTTCAATCATCCATAAGAGTATGAATAATATAAAAAGTGATTAGTTAACCCATAGGAAATATTAGTTAAGTGGTACTTGGTCTTAACATCAAGACATGACTATTTAGACTTAAACTAGGTCCTTATAATTCCTTTATACAAACATTGACTTAAAATAGTTAAGTGAAAATATAATAACAACCTAGCTTCTGGAATAACAAACTAAGAAAGCATGGAACATAATAGGCCATAAAATGGCCTCATCATTCCCCTCAACTTAATTTGTTGTTGGTCCCTCAACAACTGCAATGTTGATGATTCTAGCATTCACTCAGATGTTTGTTGGTGAACTTTTCCCTACTCCTTTTTATAGGCTCCAATAGTATCCTTTAGCTTCTCCCACTATGCTACTTTTGTTATCATATTGTGAGATTTGGTATTTTCATTCACTAGGAAGGGGCCACATTAAAAGTCATGGTTGAAACTTACGAGGAATCCAATGGCTTTGCCTATCTCTTCCTAACACCGCATACCAAGGAGTTCTATGGGTTTCTAGAATGTATTTCTTTAGAGAATGTGGTTCCCTTTTCCTTATATTTATTGGTAAGCTCATCCACCTCTGAGTTATAGATCCCAAAGCATGTTGTTCTTCATTTCTTTCCATCTATTCATAATCTCTATAAGATTCTTACCTAAGGGGTTCTATTTGTAACCTTGGCTCACGATAAATAAGTTTTAGCCAGTCATAATATATCCTCTTTGTTAGAAATAGGAAATACTAAGAGGGGGGGTAAATCAGTATTCTACTAAATTTTACTTTTGCACAATTATGGATATAACATATTATCTTAATGCATGCATAACATAGAAAGCGAAACAACATACATAGCAATAAAACAAAAGAACTCATAACACATTATTTGTTCTCGAGGAAACCCTAGCCAAGGGAAAACCCTGGTGGGGATGGTACCCACAAAGATCCACTAATCAAAAGTATCTTGTTAAGGATGTTGACCCTATTAGGATTCTATTACATGCATATAGTGTCTCAGTCCTGATTAAGGGACTATAGGCCTTGTTAGAAGCCTCAACCCTGTTAGGAGTTGGTAGTACAAAATGTGATTACCAGATGAGCCCACTGCCCAAACAAGTAATATACAATATTCATTGATTACAAAAATAGGTCAAGGTACATAACCTTATACTTCTTGCATCAATATCTCTTTTTTGCTCTTTCACTTTCGCTATTACATTCGCATAATCATTACTTCTCTTTACAATTACATCTTTACATATCTTTATACAAGTTATTAAGATTAATAACTTTCCAGTCGGCTATCATATTATAAAAATATTTATCAAAGGGTTAAAATCTAGGATGTCATCCCTTTGTATTGTTAATTCATTATTTTGATAAACAAAATAATCCCTTAACTCTTTATCAATTTTGTCTTTATATTTTGTCCTGTCGGCTTAACACTGTCTTTAGTAAAACTGTCATAACTTCTTCCATACATGTCGTACTAACTTGCGATCTAAGGTGAGTCTTCAATAGTCACCATAGTGTATATTTTCAAGTGCCCAAGCCCTGAACTTACTCCAATCAACATCACCAATCAAAACTATCTTCGGGTTCACTAGAAAAAACACATTGTCTCATACTTAGACAATTTTGCATTGCGCTCTAATATACTAGCTCTCTGAGCTATGCAATCTTCATTTAGATCATATGCTACCATAATGAAAACATATATGTAACCAACTCAGCCAAATTTCCAAAAATCTCCCCCTTTGTCATTGGTGGCAACATATGAGAAAATTGGCTAAGTCTTAGGCTCCAAAATTTCAAAATTGTGGCCATAATACAAAATATGTATATATTGTCCTTATGAATTCATGAATCCTCTCCATATATTGTACTCCCCCTAAGAGTATGTATTCTTATCAATTTTATGCTATATATCTCTCCCCCTTTGACAACAATGACCAAAAAAAAAGGTAAGGAGGGTTACAAAACTATGTTCACAAAAAAAGTTATACCTGGATTCAATATTGCAAAGCTAGTAGGCTTGCAACACAATCTGCAAAGTTAATCTTCATGGCCTCTAACTCTTTCTCCCATGATTTCTTAATTGAATCTACCACACTGAGTACTACACACAATCCTTAAGATGCAATCTCACATGCTTGGAGATTCTCATAACTAAACTTCTAAAAAGATGTCTTGGCTGAAAGACATTCTTCCAGCTGCCCTTCAATAGTGCTCAAGTTTATAGAAATGTGCTCTCTTAAAAGAGTGAATCTCTTCAGCTTCCTGTCCTTGTCATCTTGCAAAACTCTTATTTCATCATAAATCTTCTGGATTTTCTTCTCAATATCAAATATCTTCACATTGGGGCATGAAAGAAGGTTTGTCTCATTTTGAATTTCTTCTTCCTTCATCTTCATCTTCATCTTCTGAACTTCCTCTGCTACCAAGTTCTCTGATTTTGTACACTGAATGTACAAAGATTTTCCTCTTTCTAAATTCTTTCTCAAGTCCTTTATGCAGATATCAAGGTTATTGATATCATTCCTGATATTTTGACTAATGTCCAAAAGTGTTTTGGCCTCATAAGCTGCTTGAGCTTTCATCTTTGCTATATCAGATAAATTTGTAAACTCATCATCAAAAGTATTCATTACTTTCTTTGCTCTTTCGAGAGGGTCATCTTCTACAATTTGTGTAGTAATAATGCCTTGTAACTTCTCACTAAGCTCCTCCATGCATCCTTCAAGACTCTTTACTTTCTTGTTCTTTCTGATGATCTTGTTCAAAGATGTGATCAATTCCATCTGATCATCATCATCTACTTCCTTTCCCAAATTCTCAATCATAGAACCAATTTGAGTTTTCTTGCCAGTCTCAGGTGTAAGACTAATTTCTTCTTGAGTGGGAATAGGTACTTGTTTCTCTATCACTTTAGGTTCTACAATTTTGGTTTCTGTCTTCTCTTCTCCTTTGATACTATCCTGCTCTTCAAAAGCTAAATTTTCAACAATGTTTTCAAGATTCTTGAATAAGTTATCATCACTATCCAAGGTGATCTTTGTTCCTTCAACATTCATGGCTTCATCCTCAATATTTATGGCTAGTGGAGAGGGAATGTCCTCTTGTTCTTCTTCTTCTATTTGATCTTTTGATTCTACTACAACTAATGGTTCTCTAGCATTCTCTGTCATAACCTTAGTGATTGCTTGCTCTATTTCTATGTTAATTTCTTCATATCTACCTCCCATAATCTGAATAGTTCTCTTCTTGGTTCTTAGATGGGTGTTTAGATCCTTCATGATCTATTTGAAGTGTTCTTCATCTCTCACAACAAAAATTTGTCTTACAAGATTTTCTCTAATAGTTATGTCTTCCTCTGATGCTCTCTTCTTTCTATTTACAATTTTCTTGTACAAGTCATCAGGTATCTTACCCTGAATTGTATCAAATTTCTTATTAGATAAAATCATATACTTCACCACTACATTTGCTAGATTCATTCTTTTTGCATAATCATAGAGATCATAATATTTGTTCATCTTTGTAAAGTCTCCATCTTGGATAATCTGTTCATTAACCTTTTCAATTCTAGGTTTCCAAGTTTTCTTCTTAACAGGAGTGTCTTCATCATCTTTTATTTCTAGAATTTCCCTTTGAACTGGTGGCACCAATGTCTTCTACCTCTTACCCGATCTAGTAGCAATCTCTTTTATTCTTTTGCTAGGTGTGGAGGAGGTTGATCTAGTGGATTTTCTTATTTCTTGATCCTTCTTTGTTTCTTCCACTTTCACCTTAACTTGTGTTTCCCCTTGCTATACTGCAATTGATGATAAAGGTGGCACAAATAAAACTTCTTTTTGTCCAATTTCTCTAACTATTGTTGTTGTTTGCTTGGCTACCAAGAACTCATGTTCAGTCATCCCTGTATCTTTTAGAATTTTCTTGATTGTAATCTCAACTCTTTTCTTTGATTGTTTCTCTTCAAGGATGGTCTTTGCAAAGTTGAAGTTCTCCTCAAAGTTTCCAAACCTGTTACTGTGAATATCCATCTTGCACTTAATTAGTCTACTCACATATTCTTTTGTCTCAATCTCAGATATTTCATAGCCAAGAGGGTCTATGAACTCTATTTTAGGTTCTACTGCTTCAATGTAAGTAAAGTCAGTATCAACCATGAAACATATCCCATTTTTATACTTCTCCACAAGAGACTATGGGATCCTTGATCTGCTTGAGATCAAATTCTGAAATTTTTTAATTACCAACACTGCACTTTCATTTACTTTATCAATAACATGCCTCCTATACACTTGGTTAATCCTTTCCATTGTAGTTTGGCCATCATTCCATTCATTTCCAATGGTGTATGGAAATCTTCTCAATAAATGAAAAAACATATAAGTGATTAAAGATGAGAATCTAAATTGTGAATACTTAGTCTTCTTTATCTTTTCCAAATTCTCAAACAATTGAAATCTCAAAATCTCACACATGTCAACTTGTACTTTATCAACACACATCAAATAAGTTGCATGTATCAGTCCAGCTGTCATATCATCCTCTCTCGAGTTAGTACAAAGCTTAGTTGTTAGGATCTTACACAAGTATCTGACATCATCTTGTTGTATCTTGCTAATTACTATCCCTCTGCCATTGTAGGATGAATTTGTGTTGTCTATGACTATTTTCCTCATGTTTTTCTCATTCAAAGGAATGGATCTAGTTTTAGATAGTCTAGTTACCTCATGAATTAAGTCAGATGTGATATCTATCACTCTGTCATCTAACCAAAACTTTCCATTGTGAATTCTGCTTAGGATTATCTTGGTACATTCTTCATTGTCAAATTCATATTGTAAAGCATACTTAATGATCTCATTATCTTTCAAATGCTCAAACCCTACTTTCAATGACATGTCCTGATTATAGATCTTTTGATATTCCTTATTGAAATCACTATCACTGATAATCTCTAGTTTACATCCCAAATAACTTCTAACATTCTCTAGATGTAAAACTCGATCTGGTACGGATGATAAAGCTAACCTAGGATCATCTTCCAAGGGTTCTATTGGTTCCCTTTTCATTTTAGGTCTATTCTTATCTCTAACATTGTGAATCAAAGAAATATCCATGATTTCTTCTAATTCCTTAACTGATTTAAAGATCTGCCAAGTAAAATACCTCGATTCCATGATTTAGGGCTTGCATAGATTCGACACAAAAATTCTTCACCAAATCCTTGCAAAATGCTTCCAATCACTTCTCTTCGATCTCCTTAACACTTGTATTCACTTTGATGATCAAATAATACTATTTGTGACCTTTTATCATTTCAATCTCACTTAGATCTGACATCGCATTCAATTCTTTTGCTGCTTCTTTCTAAAAAGTTGATTCTGTTAACCTGCAAAACTTAAAACTTCTTGCAATCTCGCAAAACATAATATTTTTCTTTTCACTCTTAACCATAGCATTAGAATGTCATATAATACCTTTCATTAACAACACAAGACTCAATTCATCATATATCAATTTCTACACTAATCTAAGTTCCTATTTTACTGTAATTTTCATGAATTAAGTACTTTGAGATGGTTCAGGTAAAGATTCATTCTTACCATTTAATACTTCACCTTTTTGACTACCTTCAGTGCTGAATATGTCTCCTTGATCTATGCTTTTAACAAACTTCACTTCATCTGAATTACTACAACATCCTTTCTGAATGTTTCTTGCATCTTCATTTCTTCTTGCATGACTTCTAGGGTTAGGATTGGTATGAAAAACTCTATTGTTCATTCTGCAAAACCTTTCTGTATGTCCAATCTTGTTACATATCTGACAAACTATTCCATTGTTTCCATATATTGGTCCAGGCTTATTGATCTGTGATCTATAATTTCTAGCAATGTGTCCAATCTTGTTGCATCTATAACATACTACTCTATTTCTTCTGTTCATATCTTCAGTAGGTTTCTTATCTTCAGGTTAGTATTTCTAAATATTCTACTACTATTGTTATTCTCAACAAATTTAGGTTTTCTACATTCAATAGCTCTATGTCCAAAACCATGACAATTATAACAATAACCATTAAGAGGTTTAAATTGCTTACCTGTGTAATCTCTCTTTATATGACCAATAGTATTACAAGAAAAATATCTACCTTTAAATTTTCTTTGCATAATTTTAGGTGATTCCTCTTGCTTAGGTGGTTCTTCTTCCTTAGGTGTATCTTTAGATTTGTTAATCTCATCAGACTTCTTCTCATCTATGCTTTTAGATATTTTCAGATCTGGTTCCTTGCTTTCTTCATTTGCTTTAAAAGTGTTGAATCCAAGACCAATTTTATCATAGAATGGTTTTTGATAAGATATTTGTTCATCAATCTTCTCATTAGTTGAATATAGTCTTTCAAGTTGCTGCTTAGATTGAGTCAGTTATCCTTTCACAATTGTATTGTATTTCTCAAGTTTAGCATACTGCAACTTGACTTTCTCAAGTTCAGATGTTACTTTACCAAGTTTAGATTTTAGACCTTCATTTTCAAGATTCAGATTTTCATTCTTAGATTTCAGATTTGCTTCATTCTTTCCATTTCCATCTTTTAGACTTAGCTTCAAATTTTCTATCTTCAGTTCATGTTTAAGGATCTCATTTTATTTTTCTAAGTTGTCATCACAATCTTCAATTTGAATTTTAGATTCCTTTTCAGATTTTAGATCTTCCAATTTGTTTTTCAGTTTCTCAATGAGGTTCTTTGTATCATCATATTTTCCTTTCAGAGTATCTCTTTCTTCAGTAAGAATATCAATCTAGTCAAGAGCTTCTTCAAGATTCTTCTGTAGCTGATCCATATCCCTAGAGATCTTACTCAAGCTGCTAGGCTTTCCTTGATTGATTCTTTTCTGAGTAACTAGGTTCTGATACCAATTGTTAGAAATAAGGAATACTAAGAGGGGGGGTGAATCAGTATTCTAAAAACTTTTACTTTTTCCCAATTATGGATATAACAGATTATCTTAATGCATGCATAACATAGAAAGCTAAACAAAATGCATAGCAATAAAACAAAAGAACTCATAACACATTATTTGTTCTCGAGGAAACCCTAGCCAAGGGAAAACCCTGATGGGGATGGTACCCACAAAGATCCACTAATCAAAAGTATCTTGTTAAGGATGTTGACCCTATTAGGAGTCTATTACATGCATATAGTGTCTTAGTCCTAATTAAGGGACTATAGGCCTTGTTAGAAGCCTCAAACCTGTTAGGAGTTGGTAGTACAAAATGTGATTACCAGATGAGCCCACTGCCCAAACAAGTAATATAAAATGTTCACTAATTACAAAAATAGGTCAAGGTACATAACCTTATACTACTTGCATCAATATCTCTTTGTTGCTCTTTCACTTTCGCTATTACATTTGCATAATCATTACTTCTCTTTACAATTACATCTTTACATATCTTTATACAAGTTATTAAGATTAATAAATTTCTAGTCAGCTATCATATTATAAAAATATTTATCCAAGGGTTAACATCTAGGATGTCATCCCTTTATATTGTTAAGCCATTATTTTGATAAACAAAATAATCCCTTGACTCTTTATCAATTTTGTCTTCATATTTTGTCCTATCGGCTTAACACTGTCTTTAGTAAAACTGTCATAACTTCTTTTGTACATGTCGTACTGACTTGCGCTCTGAGGTGAGTCTTCAATAGTCACCATAGTGTCTATGTTCAAGTGTGCAAGCATTGAACTTACTCCAATCAACATTTCCAATCAAAACTATCTTCCGGTTGACTGGCAAAAACACACTATCTCATACTTAGACAATTTTACATTGCGCTCTGACATACTAGCTCTCTAACCTGTACGATCTTCATGTAGTTCATATGTTTCCATAATGACAACATCTATGTAACCAACTTAGCCAAATTGCCAACACTCTTTTCATCTTTTGTTTCCACCCTGATGGCTGAAGGGGCATCCAAATCCTCATAGCTTTATGGCCTTTCCTGATATTCTCAACTTAATTCATTTTGAATCTAGGACATGAAATCTATGAGTTGGATATCTCCCACATAGTCTAGGGGATTCCAATCATTGTCATGAGGACCAACATAGTTATGAAGGTATAAATCATATAGTAGGTTTTAAATAGTTATGGGAGAGGTTTGGAATGTAGTATAACACTCATGTGGAGTTTCTAGAGAAGGGTTAAGACCTTGCAACACTAGGGAAGTATGCTAGGGGACCAAGATGGAAGAAGGGACATGCGTTCTCATTAAGAGGTTGTAAGAGCCATTAATGAGGGTGTAAGAGTCCATTAATGAGCATGTAAGGCTCATTAATGAGGGGGTTGACCAGAAGTCAAAGGATGAGGGTTTAGACCAAGAGAGTTAGGAAACACCTCTTAAGAAGGTTTAGGGTTTTCTAGAATATTTCTAGGGTTTTTGGATTTTCAATAAATATTTAATTTATTTAAAGGGTTTTGAGCCACCATTTATTAAAAAATTAATAAATTGGAGGGAATATCATTCAAATTAGATTCAAATGTTTATGGGAGGGATTTCTTAATTAAATCTATTAATTAAAAAAGGAGAAGGGATAATGAAAATTTAATTAATTAATTAATGATGATGTCATCAGGATTTTTATCAACTAAAATAATTTTAATTGACAAATTGATTTTTAGGTGTCTACATTTTTCCCCTCTTTGATGTGATGTCGCAAGTGGCATGGCATCAAAGATAAGAAAATAAGATGTCCCAGGCTAGAATACGATGGTAAGGGGTTGTGCCCCCTCGAGAAAATAACACAAAGAGGAAAATTTGTGGAATTTTCTTGAAAAGAACACAGAAAGGAAGGGAAAAGATGAAGAAAGATGGGAAAGGGGGTATAAAAAGATGGTCGTCCAAGAGAAAAGATGGATGAATGCAAGATGATATGAGATGCAAGATGTAGGATGAAGCTATATAAAGGATGAAAGATGCAAGATTAATCTATATGATGTAGGACAAGGGGGATTTGGGGAGCTCATTATGAAAATGTGGAGAGCACAACCTAGTTTGATATAGAAACATTAGAGACCTACCAAGGTTACTGGGAACTCAAGGCCTTGTCACCAGTGTTGTAGAGGACTGACACAAAAAGAAACACAAAGGTTGGCCCAGCATCACACATGAATCTAGGAGGAGGCATGGTAGAAATGATGCTGGAGAAACTAAAAACAAACAACACTTCCCAAGTACACCATGTAACCTAGAATATCACATGTGAAACATGCAAGGGTTATGTCAGACTGAATCAAAGGAAGAAGAAAAACATCAAAAGACCTTGCCCCAGATTGCTCTCATTTGTAGCGCACTATGATATAAAGGATTGTGGAGACTTTGAGGAGAGGAACAATGAGAAGCCATAAAAGATAAACAAGATCCAAAGGACAAAATCCAAGACCAAAGTGATAAATCTACAAAACATCCTTTTCCAAGGAGGAGGATTCATTTGATTGATGGGGAAGATTAGGTCAGAACGTGAAGAAGGATACATCCTACACAGACCCAGTTTGATTGATGATGGAAGATTAGGTCGAACATGAGGAAGGATACATCCCGCAAGGACCCGTTTGATGAGGAGAATGTTGTTTTGTTTGTTGGAAAATGATGAGTCAAGGATAATCATGTGATCAAAGATAGTTGATAAAAGATGTTGTTGAAGTATGATGCTAGGTGGGACAAGTTCAAATGATCATAGTTGTTGTAGGACTGACAAGGATATGTAAAACAAGATGTGATGATATGTACAATAGACATGGAGATATGTACAATAGATATCTACCAAATCTTAGGGATTGGGATAGTACAATCTCACTATATAGGATATATACAGAAAGCTCAAGATTTGGGATAGTAGATGGATTGCTACATTGGATAGGCTTCAGGATAGAACACCTTGGGAGTTGATGGGCTAGAGGTGGGGATGGGGATGGGATAAAGAGGATTGGGATGGGGATGGGGGTGATGGGAGTTTGATTGATAATAACTTGGTTCACTATGTATGGAACCTGTTTCTAATCTTTTACCAACATAATTCACCAAGGCGCTTGAATTGCCAAGTTTTCACCATCGGACGATTATTTTTCTTTTCTTTTTTTCTTTTTTTGTATTTTCTAGATTTTTCCAATTTTTATGGATTTTCTATATTTTACAGGATATGACTCAAGCATATAACCACTTCAGATGTATGATGCTAATAGGATCATTCAGGGGCTCACCTTTGGTGTTGATAACTAATATGCTCCTAATCCAAAGCATGTTGTGACAATGTAAGGACCCAACCAAGTAGGCTCAAACTTGCCTTTTTTCTCTTGATGTGCTTGTACTTTCTAATTTTCCTTGAGGACCATGTTGCCCACTTGGAATTTTCTTGGATGGAATTTATTGTTATAGCTCCTTTTGAGCTGATTTTGGTAAACAACTAGGTGATCATATGCTTGCTACCTCTTTTCATCTAACAAGTCTAGTTGTGTGAGGTGTGCCACACGATAGTCTTCATCTATGGTATAGTTCTTCATGGTAACCCGTAATGAAGGTAGCTCGACCTCGATGGGTAAGATGGCTTCAAAAACATATACAAGGGAATATAGGGTGGTGCCTATGGGAGTGTGATAAGAAGTGTGATAGGCCAAAAGGGCAGGATTTATTTGGAGGTGTCTGTCATGACCAGAATCATTGATAACCTTCTTGAGGATTTTTGGGATGGTTTTATTGGTTGCCTCATCTTCGCCATTTCCTTAAGGGAAGTATGGGCTGGATAAATGATGGTGGATGTGGAGTCTGGCACATAGATCATCCACATACTAGTTTTCAAAAGGTCTTCCATGATCTGTGAAGATGGTGGAAGGGATGCTAAAGTGGCAGATGATGTGGTATAGGATGAACTTGGATATCTGAATACCAGTAGTGAGGATGAGAGAAATTTCTTCAACCCACTTTGTAAAGCATTTTGTTGTTGTTATAATATATTTGTGGCCATCAAAGGAAAGAGGAGTGATTAAACCAATGAGGTCAAAGCCCCAACATGAAAAGGGCCAAGGTGGCACAATGAGCTGTAAGTATTGAGCCAAAGCATCGATCAGATTTGTATGTTGCTGACATGGTAAGCATTTATTGACAAATTCATAGGCATCATGATCCATTATTGGCCAATAATACCCAACTCTAAGCAAATTATTTTCTAGGACCATGCCACTCATGTGGGCACCACAAATTCTAGTGTACCTCTTGTAAAGCTAGGATGGCCGTGTTTGAATCTAAACACCTAGAGAGGATGTTTTGATATCCTCGATGATAAAGGGTATTTGCTACAAGATTGTAGCAGGAAGCTCTATGTATTAGGTTTTGGTGTTGGGTGTTTGTGAGGTGGGGGGATATGATACCATTTTTAAGATATGCATGAATGTCATGGTACCATGGGGACTGAGGACCAACCAAGACGCACACCATTTCTAAATCAGTATTCTCATAAGAAGGTACATGTAGCTTCTCAACTAAGAATTCATAATGTGATGCATCATGAGGGATTTCCAATAAGGATCTAATGGTTTCCATTGTGTTGGTTGTTTTCCATTGTAGCCTTGGTATCTACATGAATTGTAGACTCAGGAAGTGCTTTTCAATTTATCCACCAGTTCTTTGTAGGGTAGAATCTTGTCATCTTTTGTCTAGAATTCATCTAGGACTTGCTTGATTATCAACTATGAATCTCCAAATACTTGTAGTTCTATGATGTTCCACTAGATAGCTATTTTGAGGCCTGAGATGAGTACCTCATATACTAAAATATTGTTGGTATATTGGAATCCTAATTTGAATAATTTAGGAATATAGTCACCTTGAGGAGTGACAAAGTGGATTCCTTCTTATGATCCATGTGATGTGTAGGAGCCATCAAAGTATAGCTTCCATATTGGTTGTTCTCCAATCATGCATAGACAATCATCGGGAAATTCCATGATTAAGGGATATGCATATACTAGGGGCTCTTCAACTAACTAATCGGTAATGACTTGTCCTTTGATTGCTTTCTGATCTATGTACTGGATATCAAACTTGCTTAGCAACATGAACCATTTTTCCATTTGGCCCGTTAATGTTGTCCTTGATAGAAAATACTTGAGTGGGTCCACCTTTGAGATGAGATTGATGGTGTGGCTAAGCATATAATGCCAAATATTTTGAGTTCTGAAGACCCTTGCAAGGCATTCTTTTTCCATTGGTGAGTAATTGAGCTCATAGATGACAAGAGTTTGACTAATATAATAGATGGCTCACTCCTTGCTTTTGTCATCAAGATATGCTAGTAGTATTCCCAGTGTTGTAGTAGTTGTAGAGATGTATAGGATCAAAGAGCATCTGAGGACTGGTAGTACAAGGATGGGAGAGTTGGCCAGATATTCTTTGAGCTTCTGAAAGATTCTTTGGCAAATGGGATCCCATTTGAAGCTTGTGTCCTTACAGAGTAGATGTGTCAAAGGTTGGCACTTGTTTGCCAGCTTTGATATGAAATGATGGACTGATTTCAGTTTCCCTTACAGGCTTCTAAGATACTAAAGTGTTTTGGGTGGAGGAATTTATGTGATGCCTTTAACCTTTTTAGGGTCAATCACTATGTCACATCATGATACAATGAAGCCTATTAACTTTCCAAATGTTACACCAAAGACATATTTTTATTTATTTATCTTTAGGCCATAATGATGGAGGTGATCGAACACACGCTTGAGGATGTTGAGGTGTTCCAACTATGTATTATATTTTTCAAGGATATCATCCACATAATCTTCAAGGATCTTGTGTATCATATCATGGAAGATAGCTGTCATTTCTCACTGATATGTAGCCACTACATTCTTTAGCCCAAATGGAATCATATTGTAGGAGAAGGTACCCCATGGTGTTGTGAAGGTTGTTTTGTGTTGATCTTCTTCTGCTATTCTGATATGATTATACCTTGAGAAGCCATCCATGAGTGACAATATTTCATGGCCTGCTGTGAGATCAACAATCATATCGATGTTGGGTAAGGGGAAATCATCTTTTAGATATGATTTGTTCAAGTCTTCAAAGTCTATGCAAATTCTAATCTCTCCTAAAGTTTAGAGAAAGACACCATATTTGAGATCCACTCTGAGTAGTCAACAGTTCTAGTGATTTTTTCTTGTAGGAGCTTCTCTAGTTCTGCATTTACTAGTAAGGCTACCTTGGGATGCATTTTTCTTAGCTTTTGCTTGACGGGTTTTTCATTAGGATCCATTGCAAGATGAAAAGATTTGAATCAAGCCTTGGCATGTGTGCATATGACCATGGGAAGTTGATTGTAGATTCTTGGAGAAGTTCTCTGAAGGCTGGTTCTTTAGCTTTAGTCAGGGATGCTGCAATATATGTAATCCTTGGATATTCTTCTATTTTGAAGTTGATTGGCTTTGTTTCCTTGATGATTATGGATGATTTCTTTGTGCTGTAGTCCTGGATGGGGGAAGAGGCAAGTCCTCATCTTCTAGCACCTTAGAGAGGTTTTCACCAGAAGATACGCCCTTTATTTTTTCTTTTTTATAGTCAAAATTTTCCCTAGAGGTGTTTTCACAAAAAATCCATTCTTTTCTTTTTCATTTTTAATTTTGTGGTTAAAATATTCCTCTTCCCCAAAGTATCCCTTAGGGTTGAGCTTGCAGACATGAGCTAATTCTTGTTCTTGATCTAATTATTTCCCTGATGCTCCCGTGAATCTTAGGAGTGTGTTTGTCCTTTAGAACTCATCGATATGCATTACGCTTGGTTGACCCCAATCCATGAGTTTGGGATGGATGAGGGGAAGTTCAATGAGACTAATGGTGAGTTGGTGGAGGATAGAATTGCCCAGGAGGGTATCATCATCAAAGATGTCATTGTAGGATTTATTTTCTTCCTCTTCAAGGATGTCTTCAATTTCTACAAGGTCATCCTGGATATTCAAGATGATGATGTTGGGAAGATTGGTTCCCCCATTTGTGGTATCGGGTTCTTGTATGCATAGGCAAGAGGTTTTAAAGCCAAGGCCTTGATGTTTTGGATTTTGTGAAGCCTCTATTGGATCTTTGTTGTCACTTTCTTCTAGTCTTAGACCATCGCCTTGATAATTCCATTGCTCTATAGAATATTTGTGTGATGAAGGATATTTATCTTTGAATTAATTGAGGGGATTAGTGTCAGGAGGTGGGAGATCTTTGTATAGCCACCTGTTGATATCAGGGTCCATCTCTACACTATTTATGATTCCATGGGAAATAAAATGTAATGGAACCAACTACTTGATTTTAGGGTCAGTTGTAGTAGGCTTACTTTGGTGGCTTGGGTGTCCTTGTGTATGTGGATCAAGTGGTAAGGCCCCTACTAAAAATGCATCGTTCAGGTTGTATTCACCATAGACCTTGTTGATCTTGACGGAAGAGAGGGTGAAATCTAGGATTGTTTCTAGATCACTATGGGATTGGGATGAGTTGGCAATAGAAGTGCCAATGTCGATTCCAAGACAATGGGTGTAATGGGGGAATGATGCTTCCAACACATGGTAGTATGTGAAGGGTTGGAGATCTACATGGATGGTGATCTCAGTGCCTTGATGCAAAAATTTGAGGCACTGGTGATAAGTAGATGGTATGAATTTGATGGAATGGATCTATGGTCAACCGAGGAGGATGTTGTATGGTAGATCTAGATCAACAACATGGAAAGTGGTGTCTTGAGTTGTTGGGCTTAGTTTGATTGCCAAAAGAATGGTACCTTCTAAGGTACGCTCTAAGTTATCATAGGCCTTGATGGTGATAACATCATGTGATATGTCAAGCTCTATGAATCCCACTTGCTAGATAAATTTTAGGTCACACAAATTTAGGGCTGAGCCATTATCTATCATGACCCTTTTGATGGAAAAGTCTTTGACCATGATGATAATGTGGAGAGGGAGATTGTAGTCAAGCTCAATAGATGGTATGTCAGAAGGCTTGAAGGAAAGCACACATGATGTTGATAGGTGTCATAAAAATTTCTCCAACTAGATGGTGTTAATGTCTATGGGGACATGTCCTTCTTCAAGGGCTCAGTTGTGTATATGTTAAATGTGGGCCTCAAACTTAGCCATACACTTCCACATAGTCCTTATTCATCAGTCACACATAGGAATGAACATGAGATCATTCATCCTACATGTCTAGATGAGTTGACTTGTTGCCTCCTATCTAGATGGGGTTTTGAGTAGCTCTCAAAATCAAGAGCCCAACAACCATAGACCAACTCTAGAATTGAGGGTTTCAAGCTTGAATACAAATGCAGTTTACTCTAGAATGAGAAGTATGAGATTAAGCTAGAGTAATGAAAGATGAATAGTAACCTAAGAATACTTGAAATAAACTAAGCTATAATGTAATGCATTATTAATCTAACAAATGATATTAATATAGGAATGCAAAGTGAAAGTAGTAAAAGCTTGAATGCACACAAATTGAGATAATAATTCAACAATGATTCAATACTCAAAAGTTGCATCCTCCGAATGAGAAACAAGAGAGTTCTTTTATAGAATTGCAGAATCAATCGACAGTTGAGATTGACTGAGATGAATGGTGGAGATTGAAAGGAAGTCCAGTTCAAAATGCTAAGTTTCCTATAGAGAGATATTCAATTGTTTTCTTTTGGAGTGAGTGGAGTAGTTAACTAGTTTGTTGCGCTTTTGAATTTTTAGTTCACTAGAGTTTCCTTTTCTGAACTGAAGTGAGAATTTTGGAGAAAATATTTGATTAAATAAATGAAATATGACCTGATAAATGAACTTTCTCAATTGTTTGAATAATTCAATTCCTTTATTGAAATGAGGATATTTATTCAAAAATAAATAAATTATTTAATTCCTTTTTATGTATTTTAGCTAAAAGCGTGAATTTAATTTAACTAAAGTGATAGGACTTTGTAATTAAATTAAATCAATCATGAGGTTTATTTAGCCAATTGTAATTGATATTTAGGAATTAAATATGTGATTGATGCACATTTAAGGTTTTCTACATTTGACATTTAAGTCAAGTAGAGTCAGTCAAAAATTAGAATTGCCTAGTACAATAGGACTTTGATGATTCAAAAAGTTGGTAGTAAGAGACTAAATGCAACAAAATTGGTTAGGGTTGCAAGATGCCAATTTTGGAGTATTACAGCTTTGATTCAGGTATTATTGGCCAGTGATGGAACATGATGCTTGTGAATGTGTCAAGAAATGTCTAGCATGTTAGTAGCATGCAAATTTGATTCATGCTCTAGCACAAGACTTGCAGCCCATCACGCCACCATGGCCTTTTTCATGTTGGGGCTTCAACCTTGTTGGGCTAATCACTCCCCTTTCCTCAGATAGACATAAGTATATCATCATAGCCACAAATTACTTTACAAAGTGGGTGAAGCAATTCTGCTCATCATCACTATTGGCATCCAGATACCCAAGTTCATTTTATACCATATCATTTGTCAATTTGGCATCCCTTCCACCATCTTCATAGATTACAAAACACCTTTTGAAAACTAGCATGTGGATGATTTGTGTACCAGACTCCACATTCACCATCATTTCTCTAGTCCATACTTCCCTCAAGGAAATGGCCAAGCTGAGGCAACCAATAAAACCATCCTGAAAATCCTCAAGAAGGTTGACAATGATTCTAGATTTGACTAGCACCTCCAAATAAATCCCACCCTCTGGGCCTATCATACTTCTTATCGCACTCCCACAAGAACCACCCCATATTCCCTTATATATTGTGCCGAAGTCATCCTACCCATCAAGGTCGAGCTCCCATCATTGCTTGTCTCCATGAAGAACTATACCATAGATGAAGTCTATTGTGTGGCATGCCTCACACAGCTGGACCTATTAGATGAAAAGAGGCAGCAAGCATATGATCACTTGGTTGCATACCAGAATTGACTCAAAAGGATTTATAACAAGAAGGTCCATCCAAGATAGCAGTTCCAGTTCTAGATCAAAACCCAGAAGCAAGAGTAGAGTAAGCATATCCATAAGCAAAAGTCATAGTGGTTGATCATGTTGAGTCAGTCAATGCACAAGTTGACCTAGTATACTAAGTAGTAGTCCTAGTTGGAGTTGTTGGTTCATCAGTTCTAGGTCTAGCACCTATAATTTAATTTGAACCAGCACCAACAACATAATCAACTGCTTAAACTAACTAACCATCATGAAACACCCGAATCTAACTATGCTTCTAATGTTGTTGTTATAGATGTATATACTTATGCTCCTACTCCTGTCTTTTCTTTTGTTGGTTCTACTGATGTCATTGTTGGATCTACTACTATTGGTGTTGCTTTGGAATAAACAACTGAAACAACTACTGGTGAACCTCGTAATCTGAATGTAGTTTATAGCTCTATTGGTACTGCCTTTGCTACGTGTGATGTTGCTACTATTGGATATGCCCACTTATGTTGTTGGTTCTGACTCTTAGTAGTTTCCCTATCATTTTTAGGTTTCATGGTGCAGGAGCACAGCTAGGCTAACCTCCATGTTAGAGTTATTTTGGCTTGTACTTGACTCGAGCCAAGTCAAGAGGAGTAGAGTGGTTTGTTTTTAGACATTAGAAGGTCATTGCAATGTAGGCTAAGTGAGTTAGTCACTAGGACTAAGGTCACACAAATAGCCAATGTTAGTAGTCTTTCAATTCTTAATGTTTTAGTTTGAGATAGAGTATTTAATGTGTCTTAAGCACATTATGATGTTGTAAAGATGCCATAGGGTCATTAATGATCTTGGATCCTTGAAATATTGGACGTTATTAGTCCTAAGAAATAGGATGATGGCATAAGTGAAAGATGCCAAATGTTGCAAAGAATTTGTCATGACAACATTTGCAATTATTGCAAATGTTGCATGCAACTCAGTTATCATTGGATCCCCTTGAGAATAGGAGGTGAGTGATTGGAAAACATGCCCTAAAATGAAGGAAATGACATCTAATATTAGCCAAGACTCAAATCTTGAGGTTACACAAGCATTGTAATAGTTTTTGAGTATTGAATAGAGCTCTGCAATAATGTTACAATGAATATCTCAAGTTTTTGTGTTAACAGTACATTATAATGGATTGAAAGTCTAAATCTAGTGGTTGTTTAGTGTTCTCTAGAATATTATAAGACTTTTTCATTTGTTAAGAAAGGTTTTTAGAGTAGATATACTGCATCGGTAAAGCTCATTTTGTTTTAGAGCTTCCAGTAGTTTTGTTCTGACCAGTCCGAGCATTCATGGCTCCCCCATGAAATTTAACCATGTGAAACACCTAAGGGTAGATGGAAATGCTAGGGGAGTCACTAATGTACATATTTTTAGGTTTAGGATTTTTTAAATTTTGGAGAGCTATTTTTACCATTAGACCCTAGGTGAGTAGATACAGCTCGGTTAGAGGTCTAGGTTGTGAAGATTGAAGATATATTGTAGGGTAGAAAGGTACAGTACAGATCCAACACTCTTTCTAGAAGGTTTTCATCATATCTAAACATGCTATGAAGATTGGGTTCATACCAATCACTTATATTGAGTTTTGAGCAAGATTCACACTAGGATACAGTCAGTCCTAGAAAATAGGTCAATTAGCCCTATTTGCCCTAGTTTATAGGAAGGTGGTGTACGAAGGCTACTAGGACCTAAAACTTGTAGAATCTTTAGTAAGAGACAAAAGGGTATCCAAATCCCCAATTGGTTTTGCAATTTTTTTGAAGACTTTTGGAAAGAAAGGAAAAAAGCCTCTAAAAAAGGCTACAAGGATTAGGCCTATTTTAAGGTCTCTAAATGATGAACTATTGAAGCCGGTAAGGGTATGATTCAAAATCCTTCTAAAATGGAGCAAATGGACCAAGTTATGAATTTTTTCACAAGGATGTAGACCCCTACAATGAAGATTGAAGTTGGTGAAGAATGGGCACTTAGAGCTTTCCAAGTGAGTGAGAAGAGTTGTACTATCTAAAGGTGTTAGTCTTTCAAGGTTAAGTACAAAGATTAAGAACTTTTAGAGAAGAGTTAAAATTGGACTTATTTAATCATCTAAGCCAATCAGGACCTAGAGGAGACTAGGTTCCTAGAAGAGACAAGCTAGGTCTCTTAATAGCAGTGCAAGCAAGCCTTGGGACACTCACATCATATTGGTATCAGAGCTTGAATTGATCAGGCTTGTGGTGGATGTTACATCCTACTAAATCAGTGAGAGAAAATACACCAATTGGATCAGTAGAAGAAAAAACCATGGTGACTAACACTAAGTTAGCCAAGAAGGTTGAGGAACAAGAAGAAGATAACAAGTTGCTAAGAGAAAGACTAGCTCAAATGGAGCAGCTCTTGGGTGAAGTCCAAGAGAACGCTGATAAGGTCAAGGACAAAATTGACCAAAAGGAAGAAGTTGAAGCAAGGGAGAAGGAATTAGAGTTGGAGAAGGAAGCACCAACACCTAACCTTGTTCTTCCTAAAGAGCCATTCTTAAAAGCATTAAAAGCATTGAGTGGCAAAGCTTTGGAAGGTGTGCCACTATTTAGTGGACAAATGGATCCAAATTCAGTTATGGATTGGATTGATAGAATTGAGAACCATTTTGAATGTGATGGTATCTCTGAGGCACAAAACATTGTGGTGGCCAAGTCTATACTAAGAGGTTCAACTCTTACTTGGTGGAAGTTTGCGCAAACCAAGAGGGAAAAGGATGGAAAAGGTCCTATAGTAACATGGAAGGGCATGGTAACCAAAGTGAAGTAGACCTACCTTCCTGATGACTATGAAGTTCAGCTTCATAGGAGGAGACACAATCTTAGACAAAAAGATTTAGATGTCCAAGCATATATAGAGGAGTTTCAAAAGCTATGTTTGAGATCTAAGGTAGTTGAAGAGGTAAGCATCAAGCTTGCAAGGTACTTGAATGGCCTCAAATGGTCTATTCAAGAAGAGATGAGTCTAGTGAACTTCAAATCCATTTGCCAATGCTATCAAATGGCCTTGAAGATAGAAGAGAAAAGTAGAAGGAAACAAGAAACCTCCAAAGGAAAAGGTAAGGATATTAGTGGACAAAGAGGTGGCTATGGTGGAAGAAGTTTTCAATCAAGGACTCAAGGAGACATAAAATTCAGTGAGTAGAAAGAAGGAAACTCAAGTAGAGGTGGTAGAGGAAGGAGTTCTAACTCTAGCTCTAGAGGAAGAAGTGGTGGATGAGGAAGAGGAAACTAATTTTCCAATATGAAGTGCTACCATTGCAATCAAATGGGGCACCCTTCCTATAGATGTCTAGAGAAAGGTAGTTCATCACAAGGAGGTGACAAGAGAGCTAACCTTGTCCAAGATGAGTCTAATGCAGCAGAGAAGCATGCTAAAGTACCATTGAATTTAGAAGAGGGAGAGAACCTCATGATGAGGAGAACTTTGATCAAGGAGCCAACGAAGGAAGAGCCAAGCCAAAGGTGGTCTTTGTTTAGGATAAAGTGCAAAATAATGGGGAAAGTATGTAGGGTCATCATTGACTTAGGCTCTACTGACAACATTGTATCAGAGGAGGTAGTTAGCAAGATAAAGTTGGCAAGGATACCCCACACCAATCCTTACAAGGTCACTTGGCTAAATAAAGGCCAACATGTGTTAGTGAATGAACAAGAATGGGTGTAGTTCTCCATTGGAAGGTACAAATACAAAGTTTTGTGTGATGTTTTGCCTATGGAAGCATGCCATTTTCTCCTTGGTAGACCATGGAAGTTTGACCACCAAGCCATAAATGATGGAGGAAAGAATTCTTATTCTTTCAAGAAGGACAATGTAACCTTCAAAATATAGTCATTATTGGAGGATGCTAAGGTGAAGACATCAAGTCCAAATGTACTTATGGTGGGTGAAAAGGAGTTCTTACAAGCCATGGAAGAGAGTGAAGGAGTTGGCTTTGCATTGGTGCTAAGACCAAAGGAGTTAGATGAAGACAAGGTGGATAAGAAGATAGAATTACCAAAGGAAATTAAAAGCATGCTACAGACTACCAAGGTATAGTTAGTGATGGACAACCATCAGCCTTACCCCTTAAAAGAGCCATAAATCATAGGATAGACCTTATCCTAGGAGCTACCCTACCTAAAAAAGTATCCTACAAGATGACCCCTCAACAAAATGAGTAAATAGCAAGACAAATACAAGAACTCCTAAACCAAGGCCTAATTATAAAGAGCATTAGTCCATGTGTCATACCCACTTTACTTGCACCTAAGAAAGGAGGAACTTGGAGGATTTGTACTAATTCAAGGGCTATAAATAGGATAACTATAAGGTATAGGTTCCCTATCCCTAGGATTGAAGATCTAATGGATTGTTTAGGTGAAGCTAAGTACTATAGCAAGATAGACTTAAAGAGTGGCTATCACCAAATAAGAATACATGAAGGAGATGAGTGGAAAATAGCCTTCAAGACCAATGAAGGGCTGTATGAATGGCTTGTTATTCCATTTAGATTATCCAATTCCCCCTCCACATTCATGAGGCTCATGAATGAAGTTCTCAAAGACTACATAGGCAAGTTTTTAGTGGTATATCTAGATGACATACTGATTTTTAGGAAGACAAGGAGTGAGCAATTAGAACATCTTGATGTTATTTTCAAGAAGCTACATGAGGAGAAGTTGATGATCAACTTAGAGAAGTGTGAGTTCATCAAAACAAAGCTAGTGTACCTTGGATTTGTCCTATCACATGGCAATCTAAAAATAGACAAAAGTAAAGTGGAGGCTATCATGAATTGGCCTACTCCAAGGACATCAACAAAGGTAACAATTTTTCATGTCCTTGCACAATATTATAGGAAATTCATAAGGCAATTTAGTGCAATTTGTGCTCCCATGTTGGATACTATTAAGGGAGGAATGAAAAATAAGTTTATATGGAATGAGCATGCTAACAAAAGCTTTGAGTTGTTGAAAGATAAGATAGCTACCCAACCTATTTTAGTGTTTCCAAGATTTGAGAAGCTTTTCACCATTGAGTGTGATGCTAGAAATGTGGCTATTGGAGTTGTTCTAAGCCAAGAAGGTAGATCGATGGCTTTCCATTTAGAGAAGTTGAGTGAGGCTAAGAGGAAATACTCTTCATATGACCTTGAGATGTATGCATTGGTCCAATCTCTAAGGAAATGGAGGCACTACTTGCTTCCCAAGGAGTTCATTGTGTATTCAGACAATCAAGCACTTAGCTTCTTGAATTCACAAGAGAAGTTGAGTAACAAGCACATGAAGTGGGTTGAGTACCTAAAAGCTTACACCTTCAATATAAAGCACAAGAAAGGTTTCCTCAATAAAGTGGTAGATGCATTGTGTAGAAGGGCTCTCACAATTTAGGAGATTCATTTGAAGAGCATGGGAATAGATCACTTCAAGGATCTATATGTAGATGATGAAGATTTTGCAAACATTTATAAGGTATGTGCTGAATGCAAGAATCATTTTCATAGTAGATATGATGAGTATACTTTGCAAAGTGATCCCTTGTTTAAAGGGAATCAATTATGTGTTCCTAGAGGCTTGATTAGAGATAATTTGATTCAAGAGAAGCATAATGGTGCTTTAAGTGGTCATTTTGGGATCACTAAGACTCAAGAACTTGTTCAAAGGTTCTATTATTGGCCAAGGATGAATCTTGATGTGACGAGGTATGTGGAAAGTTGTGTGGTATGTCAAAAGGCTAAGGGCACCTCTTCAAATGTAGGCCTTTACCAACCACTACCTATTCCTACTAGGCCATGGGAATGCTTGAGTATGAATTTTGTAGTTGGGTTACCCAAGACAAGACAAGGTATGGATAGTGTTTATGTGGTTCTGGATAGATTTAGCAAGATGGCTCACTTTGTGCCATGCAAGACCACTAATGATGCTAGTCAAATAACCTCTCTTTTCTTCAAAGAAATAGTGAGAATCCATGGGTTACCTATCAGCATTGTGTCAAATAGAGACACTAAATTCATTAGTCATTTTTGGAAGACTCTTTGGAAAAGGTTAGGCACTAACTTGTCCTTTGGATCGGCCTTCCATCCTGAAACTGATGGTCAGACTGAGGTTGTCAATAGAATCCTTGGAAATCTACTAAGATGCTTGACCAAAGAGTATGGTCAACAAGGGGATCAATTGGTTGGGAAAGCTAAATATGCCTACAATGACACTATAAATAGATCCATAGGGAAGAGTCCCTTTGAAATAGTCTATGGACTACATCCTAGAGGTTTTTATGAACTAGGAGATTTGAAGGATGGAATGAAGGGAAGTGGATATGCTGATAATTTTGCATATGTTATACAGGAGATACATGAAATAGTAAGGAAGACCTTGACAGAGAACACCATGAAACACAAAGCCAAGGTGGATGAAAGTAGAAGGACAATTGAGTTCAATGTAGGTGACTTGGTTATGGTGCATCTTAACAAGTAAAGACTGCAAAAGGGAGTCCCTCACAAGTTGCAGATGAGGAGGATAGGTCCCTATCCTATTTTAGCTCGATATGGTGATAATGCATTCAAAGTTGAGCTCCCAGAAGATAGTGGATTGTCCCCTATTTTTAATATTGCAAACTTAGTCCATTACAAAGGACTATAGCAAGATATGGATCAGACTCTTCATGAGATGATTGGAGATGTGGAGGATCTACAATTACCTACTGCTAAAGTCATAGGAGCTAATAGTGTGTTGGACACAAGGGTCTATAAAAAGACTAGAAATAAAGAGTATAAAGAACATCTCATAAAGAAGTATCGGGAAATGGATGCTGATGTAGTATGGATAAAGGAGTCAGAGTTCAAGAAGATGGGGATTGATCCAAGCATCATCAATCCAAGGTTGGATTGAACTTTTTGTTTTGGGGAGGATGGTGCAAGAACACACCTAGGCTAACCTCCATGTTACTCTAGCCAAGTCAAGATGAGTAGATTAGTTTGTTTTTAGACCTTAGAAGTTCATTGCAATGTAGGCCAAGTGAGTTAGTCACTAGGACTAAGGTCACACAAATAGCCAATGTTAGTAGTCTTTCAATTCTTAGTGTTTTAGTTTGAGATAGAGTCTTTAATGTGTCTTAAGCACATTATGATGTTGTAAAGATGCCATAGGGTCATTAATGGTCATGGATTCTTGAAATATTGGAGGTTATTAGTCCTAAGAAATAGGATGATGGCATAAGTGAAAGATGCCAAATGTTGCAAAGAAGTTGTCATGACAACAAATGTTGCATGCAACTTGGTTATCCTTGGATCCCTGTAAGAGTAGGAGGTGGGTGATCAGTAAAAAAGCCCTAAAATGACAGAAATGGCATCTACTATTATCCAAGACTTGAATCTTGAGGTTACACAAGCATTGTAATAGTTATTGAGTATTGAATAGAGCTCTGCAATAGTGTTACAGTGAATATCTTGAGTTTTTGTGTTGATAGTGGTTTGAAATGGATTGAAAGTCTAAATCTAGTGGTTGTTTAGTGTTCTATAGACTGTTCTAAGACTTTTTCATTTATTAAGCAAGGTGTTTAGAGTATATATACTACGTCAATTAAGTTGATTTTGTTTTAGAGCTTCCACTAGTTCTGTTCTGACCAGTCTAAGCATTCATGGCTCCCCCATGAAATCTAATCATGGAAAATGCCTAAGGGTAGATGGAAATTCTAGGGGAGTCACTAATGTACATATTTTTAGGATTAGGAGTTGTCAAAGTTTGGAGAGCTATTTTTACCATTAGGCCCTAGGCGAGTAGACAGAGCCTAGTTAGAGGTCTAGGTTGTGAAGATTGAAGAGATTGGGTTCATACCAATCACTTAGATTGAGTTTTGAGAAAGATTCACACTAGGATATAGCCAGTCCTAGAAAATAGGTCAATTGGCCCTATTTTCCCTAGTTTATAGGAAGGTAGTGTATGGAGGCTACTAGGACCTAAAACTTGTAGAATCTTTAGTAAGAGACAATAGGGTATCCAAATCCCCAATTGGTTTTGCAAGTTGTTTGAATAATTTTGGAAAGAAAGGAAAAAAGCCTCTGAAAAAGGCTACAAGGATTAGGCATATTTTAAGGTCTCTAAATGATGAACTATTGAAGCCGGTAAGGATATGATTCAAGATCCTTCAAAAATGGATCAAATGGACCAAGTTATGAATATTTTCACAATGATGAAGACCCCTACAATGAAGATTGAAGTTGGTGAAGAATGGGCACTTAGAGCTTTCTAAGTGAGTGAGAAGAGTTGTACTATCTAAAGGTGTTAGTCTTTCAAGGTTAAACACAAAGATTAAGAACTCTTAGAGAAGAGTTAGAATTGGACTTAGTTAATCATCTAAGCCAATCAGAACCTAGAGGAGACTAGGTTCCTAGAAGAGACAAGCTAGGTCTCTTAATAGCAATGCAAGAAAGCCTTGGAACACTCACATCATTCTAGGTCAGTGACATGGTCCTTAAAACAAATTAGAAAGTGCAAGAACATAGAGAGAAAGAAGGCAAGTTTGAACCTACTTGGTTGGGTCTCTGTGTTGTCACAACATGCTTTGGCTTCGAAGCTTATCAACTATCAACACTAAAAGGTGATCCTCTGAATGATCCTATCAACAACATACATCTGAAGAGGTTCTATGTCTAAAATAGATCCTATAAAATCCATAAAATCTATAAAATTTGGAAAATCTAGAAAAATACAAAAAAATCAAAACAACAAAAAGGCAAATAAAATAATCCTCCAATGGTGAAAACTTGGCAATTCAAGCACCTTGGACAAGTACATTGGTGAAAACCTAGAAACAAGTGCCATACATAGTGGATTGAGTCATTATCTATCAAACTCCCATCCCCCCATCCCAAGCCCTAGTCCTCTTTATCCAATCCCCATCCCCACCACTAGCCCGTCACTCCCAAGGTGTTCTATCCTCAAGCCTATCCAATGCAGCAATCTAGTTCCTCTCCCCAATCCTGAGCTTCCTGTATATATCTTGCATAGAAAGATCCTCCTATCCAAATCCCCAAGATTCTATACATATCCATTGTAAATATATTCCCATCTATTGTACATATTGTCGCATCTTGTTGTACATATCATCATCAATCCTGTAATAGCATTTGATCAGCTATCATGTCCCACCCATCCTTGTACTTCAACAATATCTTTTTTCAACTATCCTTGATCATAGTGATTATCCTTGATTCATCATTTTCTAGCAACAACACACATTATCCTCATCAAATAGTTCCTTGAGGATGTATCCTTCCTCCTATCTGACCTAATCTTCCATCAATCAAACTTGGTCAATATTGGGTGTATCCTTCCTCATGTTCAGATCTAATCTCCCCTCATCAATCAAATCAATCTCTCTCTTTGGAAATTGATGTCTTTTGGAGTTATGATTTTGGTCTTGGATTTTGTCCTTTGGATCTTGTTTATATTTTTTGGCTTCTCATTGTTCCTCTCCTCAAAGTCACCATGATCCTTTATATAATGGTGTGTTGCAAATGAGGCCAATCTAGGGCAAGGTCTTTTTTTTTTTTTCTTCTGCCTGCAAGTCAGTTAGATATGACCCTTGCACGTTCCACATGTGATCTTCTGGATTACATGGTACACTTGGGAAATTTTGTTCATTTTTGGTTTCTCCGGCATTGTTTCTACCATTCTTCATCTTGGGTTCATGTGTGATGTTGCGGCAACCCTTGCGTGTCTTTTAGCATTAGTCCTATGCAATGCTGGTGACAAGGCCTTGTGTTTCTAGTAACCTTGGCAGGTCTCTAATGTTGCTATATCAAACTAGGTTGTGCTCTCCACATTTACACACAAAGCTCCCTAAATCCCCCATCTGGCATCATATAGATTAATCTTGCATCCTTCATATAGCTTCATTTTGCATCCTGCATTTCACCTCATCTTGTATTCATCCATCTTTTCTCTTGGAAGGTCATCTATTTCTCCCCCCTTTGTGTCTTCATTTCCTTTCCTACTTGCATCCCGTTCGAGAAAATTCCATAATGTTTCTTCTTTGTGTTATTTTCTCGAGGGGGCACAACCCCTTACTTCTAAATTCTAGCATGAGGCATCTTATTTTCTTATCTTTAATGCCATGCCACTTGTGGCATCACATCGAAGAGGGAAAAAATGTAGACACATAAAATACCTTTTTCCAAAATAAAAATATTTTATTTTGTAGAGACCCCTAATGACATCATCATTTGTTAATTAACTAATTAATTAATTATTTAATTAATTATCATGCCATTAATCCATCATATCTTAATTACAAACATTTAATTAATAAATTCCTTCCAAAAATGTTTAAATCCAACTTGAACATCATTCCCTCCAAAATTTATTAATTATTTAATAAATTGACCAAAAGTCCTTTAAATAAATAAATTATTTATTTAAATCCCTCAAAACCCTAGAATCTTCTAGAGACTCCTAAACCTTCCTAAAATATCCTAAACTTTCCTAAACCCTTCCTAAACCTACTTAGAAGGTGATTCCTAACCTTCTTAGTCTAATCCACCTTCCTTTGACTTTTGGTCAAACCCCCTTATTAATGAGCCTTACAGACTCATTAATGGCCTCTTACAACCATATTAAGGCTCCTTACAGCCTCATAATGAATCCCATGACCCTTATTTCACCTTGGTTCACTTGGCACACTTCCCTAGTGTTGCTCACACATGTGTGAGCAACCCTTAACCCTCATCCATTTAACCTTACCCCTAACTCAACCCTAGACTCTACCCCAAACCCAGACTCTGATCCTAACTCCACTTTCTAACCTAATCCCTTCCTCAAAACCTATAAATACCCTAACTTCCAAGATCAAAACACCAATTCACATTTCATTACATATTAATGTTATAATGCTAAATCACTTCTAGATCATTATAAGTTGTAATCCTAATTGTTAGTTTAGTTCATTTCTAAGCTTTTTAATTGACATCCTAGCCTAGTGAATATGGATTAACCTAGTTTCTTTCATTTTTTTTCATTACATTTCATCATCTCACACTTCATTTGGTTTAAAATCAATCTAGTTCAATCATATTTATCTTAATCTGCATCCTAGCTCCATTAGGCTCCTTGAGGCTCTAGGGGAAAATAAAGTGTTCTATACCTTATTATGAGCCACTATGGGGCTCTCATGGTCCCTGTTTGATCCTAATCCTTCCTAATCTACATTAGGGACATGCTCCAAGTGTTTTGAGAGCACACCCACATCCCTAAATTGAGAGCAAATTGAACAGTGATAGGGTGCTCCCATTGAGATCTATCTGAAGTGTCCTTGCAAATTGTTTTTACTATATGTTAGGAATATTCTCTTAGACTAATGTTTGAATGTCTACGCTTGTTCTGAGCTAGTTAGGTTTTCTCTAAACACATAAAGATATCATCACATCCCATTGAAACTTACTAATATGGGTAGAAAATCATATGCTCAAACACATAGGGATTTGTCTCTTGCACCACAATCATTGAAAGCTCCTCCTAGATATAAGCATCTAGTACAATTAATGATTGATTCATCCTTTCCACATCATAATTGGTGAATTTATATTTCACTTTTTTTTATTATCTATATGCATGATTGATAGAGAAACCTATTTGATATAATATCATCCATGCCCTACAAATCAATTTCATTAACTTTCAATTAGTTGCTTCTTCCTTATGGAAATAATAGACAATGATGAATCACCTTAAATATTAGTATTTATTTTGCTTCTCTTAATACATTATTAGAAACTACATATTAGAGAAAAGAATCTTTCTTGATCATTGGTAGCAATCCCAATATTCTTTTCTAGTACCCACACAACTTAACCCCTTTTGTCTTACCAAAAACCCAAAACCAACCTTGCCTAGATTTCCTTTTGTATTTCCCTTGAAATTTAGTTTGAGATGACTTCTAGGAAGTACCATCTACTTAGGGAAGGTCCCCATCCTACTCCTTATCTTAGTTTTGCTAGCAATTATTGCTCGTCTTTTTGTGGAACAGTTTGTGGAGCTAGTGGACCCATGGATGGTAGCTTTGTTGCTTATTTTTAGGAAACCTTCTTAATATTATTTAAAATTAATTTTTTATTTATATTTATTGCAAATAATTTTGAAGGCAAAAAAAAAGGGGATGAAAATTTGGGTGAAGACATGTGTCTCTTTTCTAAGTAAGTAGTTGTTTCTTATTTCTAGTGCCCCTTATTTTTCAAAGCTTATTTTCAAGTAGAAACTCCACTAAAGTAGGGAAAGATACTAATTTATCCTTTTCCCCTAACTAAAAATTTACATGGAAACATTCTAATTGCTTAAATTTAAGTATAACTTATACTTATGCATCCAAATGGATACATGGGGTTAGCCTCCTTCCTTTCCTTCTTTGGAAAGTTTTTTATTCCAATGGTGATAGGGACTCTAATCCCTATCTACATCTAACCCATTTATTCATCCCATAGAAAAAACTTCACCACTCTTTATTTGGAAGCTCAATAATTTATTATCTCAACTAGGCAATATTCAATCTTTTTAATGCAATAGAGAAAAACTTACCGAGCCTTATCAACTATAGATTCAGAAATCAAACAAACACAAACAAAAATCCTATGATTTTTTTTTTTTAAACTCCAAATAAATTTATTCAATGATGCAAGGAATTACAAAATCTATTTTTTTTCAAGTCCAACTTTTCCTCAATTAGTTTCTTGCTCATCTTGCTCCTTTACATATACCCATCACCTCAATAGTACTTTACCTTATACAACTTGACCAACATTAAACATACTACCCCTCTCATGTGTTTCTTTTTCCACACCTCTATCTTTGATCACCCAACAAATTGGGCATCCTTTCCCCTTATGCAACCTATGAAAGTTTTATCTCTAGTCAATTTGGCTATTAGCACACCTAAGAATCCACACACCCACCACCAATTGTGTGTTATACTCCATAAATTTATGTGGCCCACCTCTTTTGTAGTCCATTTGTTTATTCAAGATGATCTTAATCTTCATAACCCAAAAAGACATCAACAACTATTACAAACATAATAAAGATAAATGAACCTTCTAATTTTGTTGTCAAAACAGTCTAGATTATAATTAATTTTAAGATATTCATCCTATCTATTTTTAGGATGAGAATTTGATACTCCATAAAAACAACAATTCCCCTTTTCAATTTCTATTTCAATACTTACCCCCTCCTCTATGTCGATGCTTATGCATCAAACACCCATGGTAGAAAGAAATTGTTCCTTGAATCAAACTCAAAAGTATTTGTAGACCCAAAGCTTGTATCAGATCCACTTCTCTACTTTGTCCACTGGTATTTTCTTTCTCTTCACTTTCTTCAACCTCATAACATTATTTTATTTCATCCTCACTCCTCTATCATTCATAACATTCAAAGTATCAAATTCAACTTCCCACCAACATAGTCTATCAAAGTAAAAATAAACACTTGGATTCGTACATTATCCTTCAATGAAACCAATGTCTTACTTTACCTTTGTTGTTGTTTTACCTTTATCTTCTTCCACCTTGTCTCCTTTATGGATTTTCACTATTTCAATGCTTTTTGAAATACATACTAATTCTGCAACTTGGTCTCCTTCACTCAAAACAATGTTAGAACAATAATCAAGAGACTCAAATTCCAAATTTCCTAACAAGTAATTGAAATCTCTAATCAAGGGGCCTTCATCTTTACTATTCTCAAACATTCATTCATAAAAAAACCATTCATTGACCTTCACGTCATGTTCCTCAAATTCGATTATATCAAAGTTACCTATTGCTGCAATAATTTCCTCTATCCCTTCATTTTCATGCTCATCTAATTTTACCTCACCTTTTTCTACAACCTTTGTTCCACCTAAAATCAGCTTTTTCCATTCACTGTCAATTTCTTCAATATGCATTAGAAAATCATCCTAAATTTTTTCTTTCTTAGTTTTAGAAAAACAAACATGTTCTTGCTACATACCATCTATGTCATCTACAAATAAAAACCCTTGCCTTGCTGCATATATACATTTTTTATTAATTGCAATGGCTTCAACTTATATTTCACTCCATCCTTCATCAATGAATATTAATTAGCATACCTATCATGCATTTATCTCTTGTCAAATTGCCAAGGCCTCCCTAAAAAAATATGACAAACATTCATGGGCATAATATCACAAATTATTTTATCATAATACTTTTCATTATTAAATTTTAAAAACATTTGTTCACTGACCAAAACCTTCTTGTCATCTTGTATCCAAGCTATCCTATATGAATGTGGGTGCTTCCTCCTCCCTACCTACAATTGAATCTCTATATCTTTGGAAATGAGATTGTTTGTGCTTCCACATTGATGATAACATTTTATACCTTTCTTGACACTTTCATCTTGTTCTAAATAATTTCTTTCTTTGAACTAGTTCATTCAACATGACTCTCTTTGAGACTAGCACTTCTCCATATTCAATGTCTTCTGATTTGAAGATTTATCTTTATCATTAACATTGAGACCCTTTCTTTTACTTCCTTTTTTCTTCTTGTTTTTCCATTTTATGGACATTCATATGCTTTGTGTCTTTCTTCTCCACATTTAAAACAAGTTCTCTTATAGTTTTCTCTTCCAAATTGTATACTCGGTCTCCCTCTACCACTTCAACTTTGATCTCTAGGACCATGTGAATCCTCACATCTTTAATTTTTATTGTTTCCCTAATCTTCATTTTTCTTATTTTAGTCCTCATTCCAATCAGCATATGATCTTCCCTCTTTCTTGTCATCTTGAATTCTTTTACTTTTCTTGTTCTCAAATTTCTTGTTTATCTTTTCTTCAAATTTTAGAGAGAATTGGAATGCATCATTCATGGTATAAGTTCTTATTACGCCCAACTCTTCTTGAATGTTTGGCCTTTGCCCATTGATATAATAAACTATCTTCTAATTTTCCTCTTTAGAATGACTTGTTCTAATTAGAATGTTGTGAATTTCCTCTACATATTCTCTCACTATCCCACTTCCTTGTTTTAGGCTCTGCATTTTCCTCAACAAATCTAGCTCATAATCAATATGAATAAACTATCTCTTCATCCTTTTCACCATTTTGTCTCATTTGCAAGTATTTCTTTTTTCTCTTCTTCCTCCTCCAATTTATAGCTCTTTCCACCAGATTTTAACATGTTCTTTTCATTTGATTTTAACAAACCTTATGTTGTTTGGGTCCTCTATTTCTTCAAAATTGAATTAATCTTTCATATCATATATCCAATCTATTGATTCTTCTGGATCCAAGTTCCCATTGAAGAAAGGAACTTAAATCTTTAGTATTTTTTAATGTCCCCTTTCTGATTTTTTTATCATATTTAAATTCTCTAATCAGATTCTTAAATCAAACAATCAACACTTCAAAATATTATGCAATTTCTCAATAATACCCAAATCGGGTATGCCCGAAATAATGCCAAAAACTTCACAACTTCACTTATTATCGATAAATCTGAAAATAAAAAAATTTACTGAAATTTTTTCAGCATAACAGCCTACAAAATGGCACCTCCAGATCTATAAAGAGTTTACACAACAACTCCAAAATGGAGTTCAAATACAATGCTCATCGAGCTACAAAAACAACACAAAATAGCCCGAAAACACCATAAAACACTAACAATATAACACAACTATAGAATCATGACCCAAGTCATATATTAAAATCTATTTTAATAGAAAAATGGCTTCATTACAATAGCAACCCAAACTAATATGAAAATCTCAACCAGAAACACCAAACTCTTACAAAAAACACCCCTGAAAACTCACAAATCTGTATTGTTCAGCACAAGGGAAAACTCTGCATGAGCTTGCACATGGAATAGCCTCAAAATCTTGTCCTTAGCCTTCCTAGAAACCTGAAAACTCCCATCTTTGGGTCTCCTTCTCTACAATTTTGGCAGCCTCTGAAAAACAACAAAGCAATGAGCAAAAATCAAGTTCAAGAATGAGCCCAAAATGTCTCCAAACCCCTTTAAAAGAGGGCATAACCCTAACTCATGACCAAGAGGGGTGAATAAGACATATTATAATAATATTAAACATTTTTTAATCCATTGGTTTCCAAATATTAGCCCCTTTTCCTGAAACTTTACTTTTTGACCCTACCAACCTTAGCAAAAATTATTAATTTTAAATATTTTGAAAAGGGGACATGACAAGTCCTCCCTCCCAAATATTGCTTGTCCTCAAGAAATGAAGGATGGGATGCTCAATAATATGTGTTCCTTCCCAAGTTTCATCCTCCAATGGTAATCCTTTCCATTTGACCAAATGCTCCTATTTCTCAATCTTTTTTCTCTTGTATCCAAAACCTCTTCTGGTATTAAGACTAATTTTCCTTCTTCATCAAGAGGTGGTAAATCTATAGATACTATGATTTTTTGGCCTATAACCTTCTTTAGGCAAGAGATATGGAAAATATTATGTATTTTTTTGTTCGGTGGGAGCTCCAATTCATAAGCTACCTCTCCTATCTTCCTAATGATCTTATAAGGCCCATAGAACCTTGGCTTGAGCTTCTCTGCCCCACTCCTCTTCAAGGTGATTTTCTTATATGGCTGCAACCTAACAGATACCAAGTCTCCTACCTCAAAAGATATTTTATTCCTTTTCCTACCAGTGCACAACTTTTTTTGGTTTTGTGCATGGCGTAGATTATCCTTGAGGGACCTTAATATGTCTTGGCTTTGCTTAATGAAATCATTTGTTCTAGGTACTATGCTATCTAAAAGTACTAGATCAATAAAGGAAATGACATCATAAACATAGAGAGAAAAAAAAGGAGGCATACCAATAGACATATGATGAGATGTATTGTAACAATACTCCCCTAGGTGCAACCATTTCACCCAAGCATATTGTTGATTTGAAACATAGTTCCTCAAATATCCCTCTATCCATTTATTAACTATCTCTGTTTGTCCATCTGTTTGAGGGTGATAGCTAGTAATGGGAGTGAGTTTAGTTCCTACCGAATGAAAGATCTCCTTCCAAAAAGAGCTAAGGAATCTAGTGTTTCTATCATTGACAATGTTTGTAGGCAAGCCATGTAACCTAAAAATTTCTTTGAAGAATAATTATGCCACTTGTGATGCCTTGAAATCAAACATGACGGGAAAGAAATGTGCATACTTAGTTAGTCTATCTACCACCACATATATGCAATACTTACCTTGAATCTTAGGCAACCCAATGATGAAGTCCATGGAAATACTTTCCCATTTTTGTTCAATAATAGGAAGTGGCTGCAACAACCCTGTGAGACAAATTTTCTCACTCTTGTTTCATTGGCATACCATGCATTCCTTAATGTGTTTAAGGACATCCTCCTTCATACCCTTCCATGAAAATTTCTCTTGAAGTTTCCTATATATCTTGACTTATTGTTGATGATTAGCCAAAGGTGTGTCATGAAAGGCCCTCAATAGTCTTTCCTTAATATTTGATCTTGGAACTAAGAACATCTTGTTCTTGTAATAAATCAGCTCATCAACAACCTTGTACCTATTATCATCCACTAACTTATCTAAAACTTTGGTGGCTAAGGAATCTTTAGCATATTCTAAAATTATGGAGGCTTTCCAATCAGCAAAGATAGATGTTAAGGAACACAAGGTGGGCTTCCTTGAGAGAGAATCAACAACCACATTATTCTTTCCTTTCACATATTCAATATCAAAATCATAAGCTTGCAATTTTCTTACCCATTTTTGTTGAAGATCATTCAAATCCCTTTGGTTCACAAAGAACTTGAGGCTATTATGTTTTTTCTTTACAATGAATCTACCACATACTAAATATTGTCTAAACGTATAAAGTGCATGCATGATTGCCAACATTTCCTTATCATAGATGGAATAACCTTTCTTTGATTGATTTAATTTTCTATTCTCAAATTCTATTGGATGTTCCCTTTGAGTTAGGACAGCCCCTATACCTTCTCCAGAAGCATCACATTCAACAACAAAAGGTGAAGAGAAATCTGGAATTGCAAGCATAGGGCATGAACTAAGCACCTCCTTAAGATTATCAAATGTTCTTTGTGTAGACTAGGATTTGAGTGTGCACCTAAACCTGTTTTGAAGGCCAAAGACAAACAAATGTCATAGCATATAATCAAATCAAATTTAATGGTAAACAAACTAAAATCAAAGCCACCTTAGTTTAAGCCTAAAACAGATGCGCCCATGCACCATTTAATATGCTTGGATATAGATGGATGTGGGTGTGCAAACTCAAGCACTTGGAGCATGCAAATTAGGATGATTTGAGGATCAAGAAGACCCAAAATGACACAAAATAGGTATGAGGAACCTATTTTGCCTCAAAGGCCTCAAGAACACACAAATATGCAAAGCTAAAAGATGAACTAAGATTGATTAAACAAGAAATGAATCTATGTTAATCCAATTAAGCTAATTTAGATGTGATTTAAGCTTGGAAATGATCTAAAATGATGAGTTTATGCTTATGCTAGAATGAAAATGACATTATAACTTTGCTATTGAGTTTGAAAGTTGAAAGATGAGAGAGGATGGTTTGCTCAAAGAAGTGAGGCTATTTATAGGAAAAGGAAAGGTCTTGGGTTAAAAGGATGAGTCAGAGTTAGGGCTAAGGTTAGGGTTGAGTCAAGGACAAGTGTCCTGACAAGTGTCAAGGGAGGATTGAGTTGAAAGTTTGAGGGCATGTGCACAATTTGGTAAATGTGCCCAAGGCCAAGAGGTGGCAAGGAAGGGATAAGAAGGTCTTAAATGCATTATTAATGCATGTAAGAAAGATAAGGATGGCTTAAATGCATCCTTAAATGCATTTGCAAGAGGTGGCCAAGAGGTGGCAATCCTTGTTGACTAAGGAGGATGACTAAGAGGAGGTTAGCATAAGTTTTGGTAAACCTTTTGCTAATGGAGTGTGACAAGATTAGAAAGGGGATTAGGATTAGGATTAGGAGAAAGGGATGGGCAAGTGGCTTTTGGTGAGATTTAGATATTTATTAAAGGTAAATTTAATAAATATTAAATATCTAGGCTTAGGGTTTGAGGGGACTAGATTAGGGATTTGACCCATTTAGAGGAAGGTTTAGGACTTTCTAGAAGAGTTTAGTGCTCTTTAGAATTTTGGCCAACTTTGGGATAAAAAATAAATTAAAAATAAATTAATTTATTTTTGAAGTTTTTTGGTCAATTTATTAATTAAATAATTAATAAATTAGGGATAATGTCCAAATGACATTTTTAGGCTAGATTCCTTAATTAAAGATTTTTAATTAAGAGAGAGGGATTTAATGCCATAAAAATAAATTAATTAATTAAATAAATAATTAATTAATAAATGATGATGTCATCAAGGATTTTCAGAAAATAAAAAAAAATTATTTTCTAAAGGATTTTTCGGTGTCTACATTTTGCCCCTCTTTGATGCGATGCCGCAAGTGGCATGGCGTCAAAGACAAGAAAACAAGATGCCAAGGCTAGAATCAGAAGAAGAGGGTATGACGCGTGGGGGGATTGGAAGAAAGAGGATACATGCCCTGGTGGGACAAAATCATGGAAGATGCACCCAGTGGGACAAGGAGAAAGAGGGATTACGCCCTAGGACAGCAAGAAGACAAAGAGTGCCCTGCTGGGACGAGGAAGGAAGGGCCTAGGAAGAAAGGGGAGATAAATAACCTCACTTCTATAAGCAAAAGGTGGATGATATGCAAGATGAGATGGAAATGCAAGATGCAAGATGCAGCTATATGCAAAGATGCAAGATTAATCTATATGATAAATGCAAGGGACCAGATAGCTCCAAGTGCAAACGGGAGTGCACAACCTAGATTTAATATAGCTATGTTAGAGACCTGCCAAGGATATTGGGATCACGAGGCCTGTCAACAACATCGCAGATGACTAACGAGGACTGATGCTAAACAAACACACAGGGTTGCCCCAACATCACACATGAAGCACAGAGGCGACATGGCGGAACCGATGCTGAAGGAACCACAAACACACAACTAACTCACAGGCAGAAGCGAAAGATCAAAAGCCCTTGCCCCAGATTATCCGCACACGCAGCACACCGTGATATAAAGAATCGTGGTGACCCTGGTGGGATAAAGAGAAGCCAAAAAGATTAACAAGACCCAAAGGACAAAAATCCAAGATAAAAATGATAACTCCAAAAAGACATCCTTTGCCAAGGAGGGAGATTAGGTTTGATTGATGGTGGGAAGATTGGTCGGACAGGAGGAACGATATATCCTCATGGACCAGGATGGAAGATTAGGTCAGATAGGAGGAACGATATATCCTCAAGGACCCATGGGTTGGTGAGAGAATAAGTGTAGTTGTTCACTGGCAAAAGCTGAAGTTCAAGGAATAATCAGGATGAGCAAGGATAAGTCGACAATTGATATTACTGAAGCACAAGGCCCGAGTGGGACTAAAAGTTTTCTGAGGCTGGGGATGGGACAAGATATTTTTGATCAAATGCTACTGCAGGACGGACAAGGACTAAGACAAAGGATGGGTCCTAAAGACACAAATGTATAAATGAGCTTAGGTGGAGACACGACTGACGCTATGGTACAAGACTCAAGAATAGGATATACAAAGAACCTGGGGATGAAGTTGACAACTTCAAAGATATGCAAGATGGTGCCCCAGCTAGGTTGGAAGGCCAAGATGGACTGGCAGTGGATGATGCGTCCTGAAATGACACGGATTTGGGAAGAACATATCCCAATGATGATGATTGGATCGAGATCAAGGCTTGGTACAAGATGAAGGATGCGATTTCATCAGTTAGCTTGATCTTGGATGTTGGATAGCTAGAAGAGATGGATAGGTTGGGAAGATTTCTAGCAAGGTGTGGATAGGGATGAATGGCATTGGATTGCAATGAGGTTGGCCTATAGCTAGATACCAATGACAAGAGAAGATACTAGGTGTTGGAAAGATGGAGGAAAATGCTGAGGATGGGGAGGATGGAACTGCTAGAAGATTTGGATGGAGGAAGATTCAGGGAGATTGGATGGTGGAACTGCTAGAGGATTTTGAAGATGGAAAAGTTGCTTGGAGGATGAAAAGCTGGTGGAAGATGGAAAGCTGGTGGAAGATTACCAAGTGTCAACAAAATGAGCTGCTATTTTCCCAATGGAGGATCAGTGATAGGATTGCGTCAACCTAGGATAGACTGATGATCTTCGGTCAACTGAATTCTTGTCAATACAAGCCAATCTCTTGCTCGAGATGATAAGGCTATGCAAGGACAAGGTTTTGATTTCTTTAAGACAACATGTTGTGCCAAAAAGAGGATGATTTCTGATTTAGGATAAGGGATGGAAACAACTCAAAGGGCTGGAACACGATAATGCTTGTGGATTTGGAGCTCTGGATTTTGGTGCAAAAGATGGTGAATTTGCTTTCTGCTGTGGATGGTGGATGTTGGATTCTGATAAAGGATATGGGACACTGAGTTGGTTTGCTGGTGGATCAAGATAGAGGATGCTGGAGGAACTGCTGATGGATTAAGATAGAGGAGTGCTGGAAGGATTGGATGGTGGTTGGTTTGGATTTGGATAGAGAAATTGCTGAGGATTTTGGGAGATGGAAGATTCGGATTTGGATAGCCTCCAAGGAATACGTCACCAAGGAAGAGGATGCCCCCTGTTTAAGATAGTTCGTGTGTTTTAAAGGCATGGTGTATGCTTGGACAAAAGATATGCCAACAAGAGGATGAGGAAGGATGGAAGCTAGGATGAAAGGATTGGATAGAGGATATGTAGCTGAAAGGTGCAATGGATGCCAAGGAGGTGCCCAAAAGCATGTACATCTGATAGTCTCTATTTTTGTCATCAAGATCCAATGGAAAATGAAGGAAGTGAGAGACAAAAGGGGATGGAGAACATGTTGGATAAGAGGTGATAGAAAGGAAGCCCCTAACTGCAGAAAGGAATTAGGGGGGGGCACTACGCATGGCACCTGTTTGCTAGGTTTTCACCATGGTACTTGTCCAAGGCGCTTGAATTGCCAAGTTTTCACCAGAGGATGAATGTTTTTCTCTTGATTTTTGCTTTGTTGATAATTTGCTCCTTTGATTTATCCAATTTTTATGGATTTTTGTGTTTTTTCCTTGACTTTGTGCTGATCTTGCTGATTTGTTGCTGAGCTTGTGCTGATATGCATTGATACTTCTGATTTTATTTGGATGTGTTGCTGATTCGGTGCTGATATGCACTGACATTTTGATTTGTTGCTGAAGCTCTGATTTAATGTTGTCATGCTTGCTGATCAGCTGATGTCACCGTTTTGGCGCTTCCTCTTGATTAGATGGTGACCTTTTGATTTGTCACTGATATTCTGATGGTGTTGTTGATTCTTTGATTGGATGTTCCCTTATGATTTGATGATGGCCCTGTTGTTTTTGATTTTGCACAGATATTTTGATGTTGTTGCTAACTCTTTGATGTGGCGCTGAGTTTTGTGCTGATTTTGGTGCTATCATGCGATTTGATGTTGATCTTCTGAGAGATTCTTCACTGATTTTCTGATGTGGATTGCTGATTTTCTGATGTTGCCGGCTTGTCATGGGGATCCATTGCTAGATGATGGACGACAAGCTTAAGATCACACCTAGGCATGTGCATATGACCATGCACAGTTGATAATTGACTCCTCGGAGCAAGGCACTTAAGGTCATGATTCACTTTCTGTCAGGTTAACCTCCATGTAGATGGGCCACAAACATCCTTCTGTACCCAAGTTGATTTAGCTTGGTTTCTACAATGTTGATAGGGAACTATCATGTGTTGTTATCCCAGATAGGAGGAAGAGGCAAAGCTCCATATTCTAGCGCTTGAATTGCCAAGTTTTCACTAGAAGATACGCCCTTTATTGTTATTGTTTTGGAATCAGAATGTGCCCCAGAAGGGTTTTCACATAAAGACTCATGATTTTGCCTTTGCTTTTTTAACTTTTGCGACTAAAGCTTGCCTCTTCCCCAAAATATGCTTCTGTTTTAAGCTGATAGGCATATGTTGATGCTAAAGCCTGATTGCCTGTTGACTTTGCTGATTTCTCTGATTTGTCATTGATTTCCCTTTGCTGTTTTAGATGTGCTGACTGATCTTTGCTGACTTTCCTCACTGATTTCTTCTGATTGTGTGCCTAGATGTTGGTACAATTGTAGCAGGATGGGGGGGATCATGCAAAGTCATGGATTAGATGGGGGAGATGGGAAAGATGGTGGTAGAAAGTGTTTGGATGGAAGGATGGAAAGTGATCAAGATAGGGGGATGTTGTCAGGATCAACATTGGCACATGTTGTGAGGAAGATGGATGATTGGATGTGGAAGATAGAGATAGATGTGATGGAGGATTTATGCTAGAGGATGGAGGAGATGGAGGGGAAGATTGAGGAGCTGGGAGATGGGCAACGTTGGATGCCATTGTGGATGTTTTTGTTAGATGGATTACATCTTTTTGCTTTGGGATCCACATCATTTTTGTTTTAGCTTTAGTGTGCCTTTGCAGCCATTGGTGGGCATCAGATTGTGCTTTTTCTTTGCTAGGCCTTTGTCGCCATGTGATAGATTTTACTTGGACTTTGCTAGGTTTTCGGAGCCATTGGGGTGCTTTAGCATGCCTGATTGGCTCTTTGCTGGGCCTTTGCGGTGCATTTGATTGCCTGATTGGAGCTTGCATTGATTGACCATGTCGATTAGACTGGACATGGTAATTGTCATTGGGCCTTTGCAACCATTGGGATGCATTAGATTTGGCATTTGCTTTGATGGGCCTTTGTGGCCAGTGGTTTACTTTGGCTTGCTTGATCGGATTTTGCTTTGATTGTGCATGTCGATTAGACTGGACATAACAATCCTGGGATTTTTGTGGATTTTTCCCTTTATTCATGCGCGATATGGCATCCAAGTTGCAAGGAGCATTGGGAGGAATATGAGGAGTTGTCTGGGATGGAGGAAATTTGGATGGAGAGATGGAAGGAGATTGGTAGATAGGATATGTGGACATGTGCCGTTGTTGATCATGACTAGGGATGCTTGGATGTTGGATGAAAGGTTGAGTAGGATAAGATGGGGGATGATATTTTGGGATATAAGGTCCCAAAATGGATTTGCTGGGTAACGGAGATGCGCTGAAAGACTTTGGGACATAGGGACCCAAAATGGATGGGGAGGATGAAGGAGGAATATGATAGGTTTTCCTCGGTTGTAACGATGGAGGAATTGTATTGTGGGCTCTGAAAGATGTTTTGTTGGTTTTGAATGGATGTTTGAACTTTGCCTTAGCTGTACCAACATTTCTGGATGAAGTACCTTTCACTGATGTGGAGGGAGTGTCCTCTTCTGGTGTGCAACCAATTCCATAGCCTTTTGGATGTTTCTTGCCTTGAATGGGCTGTATATTTCCCTGTTTGTGAGTGCCAAGGCCTTTGTCTTGATAGTTCCATCTTTTCAACATTTTATCTAGACAAGGATATTTTTGACTTGGGGTGAATGACAAACAGCCATTTTCTAGTTCTCTGATGGAAGATAGGAAGCTGATTTCTTCTTCTTCAAGTGGTTTGCCTTTGACAAATGTTAGTTTTCCAAGTGGATAGAGTGATGGCAGCTGTTTAGTTTGGACTGGCGGATCCTCAAGAGGAGAGGATAGGATGCTGGGATTTTGACTAGGATTGGGGGATGGTAAAGGAGCTTCAGTTGGAGAAACTAGGATGATAGGATCTTGGATTGGAGGAATTGGGATTGTAGGATTTTGGATAGGAGGTGATGGGAGAAGAGAAGGGATTGGATCTTGATTTTCTTCTGTGAGTAGTTCATCATGCTTTTGGCCAAGATCTTGATAGGATAGGATTTGTGTAGATAGAGGATTGGGGGATGTATGGATGGACTCTTCAGAGGGAGTGGATAGAAGGATTGGGAACTCTACTGCTGGGGTGTCTGGAAGAAGGAAGAACTCTTCAGATGGTATGGATAAAAGGATTGAAGATCTTTCAGCTGCAATGGTAGGAAGAAGGGTGAACTCATGAGGTTCTTTAGATATGCTTTGGGTAATGCCAGAAGGAGGCAGTGCTAATTGGATAGAGACTTTAGATGGAGGGGTCTCAATAATGCTGGGGGATGGAAGAAGATCGTCGATTAGGATAGATGGAGGACAGATAATAGATGGGAGTGCTAGATAGGCCACATCAACAATGGCTTCATATGAAGATTTGCTCAGCTCTTTTTTGCTTGGTTCTTCAACTTCTGGTGTGGGATTTGTTATTGGCTCTTCCTCGGGTTCTGTTATTAGTTTCCTTGGAGACTTTTGCGGTGAAGAAGAATTGGAAGGTGGAGGAGATGGGGAGCTTGGATGATCCCTACATGAAGGTGGGGATCGTGCCTGGGTAGATGCTCGTGAAGGAGGAGAGAAAGAAGGGAACACCCATGAAAAAGATGACTTTGAAAAGGGAGCTTTGGGTTTTGCTTGAGGGGATGATGTAGCTGCAGCAGTTTGAAGGGATGACGGTGCTGAAAAGATGGGGGTGATGGTTTGAGGTACAGGATATGAAGTGGGTTGAGGGGAGCATTCTGCTTGAGGGAAGAGACTTTTGGTAATGTGGTTTGGAAGAGAGGATGATGGTTTGGGACAGGATGGAGGATTGGGGAAAAGGATAGGAAGACTAGAATCTTGGTTTTCAGAATGTTTTGGAGGATGGGTAGATGGAGGCCTTAGATAAGGAAAGTAACGTGAAGCACTTCTAAGGGATGATGGTGATTGGGATATGACCATAGCAGAAGGTGGAGGCCTGAAAGGAGCATATGGAAGAGGTTTGGGTTGAAGACAAGGGTATGCTGGGGATGGATAAGATACTGGGTTTGCTTTGCCGAGGACATGAAAATAAGTGCTAGCCTTGCCGAGGACATGAAAGGGAGTGCTAGGAGATAAGCGCGAAGGCATGGTTGGCTGGATTGGAGGAATGATGGAACGCTGGGGGTTGCTTGGAGCAAACTGGCTGAAATAGGCATCATGGTCTACAAGACCTTCATCATCATTAGGATCGATTGGATGGAGAGGAGAGATATCATAACCAAACTCATTATAGATTTGAGACATGCTGACTTTGCGAATGAGTTGGATAAGGAGGAAGGATGAAGATGGTTTGGAAGACTAAGACTCGGATTGGGATGACTGACGGAAGCAGACTAGGATTGGATTTAGCTCAAGATTGGAAGAAGACGATTTTCCAAAAGAAGACAGACAAAGGGATGGGAGATGACCAAGTTTTGGGATGGCTGCTCTGATTGTCCTTCGAACCAAGTTATAGATCTGCTTGATGTTTTTCCATTGGCAAAGGATTTGATAAAAGCAATCTTCACAAAGGACAAAGAAACTTTGTGAGATACAAACAAGATAAAAGACTCTGATAAATGCTTTCAAAAAAGTGTATGTTTCAACAAGTGTTTTCACGGAGTCTTTGACTATCAAGCACTTCAAACAGATCTACCTAAGGAAGGTGAGTATCAAAATTGCTTGCCCATAGCTTGGTATCCCCTAGAAGGGAATACAAATGGTGAGTAATCTTGAGGCAACCCGGTAAACCCCTTGGAATCGGTCCTTGCACAAGGATTTTGATACTTTCGGATGTAGATAGGGTAGCCTCCAGTTTATCAGGTTTTTAATAGTTCCATGGAGTCTCCATACCTAGTTTTGTTGATCATCCATGACTCACTTAAGAGCCTTGCCAATAATGCTGGGGGAGAGGAATGTTTACCATCCCCAGACACGTGTTTGGCACGAACGCCCGGCGATTAGGAGATATAAGTGATTCTTTTGGACTTCACTTATTTGTATACCAGCTGGAGGGGATACCAGTTTGAGGTCGTTCTCCGAGGAGGAAGCGCTTCTCCTTGGACAGGCCTCGCTAAAAGCAGAACAGGTGAACTTGTCCAAGTTCAAATGTTCCACGTTGCTTACTCTAACAAGGATTATGCAAGAATTGAAAAACTCCTACATGCACATCAAGCAGATTTTGTTTATTTTCCCAAATTTGATTAAGTGATGTTTGAACTTTGAAATGAAAACACTCGTGATTAGATTTTGATTTGTTCCTTTCTCCAAAATGTAAATGATTTGAACGGTTGCAAGTTCTTTCCTTTTGTGCATTCAAGATTTGATTAGCGAGTTGATTTAAGAACTTTGAAAAAGCTTTGTTTTATCCCTTAGATCACTCAAGATTGAATTTGTTTGCTTGCTTTGAAATCTGAAATAAGAGAGGGAATAGAGTTGTTCGTTCCTTTAGTGCATTTGAGATTGAGTTAGCTTTTCAAAATGACAATGACATTCTAGGACCTAAGTTTATTTCCTTAATGTCATTCAAGATTTTGTTTTTGACCTTTGCTGTAATAAAAGAAATGAAAAACTAGTCCCAAGCAGCTCAAGACAAAAAAAACAAAAAGCGACACTGTCCAGCCTATAGGCGACGTTGGAAAGTGCAGAAGTGACATTTCATTTTTACAAGCGACATTCTGTACCTCAAAAGGCGACAGATAAATATGCAGAGGCGTGATTTCTTTCGTCACAGGCGTGATTTCTTTTAATCCAGGCGACCAAAAAGAATTCTGGGATGGAACAGAAGTTATTGATCACGGGAAAATCTCAGTTATGCAGGTATGAAAACAGAACTCATAGGCGTCATTTCTTTCCTCAAAGGCATGATTTCATTGCAAGAAGGTGTGACTGGATTGTATGTAGGCGACATTTCTTTTCATGAAGGCAACATTTCTTTGCTTGAAGGTGACATTTAATTTGTTTCCTGCAAATACAAGCATATAAAGTATAATCTCATCAAAATGATTGTGGTTTGCTGTCCCACCGGGCGTGCCAGAATGTAGACTAGGATTTGAGTGTGCACCTAAACCTTTTTTGAAGGCCAAAGACAAACAAATGTCATAGCATATAATCAAATCAAATTTAATGGTAAACAAACTAAAATCAAAGCCACCTCAGTTTAAGCCTAAAACGGATGCGCCCATGCATCGTTTGATATGCTTGGATATAGATGGATGTGGGTGTGCAAACTCAAGCACTTGGAGCATGAAAATTAGGATGATTTGAGGATCAAGAAGACCTAAAATGACACAAAATAGGTATGAGGAATCTATTTTGCCTCAAAGGCCTCAAGAACACACAAATATGCAAAGCTAAAAGATGAACTAAGATTGATTAAACAAGAAATGAATCTATGTTAATCCAATTAAGCTAATTTAGATGTGATTTAAGCTTGGAAATGATCTAAAATGATGATTTTATGCTTATGCTAGAATGAAAATGACATTATAACTTTGCTATTGAGTTTGAAAGTTGAAAGATGAGAGAGGATGGTTTGCTCAAAGAAGTGAGGCTATTTATAGGAAAAGGAAAGGTCTTGGGTTAAAAGGATGAGTCAGAGTTAGGGCTAAGGTTAGGGTTGAGTCAAGGACAAGTGTCCTGACAAGTGTCAAGGGAGGATTGAGTTGAAAGTTTGAGGGCATGTGCACAATTTGGTAAATGTGCCCAAGGCCAAGAGGTGGTAAGGAAAGGATAAGAAGGTCGTAAATGCATTATTAATGCATGTAAGAAAGATAAGGATGGCTTAAATGCATCCTTAAATGCATTTGCAAGAGGTGGCCAAGAGGTGGCAATCCTTGTTGACTAAGGAGGATGACTAAGAGGAGGTTAGCATAAGTTTTGGTAAACCTTTTGCTAATGGAGTGTGACAAGATTAGAAAGGGGATTAGGATTAGGATTAGGAGAAAGGGATGGGCAAGTGGCTTTTGGTGAGATTTAGATATTTATTAAAGGTAAATTTAATAAATATTAAATATCTAGGCTTAGGGTTTGAGGGGACTAGATTAGGGATTTGACCCATTTAGAGGAAGGTTTAGGACTTTCTAGAAGAGTTTAGTGCTCTTTAGAATTTTGGCCAACTTTTGGATAAAAAATAAATTAAAAATAAATTAATTTATTTTTGAAGTTTTTTGGTCAATTTATTAATTAAATAATTAATAAATTAGGGATAATGTCCAAATGACATTTTTAGGCTAGATTCTTTAATTAAAGATTTTTAATTAAGAAAGAGGGATTTAATGCCATAAAAATAAATAAATTAATTAAATAAATAATTAATTAATAAATGATGATGTCATCAAGGATTTTCAGAAAACAAAAATAATTTATTTTCTGAAGGATTTTTCGGTGTCTACACTTTGTGCCTCTTCTATCCACATAAAGGCTCCTTTCTTTGTCAACTCATTCAAGGGGGCATAAAGCTGAGAAAATCCTTTGGTAAACCTCTTAGAGTAGCTACACAACCTGAAGAAACCTCTCAACTATGTAATATTAGTAGGTGGAGGCCAATCCAAAATTGCTTGAATTTTTTGTTGATCAACCTATACTCCTTTAGAACTTATAATATGTCCCAAATATAGGATCTAAGTCAAACCAAACTCACATTTAGATAACTTAGCATAGAAGGATTTCTGCTCCAAGATTCCCAAAATAGTGTCTACGTGCTCTAGATGCTCTTTCCATGTTTTATTGTAAATCAAGATATCATCAAAGAACACTAAATTTTTTTTTCAAAGATGCTTGTTGAATACCTTATTCATACAAGATTGGAATGTTTCTGGTGCATTTGTGAGGCCAAATGGCATAACAAGAAATTCAAAGTGCCCATAGTGACATCTAAAAACAGTCTTTTCCACATCTTCCTTCCTCATGCGGATCTGATGGTAACATGATCTTAAGTCAATTTTTGAGAAGTATATAGCACCATGTAACTCATCAATGAGTTCATCTATGCATGATATGGGATACCTATTTTTAATGATCTTCTTGTCTAGAGCCCTGTAGTCTATTCAAATTCTCTTTGTACCATCCTTTTTCTTGACAAGTACCACAGATGATGCAAACAGACTAGATCTAGGCCTTATGAATCCCATGTCCAAGAGTTCCTTAATAGTTTTTTCTATTTCTTCCTTGTAACCTCTTGGATGGTGGTATGGAGTGGTTATAACTAGTTTGGAACCCTGTTCTAACTCTATAACATGCTCAAAACCTCTATCTGGTGGTAATCCTAGAGGCAAATCATTGAAAACTATACTATGCTTATCAAGGATATTTAGAATTTCAAAATGGAAATTACTTTGATTCTTTGAAGAGCTTGTTGGGTGGATTATGACTCCTTCTACACATTCTACTTTTCCTCTTCAAAAATACCTCTCCATCCTCTTTGCAGTGACCACCCTAGGTGCTCCATTCGATAAGCCTCTTAATAAGACTTCTTTCCCATTGGAGAGAAATTTGAACTCCATAGTTTTATGATTCATATAATAGCCTCCAATAGAGTGCAACCATTGAACACCCAATACAAGATATGTTTCCCCAATGCCAACAACATATATGTAATCACATAGCTCATAATCCCCTAAAGTCATCCTAAGTTGTTTCACCACCCATGTGCAAGGCATATTGAATCCATCAGCTACAATAACATTGAATCCTTCAAAATATTCTTATTTTAGCCCTCTTTTCATGACAAATCCCTCATCAATAAAGTTGTGAGTTTCCACACTATCAAGAAGAACTGACAACCTTTTCCCTACTAGCACCCCTCGCATTCGAAAGGGGTGGTATCTTCGAACTCCTGATAATGCTACCAAAGTGCCATCCTTGCTGATTTCTTTTTCTTTCTCTTCTTCTTCCTCCTTAGTGTCATCAAATTCCTCATGCTCATTTGAATCAAATTATGAAGCAACCTCAATATAGTGCACTTGGCCTTTCCCCAAACATCTGTGTCTTGGAACCCATGGCTCTCTACAAGTGAAACAAAGCTTTTTCCTTTGTAATTCACTCCTAGTCTCTTCATCTACCTTCTTTTTTGTTGCATTTGTCACATTCTTTGGTGGTGGTGGTGGTGTTGCTGGAAAAGTATTTTTCTAAAAATTCCCCTTATGTTTCCAAAGATTTGGGGGTTTTTGATTAGTGACTGGTTTCATAGGCACACAAGTTTCAAGCTGCAAACTTATTTTGATATATTCCTATAAGGTTGAGGGTGAGAAAGCCTTAACCAAACCCTTAACTGAATCTTCCAAACCATTAATAAAAAGATAAATAATCCTCTTTTCACTCATATTAGGTACCATAACAACCACTTTTTGAAATTCTTCTCCATACTCATTAACTGATTTGGTTTGTCTCAACTTTGACAATTCTTTAAAATACTCTTCATCATCCTTGAGATCAAATCTATCTATCACTCTTTGACTAAAATCATCAAATGTAGTTACCTGATGAGGATCTTGAGTAGTCATTCCATGATACCACCAATCATAGGCTACATCTTCCAAGTGTAGACTTTCTAATTGAACGACATCACTCTCCTTCATGGGGTTAAGTGTGAAGAAGGTCTATAATTTTTGTAGTCATGCTCTAGCAGAGATTTTATTTGTTCCATCAAAAGTAGGTGTTGTAAACTTGCTTATTTTATTTTTGAGTTCTCTTCCAATTATGTTCTGATCCCTCCTATACTCTTTCTTGGGCATCAAAGTGTTCATCATATCCACATATTTTTTGAAAGGCACCGGACTATGAAATTCATCATCTAAGCCATTGTAAGTAGCCCTTAATGCAATCAAGTTACCTGTAACCTCTTCCATAGGATTAAGGGATGGATTTGGTATGGGTGGGTCATCTATAGGTAAGAAAATAGTTTCTATTGATTTATAGGGTGTGGGTTTCAAATTTATTGGCTCCTCTGAAGCTCTCCCTCTCTCATTAGTAGATACAACTCCTTGGATTCTTTCTGTCAATAACCGCAAAGCCTCTCTAATTTCTGCCAAACTATCCACTGTTTGCTTTTGAGTATTTTGGATGTCCTGGAAGAATTTTTTTTCCATCTCATCTGGGTCAGCCATTATTGTTCCTTCCTTAGATTTTTTACTTTTATTTCCAACTGGAGGTTTCATCAAAATTTCTTTATTCTTTTCTCGCTACAAATATCTCTTTCTCTTTCACTTGGTTGCATGCAAACTTCTACAAAACCCTCAAGCTGGCAAGATCATATATTTGATACCACTATAATGTCCCCTTTCTAATTTTTTTTATCATATTTAAAGTCTCTAATCATATTCTTAAATCAAATATTCAACACTTCAAAAGATTATGCAATTTCTCAATAATACCCAAATCGGGTATGCCCGAAATAATGCCAAAAGCTTCACAACTTCACTTATTATTGATAAATCTGAAAATAAAAAATTTTACTAAAATTTTTCAGGCATAATGGCCTACAAAATGGAACTTCCAGATCTGTAAAGAGTTTACACAACAGCTCCAAAATAGAGTTCAAATACAATGCTCATCGGGCTCAAAAAATAACACAAAATAACCCGAAAACACCATAAAACACTAACAATACAAAAAAATTGTAGAATCACAACTCAAGGAATATATTAAACTCTATTTTAATATAAAAATGGCTGAATTAAAACAACAACCCAAACTAATATGAAAATATCAACCAGAAATACCAAACTCTTACAAAAAAACACTCCTAAAAACTCACAAATCTGTACTATTCAGCACAAGGGAAAACTCTGCATGAGCTTGCACATGGAATGGACTCAAAATCAAATCCTTAGCCTTTCTAGAAACCTACAAACTCCCATCTTTGGGTCTCCTTCTCCACAAGTTTGGCAGCTTCTGAAGAACAACAAAGCAATGAGCAAAAATCAAGTTCAAGAATGAGCCCAAAATATCTCCAAACCCCTTTAAAAGAGGGCATAACCCTAACTCATGACCAAGAGTGGTGAATAAGATATATTTTAATAATATTTAACATTTATTAATCTATTAGTTTCCAAATATTAGCCCCTTTTTCCGAAACTTTACTTTTTGACCCTACCGACCTTAGCAAAAAAATTTAATTTTAAATATTTTAAAAAGAGGACATGACATCTTTTCCCAATCCTCATCAATGTTTTAATGAGAGGATCATTTAGAGCTGATCTTTCTACTTCATCTTTGACATTTTCTTCTTCTAAAGTTTCTCTAGTCTCATCAACTTCACTTTCATGTGCTATCCTACCAAAAAACCCTCTTCTGATCTCTTCTTGCAAGGCTTCAACCTACCTACTGAGAGCTCTAAAATTATCAGTATGAGTAACATCTAGAGGATTTATTTCTCCACTTCTATCTCCATCTCTACCCCAACCACATGGGGCTCTTCTTGCATACATTTTCTGTTGGCAAGTGACATTTTCAGTGCACTAAGAATCACTTGAGGGTTGTCATTTAAGGAAACACGCATGTTGTAGTGATCACATGGACTAAGTATAAGTGTTGGACACATAGTCATAAAAATGACTAAGTATAGAATCATATTTACAGTATACTGCAGTATTGTTTTGATTAGTGAAGATAATATATGTTATTTTATGGCTTACGAACTTAGAGGAAGACATTTTGGGATATGTATGACCTTTAGTTAAGTTTGCATATGTTTTGGTTTTGATATCAACAAGTTACATTTATATGAAGGCATGCGAAGATAGAGGAATAGTGAAACATGGCATATGAATAGTCGTGATGATTAAGGGAAGGCTAGATGGAATGGTAATGTGCTAAGTCAGATAAATATTGTATATTGCAGACACTTTGGTAATATAAGATCACCAACTCATTATTTATTATTTGTATAAGTAATTATTATGTTTTTTATTATATTTGAGAGTCGTCTCAATGACTAAATAGATATAAATAAAGAGTGTTTTGTGGAAGTGACAAAAAGTATAAGATATGCATGTGATATGGATCCAAATTTGGAATATCAATAATGGTTGATAGCAGATGCGAGATTAGAGATTGACAGAGACTATTAAGAGCTATAATTGGAACTATCAGAGCATAGAAAATGCTTGTATTGTTCACTCTTGAGAACACTTTTGTAATTGAATTATTGATTGTAAGAGTTGTAAGCTCAATATACCTTTAACAAGGTTTTTGTATACCTTTAATAGGGTTGACATTTCTCTAACAAGGAAATGTACTATGTAATACTCAGCTCCTAAAAAGGCTAGATCTCCTAACTGTGATATTATACTTTAGTGCATAGTTGTGGGTACCATCGCCACTGGGGTTTTCCCTTGGCCAAGGTCTCCTCAAAAACAAATAATGGTGTTATGAGTTATGTGTTATGTGTTTATGTTCTTTTTATTTCAGCATTCATATGGTTTATTTTCAATTGGTTTAAGTTTAAATTAAAGTGTTGTAATACCGATTCACCCCCCTCTCAGTATTACTTAATCCTAACAATTGGTATTAGAGCTATTCACCCTTGGAGAGAAAGCCTAACAACTTAAGGGAGATCATAATGGATTCAAAAAGTTTGCAAGAAAAATTTGAAGCAGCACTTGATGACCTAGACAAAGAAAAGGTTGAGAGTGGTGAATTGAGATTCAAGTTAAGAAGAGCAGAAGGTTTTATCAAGAAACTAAAGGAATAGCTTGAACTTTCAAGAAGTCAGAGACAAGACCTTATGGAAAAGATCAAGGAAGATTCGGACAATGATACATCAGACCAAGTAAAAAAGATGGATCAAGAAAAAGAACAAATTAATCTTCTGATGATTAAAGAGATTCAACATGAAAAAGATGCAAGATACAAAGTTGAAGAGACTCTAAAAGAAGCGAACATGAAGAAATGAGAGATGAAAATAGAGCTTTATCACTACAAGGACAAATGCTTGGAATTGGAGAAATACAATCAGATCATTAAAGGTGAACTCACTCAATCCAAGTTACACATTGAGAAGTTACACATGAGAAATGATAAAATTGATGAACAAAGAGAGAGATAGAAACCTAAAGGAGACATTACTGAAATTGGGTACAATAAAGGATAATTTTCTAAGACTCATGAAGAATCACATGAAGTGAAGACTGAAGATAGACCCACTTTTGAAGAACCTAAAGATCAGATCAGACCTTTCAGAGGTAGATGCTTTGGATGCAACCAACTTGGACACATGAAAAGAGATTTCTGAGGTAAAGGTTCTTTCAAACCCTTTACTGGTTATTGTTATAATTGTGATGCATATGGACACAAGAAAGTAGATTGTAGGAAACCTGATCAGTCAAGAAATAAGAAAGATTACATCAAAGAAGAATCAACAGCGAAGATCACATGCTAAAAATGCAATAACCTTGCGCATACTACAAGGTATTGTAAACTATAGGTTAATCAGGACAGAAGACCACCTACATGTTTCAAATGTCACAACTTAGGACACATAGTGAAATTTTGTAGGTATAATGGAATGGATAATAGAAGAGGACCACCACCTGTGGTTATAAAGAAGAATATTGGTGACAGTGATAAAAGTAATAATGAATACATAGATGAATTCAAGAATCATTTTAGGAAACCAGAAGATGAAGATGATGGAAAGAAATGGAAGGAAAAATATTTCAATAAGAAATTGGTTTAGGGAGAGAAAATAGATGCTACTGTGTCTTCACAAGATGTTAAAATTGCTACATTGACCTAAAAGGTTGAGCATGGCCTTAGGGGGAGCATTGGGTATAGACAACAGATTATATCCAGCCCTTGATTATGTGGAATAAGCTCATGTGAGATTAGATATGGTGTATACAGACATTATGGAGTCTATATATGTGATCAAAGCACTTGGAGATTCATATCCTATGAGCGTGAGATTTGTGTCTGACTGGACAATGTGAAAAGTTCAACTAACTAATGTAGGGGCATTCTAGGGTAATCAACAAATCTACATGGTGGTGTATTGAAGTAGTTATGTGTTGCTTGATTGTAGCTTTAACCAAGGATCTTGATTATTGAAGGGGATTGGTCACTGAAGGAACTCAGTAAAACCTCTGGCACTTAGTGGAACATGTACTTGGCGATGCTTGTGGTGCTCGGTCGACATGCTTGCTTGGTGATGCCTAGCATGCTCAGTTGTTTTACAGGTGCTTGGTAGTTTTAGCTTACCGACTGAGTTCTTGGAGTTTTGGTTGGCCAACTTGGTGTATTTAATGTTGGTAGCTTGTGTTTTATTCTCCTATGTGGATCTAGAGGCCGACATGGAGAATTAATTATTTGTAAGGCTATTTGAGAGCTGACCATTATTGCATTTAATCTTTGTTTGTTGTAGAAGCCGACTTGGCTTAGGAGTTAATTATTTCTTACAGCCGACTTGTAGTTGAAGAAATGTATTTAAGGAGTGTTTGGGTAGTTGTTTAGGAAGTAAGTGGAGATAGATTGATAGGATAATAATTGGATCCTACAAGATCTCAAAGATCAGATTGATTGTCTAATAGTTGTAATAGTAGAGCTAGTGGTTTGCATGCTTGGAGACAAGGAGATTGCTTGGTGTCTTGCGAGCTCAAGTTTAGATCTACCTTAGTGTTTCCACTAGTTGTTGATTTTCTACAGAGGTGGACTAGCTAGGAGGTTGCAGAAATACTATTGTCAGTGATTGTATTTGGCCCTAACTCAGAAGGCCTTACAGTTGGGCATGTCGAATGAAACTCTATTTGAGAATTATATTGTTTTGTTTCTGTTGTGGTTGTTTTTATTGTTATTGTTGGTGTAGACTTGAACTATCCATTTTGGGATTATCTTGATCTGCCCTGTGTCACTAACTGTGATAAATGCACCTATTCACCCAACGATGGATAAAAGACCTTGAAGAATATCATTTATTCACTATTTGATAAGAAGCAACCAAGGAGAGAAAAGTTAAGAAGCACATCAGCCACCTAGCAACCACATTGCATGATGGATTGAAGCAAAAGTTCCAAAATTTGGAATATTCAAGGTATTTAGATCATATACTCTATCAAGAAGCTATGGATGCACCTATGATCTATGATGTAGTTGATAGGCCAAGATATAAGTTTAAAAGACATCCTTTTAAGTCTTGTGACAATGATCCTAAAGGATCATTTTTGCAAACCCCATATGACGTCCTTCACATAGAAGACATTAGGGCTCACATTCATTGTAAGTAAGAGACTATAGGGGATGTGGAGATATATATAGAAATAGATGAAATGATAGAATATGATGGGAAAATGAAGGAAGAATTCAAACACTTGGAAGACCAATCAATCATAAAGCTAACCCTCCTAAATGAATTCTATGAGACTGAATGCTTTAAGATTATACTAAGCAGAATTCATTATCAATTTATCTAGATAGAAGAGTAGCCTATGAAGATATGTAGCCAGCTAATTCATGAAATAACTAGATTGGACAACACTAGATCCCTCCCTATGGTAGAGAAAAATATCAAGAAGCAAGTAGAAACCCTAACACATTCCAAATGGGACTACCAATGATATATTTCAACAAGATGTGAGATTGGTAGCAATGCTAGTAGGATATACATTATACTATAGTAGCAAACCTAATTCTGTATCTGTAGGAGTCATAATGATGGCTTATAGAATGGTGAAAGAGAACACCAAGTATAACTTGTGCAAAATTTAGGCACAACAATTATTTGAGAATGTGAGGATTGTTAAGGACAAGTCAAAAGCATTCAGATTTGGTTCACTCTTGATTCATATGTACATTCATATTGAGAAAAAATTTCCTAGAATGCACCCTAGAGCATGGAAGGACACCATACCTACTAGTATACAAATATTAGAAAGCTACTGTAGATAGAACAAAAACTAGCTAGATGGTGAGTTATTTTCTATGATTAAAATCCTACAAAGGAAAATGAAGGAGAGATACAAGATTCCTGAGGAGTTAGTTGAAAGATACAAGGACATAATCTATTTCATGGTTGAAACTGATTATGTATTCTTTGAAGTAGTTGAGCCTAGGAATAAATGGTGCTACCCTATGGGGTATGAGGTTAGTTATGAGGTTCTTGTAATGAAAATTGAACATGTACTAGCATATAAGATAGATACATCTGAAGAAAGATGGGGAACATACTTAAAGTCAGCCAAGGTTAGAGAGGAACATGATAAAGGAACAAGGAATAGGAAAATAGAAAAGATGGTTGATGACATAGCAATGAAGGTAGGAATCACAAAGGAACAACTGAAAAACCTCCTCCTTCTAAAGAAGAAAATTTAGTAAGTCCTATCTCTAACATAATTGATTTATCAATCACCCCTAAGAAGATAGCAAAAGAGGATGCACCTGCGAACACTCCTAGGATATCTACAAGATCAAGTAGACCTATTAGCCCTAAGAAACAAAAGTTCAAGATAGAAATAAGGATAAAAGAGGAAAAGGTGACTAAGAAGAAAGAAGAAAAGGTAGAACAAAAGAAAACAAAGAATTTATGGAAACCAGACATAAAAATGTTACAAAAGAGGATAATAAGAGATGGAAACCTGAAGACATTAAATAGATACTATGAAAGGTAGATTCTGATAATCAATCAATGATTGAAGATATAGTGATTGAGCACTTACTAATTTATAAAAGGAACCTACTGGAAATAGAAGGAAGTATACCAAAGGACCTATATAGCAAGTTGTAAATCAGAAGACAATTAACATAATCAGAGGAGGAAACAAGAAGGAACAAAAAATGTTGCCTCTAGTTTCTATACAGGAAAGGAAGAGAATAATTAAGGAACTCAAACCCCTACTAAGGACTAAGGCCAGAATTGTAAAAATAATGGTGAGAAAATATGATGAAGTAATTGAGGACACACAAAAGGCATTAGATCAAATACTGATGAGTGATATGCCTGAGAAGACTTCACCTCCCAAAGCCACCAAGCCTACACCTTTGGGAATGAGAGAAAGCTCTAAGATAGCTAAGGAGAGTATGGAAGCAAGCAAAGTTGACAAGAAACCAAAATTCTTTTTTGTTGGTGTGCCTATGACACTTGACACCTCACTAGATGAGAGTGACCCATTTTCAGGAAACTTGGATAGTGCGATGAAAGTAGAAGATGAAGAATGGAAAGAGGAAGGACAAATAGAGGAAATATAAGAAGAAAGAATAAGAAAAGGAAAAACAACAAGAGGAAGAACATAGAAAAGAGATAGGAGCAAAAAAAGAAGAAGAGGTAAGAGTTGAGCTCAAACAAGAACCTAATACCTTCTCCACCATTAATTGGAAAGTATGGCCAAACCTGTGAGCACTGATGTGGAAAGGATGGATGAGGATGAACTAATAAGATTATCCTTCATGGCATTTGCTAAGGTAAAGGAGGGGTCTGAACAAAAAGGAGATAAGAAGATTAAGGTGATCTCTAGGGAAGTAGAAACTGTGAATAAAATACTCCCTATACCTCTTACATTTCAAGGAAAAGATGATGTAGAGAACCTGAACATGGCACTGAACAACTTTGACAACCATTATGAGTCACTTGTGAAGATCACAGAAGAAAAGGATTAGAGGAGATACCTAGAAAAGAAGTTGAAGGAAGTCTGGAAATCCATCTCATGGGACTTGGGCATTTTGAAAGAAATTATAATGAAGGCCAAAATTTGTGTTGCAAAAGGAATAAAATTATACAGTTATTGCATCAATCCTATTAGACACATAAAGAACATTGAGGACATAATAGCCAAGGATAGGGTTGCATTGGACAACATGATGGATAGTTCTGATACCTCCTCACAAACTATATTAGAAATGGATAAGAAGACATCCAAAATCTTGGACAAAGTAAATGTTTTGGATATAGAGAAAGGGAGAGTAGTGACAATATTTTGTTTGCTAAAGAGTTTAATCACTCCTAGGTTATCAATTCTTGAAGCTCATTTCACAGAGATGGAAAAGATTGAGGAGTCAATGACCAACTCTATACCCACCGATTTGAAGGTAGCAAAGACCACATCTTATGCACTAAGTGGACTAATTCATGTCAGTGAGCTATTAATTAAGTCATGGAATGATGAAGTGAAGACCTTGGAAGATTCCTTCCAAGATATAGTGAATCTAGTGAGTGAGCACTAAGTCCTACATGCTTATAATTTTGAAGTTTTGTGAGTACCTTTGCCATTAATGTCAAAGGGGGAGAAGAAGAGAAAAATGAGAAGAAGAGAAAATGAAAGAAGAAAATAAAAGAAAAAAAAATTGTCAATAAAAAAAGGTAAAGAATATGTATATAAGAAAGAAAAGAAGAAGAGTATAGTTAGTATTTTAGACACTTAGTCATTTTTCGCTAAGTGTTGCCATCAATGCCAATGGGAGAGATTGTTGACAAGTGATGCTTTGAGTGCACTAAGAATCACTTGAGGGTTGTCATTTATGACAACACACATGTCAGCTATTAGACCAACCATTTGGTCTCTATTTTGTGAGTCAAATGTATGACAAAATGTTGGTAACATAGAAAGTTCAACAATACTCTTGGTCAAAATTCACCCTGCTATTAAGAATTCATCAAGTTGAACTGTCGACCAAAATAGGTCAAAATCTTTAGACCTTTCAACATTACTTGGTTGAAATATTTAGACCATTCGACTAGGATGCCAAACCCATGACGAAAAATTTTGACATAAATTGGTCAAACGTTAGACCAATCTTTGTGGGGTTTCGACCAAAGGTCGTTGAAAGATCGACTAATAATAGAATGTCGAAAAAAAAACAACTAAAGATAAATATCCAGAGTAATCAACAATGGCATCTTGCTCGGTGATTAGTCTAGATATTTATCTTCAGGTGTTACTTTACATTAATATATATCATAATGGGTTAGAACCTGGCCTGAACCGGGGATAGCTTCATTCAAGAGAGCTATCTTCTCAAATATTTGGTAAACCCACATCAATCACACAAGTTTCAGAAGAAAGAAAGAAAGAACCTCCACAATTTTCTCTAAACTCCACCCTTTTTCTGAGAATGAAGGATCATGTCAAAAGCTTTCTTTTCATTTTTCTTTTTTCTCCCTTTTACAGTTTTCCACCCATCCTCCAATTTGGCTACCTCATTTTTCCAATCCTTGAGATTATCCCCTGAAATACAACCCACACCCAAGAAAAACTTCCCATGTTGATGTTGATGATCATCTAATCACTCATCCACCTTGTATCGGCACCCAACAAGTCCTTTCTTTTCTCTACCCTCTGGTGTGGCTACTACCTTTCTAGCACTCTACCCATCATCCAAACCATCCACCAGGATGCAACCTTGGACATAATTTTTCCAATTTGGATAGTAAGTCTAATTTAATTTGTCTATGGACTGAGACCTTAATTTATTGAGCTTCTCTTTGTTTCAAGAATAGTTTAACATTCTCTACTTAATAGGGCCAACCACGTGAAGGTGGAAGCTCATCTGGCACCTCCTAAGAGCCTCTTATGACCCTTTATGATATTTTAAGACCTCTAAGATGTATTCATAGGGATCATAAAGGGTCATAAGGGGTCCTAGGACACAACATCTAAGAAACATAATTGTAGGAATCATGGTCACAATTTTTTGGAGACAACATAATTGAGTGGTATACCTAGATGATGCAAAACAACTTTTTCTCCTTTGATTCCAAGTTGACACTGTGGGATCCAAAGACCATAGATAAGGACTAAATTTAGAGAGTGGAGGAGGGCCATAATGACCAAAATAATATAGGACAAAAATCACATTAAATGAGCCAACTACAAACATTTTAATAGATTTTTATTATTAAATAATGAAATTTGCATATACTAGTGTTCTAAGCCCCCTCATACATGATTTATTATTGTAAGCCCCCTCTGACTTACGCATCTAGAAAATGAAACTGCAACCTATTGGGATTGCAAAAAACCTTATAAAACAACAACAACTAAGAAGGATTACTTGCCAAGATCTGTTGAATACATCTGTTGGAGGACCTTGTATTCATGAGCAAATGTTGGCAAGTGATCCTTCTTAGCTACTATTGTTTTATAAGGTTTGTCTCAATCCTAATAGGTTGTAGTTTCATTTTCTAGATGTGTAAGTTAGAGGGGGCTTACAATAATAAATCATGTAATGAGGGGGCTTAGAACACTAGTATATGCAAATTTCATTATTTAATAACAAAAATCTATTAAAAATGTTTGCAGTTTCTTCATTTAACTTGAGGTTTATCCTGTATTATTTTGGTCAATATGGCCCTCCTCCTCTCTCTAAATTTAGTCCTTATCTATGGTCTTTGGATACTGTAGTTTCAACTTGGAATTGAAGGAGCAGAAGTTTATTTGCATCGTCTGGGTATACAACTCAATTATGTTGTCTCCAAAAAAATGTGACCATGATGCCTACATTTATGTTTCTTAGCTATTGTGAAATCTACATTTATGTTTCTCACCTGTCATGTTTATGTGCATATTTTTTATGTGTTTGGGAAGACATCTTCCTAGCCTAGGCCTGGATGCTCCAACAATTAGGCTCATAATAATGAAGTAGATGATAGATGAGCAATTATATTCCCAACAAGAATTGGGGTACGCACAATTCATTTATGAGAATTTTCTTGGGAAGCTAATTGCTCAACTCTCATCTGCTTCATTTATTATCAAGCTAATTATCAAAGGATCCAAGCCCAGGCTATAAAGATGTCTTCCCATTTTGTTTAAGCCATATTCCTTGTTCTTTTCAAACTTCCTTGGTATAGTATACCTTCTCTCTGCAGTACTCTTCTTCAATCTGTGTTTGATGATAAGCATCTTCTTCTTCTTCCTAATTGTAGCCAGAGCTTCCTTTTCATCAGGATTCAACTCCACTTCCCCCATCTCATCATCCTTTTCACCCTTAGCTTCCATCCTAATCCCTTCTTCCCTCTCCAATTCTTCCTTCAAAGAACTCATAGAGAGTAGCGCACCATCTTCCCAACCCTCATGATTCCCAAAGAACCCACCCATATTTTTCCCAGCCTCAGATCTCATCTCTGTAACCAATTTTGCATCCTCTTATGGTAGTGTCTCTAGTGGTTGCAAATCAATCTTATTACAAACTATAATAAGAGGCTTATTGAAAAATAGAGGTTTTATGTTGTGAAATAGAGCTACTTGTTGTGCAATACTATAACCACAAGACCCTGAAACATCAAGGAAAAACAAAACAGCCACCTTCAAATGAGCCAAGGAAATAATACTGAGCATCTCAATGGTGTTCATGTCCTCCAAGGGGTGGTCCAAAATACCAGGGGTATCAATAACCTGATACCTCAAGTACTTATAATCAGTATGCCCAAAAAATAGAGACTTAGTAGTAAAAGCATAAGGTTGCACATTCACATCCACTCTAGTAATCTTATTAATAAAAGACCTCTTGCCAACATTAGGGTACCCACAGAACTCTTGCCTCACCTATTCGAGGTAAGCCAAACTTGGTCCAATTCTCTTAACAATGGTACACATTTGTCTAAGTGCAGCAACCTTCAAAGATTTTTAGTGGTAAAGAGAATCCCCATATTTTATCAACCTAACATAGTCTTTGGCCACTTTGGCAATGAGATTGTGAGTAGTATTGATCTGGCCCTTGGCCAGATTACTCTTGAAAAAAAATTACAAAACTGAACCAATGGCATGTTAACACAAAAAAAATTTACAAAACTGAACCAATGACATGTTTACAACAAAGAAATAGAATGATAATAATATGTTGAAGATTCTATTCTATTTAATACATGCCAAAGGACCAGTGAGAGAGAGAGAGAGAGGAATGACAAGGATATTGATGCTTCGCTTAGCCATTACCGTAACATAATGACTAAGCGGAGCATCAATATCCTTTTCATTCCTCTCTCTCTCTCTCTCTCTCTCTCTCTCTCCTACTCGTGTGCTAGGTCTGACTTATATAATCAAATGTTGATCCAAACTCTAGAAATTATTTAATTAGTCTAGATTTATATAAAAAGATTATATCTTTATGTAGTAATGAATTAAATAATATTTGAATAAGATTAATAGGAGTTCACATTTTTTATAGGAACGTATCATTCAATTGAGCATTAATGCCCATCTATATCTAGTGAGATTAACATAACTCATGTACCTCATGCTAGTGTGCTTGGATTAGACTAGACATTATCCAATTGCCTGTGAGGGTTGTCACTATTATTAATTTCAGCATTTTGGACTTGGGCCTTTGATCTTCAAGCACTTTATATAAATACTCACTATTTGGATAATGTCTAGTCTAATGCAAAATAGTGTGTACAAGGTATCCAAGCACACTAGCATGAGGTACATGAGTTATGTTCATCTCACTAGATATAGATGGGCATTAATGCTCAATTGAATGATACGTTCCCATAAAAATGTGAACTCCTATTAATCTACAAACTCTCATGTTAAAAAACTACAAAATAAAGTCAACATAGTTCCTTTAACACAACCAAAGTTAAAATTAAATTATCTCTATCCCTAAGATAAACTAAGTAGCCTTCATATATTTTATGTCAAATCTTCCTTCCTTCATGGTCATATGATATTGTTTTGATCATATATTGATCTTATTGTAATCAAATTTTGAATGTAAAACTTAATGGCAATGATAAGGCTTAAATGGAAATGATTGATAGTAGATTGGGGCTCGCCTGAGCCATAAACATGAATAATTATTGTAAAAAAAGATGTAAACCATATATATGTGCACTTGAGGCAAAGAGAAGTTACACCATATCCATATTAAAATATTAGTTACAATATGAAAATACTAAACTAACTCATTCCTGAGCTCATCTTCGCATATGGTCACAACAAAGATATGTGATTACAATATAGAGAAGGCATCATAAAAATATAATTTCAGCATTTGCCCTAGCTTGACATGTTTTGCACTCAAATCCTTCATCGCGGATAAGTGGAGATGGGTGGATAGATGCAAATGAGTTTTCATCGACCCAACTAAAGTATCTGCAACCATTATTTCCATGTGATGCCCAATCTACATTAGTTCTCATAATATAATGAATAGTATTTACATTAGAAACATTAAATATATACACATTAGCAACCTTTTTTCTATTTGGGTAGCACCAAAATTGTCGTCCAGGGTTGCTCTGTGTCCATGAAGTCTTCAACACACACTACCCACCACCACATTGACAATTTGGGACATTAACAAGAGCCATCGAGCCTATATGAATAATGCACCGCACCATCATTACTACATTTATTGCATAAATGTTATACCATATAATCATATGATTATAATAATCATACATTCACCACTATTGTTCTATTGTAGATTCAAGTACTTAAAAAATATTTGCAATCAATGGTTTGAACAAAGATGTCATTCTAGGGCAGCAAGGACAATTTAACTATCCCTGAGCTATAATTAGTCAACTTCAATACTTTCAAAGCTGAAATTGAACCTTGTGTCTTCTAGCGCCAATATTTATAAATTTCATGTAACATATGGCACAGTTGGAGATATGACCATCAACTCACAATAAATAATTTTTAAATAAATTTCCCTTCAGCACGTAGGCACACAAATCCATTTTAGCTCCCAAAAAGATCTTTTCATTAAAAAAATTTTAATGAAAATTTGACATGCAAAGTCCCTAATTTATGTGCCCATGATTTGAAACTTTTTTCCATGGTTCCAACAAGCTACAACACTAAGGCACATTGTTGATAATAGACCAATTTGCTAAGGGTAGGCTCTCAAGGTGGGGTCTTTCTATGTACTTTTCAATCTTCATTCTAAAAAGATCAAGTTGTCTTCAATACCCATCATGTCTTTTTCAATCTTTATCATGATCAATCTACCTTAATAGAGACAACACAAAACACATTCCTATCTTTTTCATTAACTATCTTACAGAAACCCACCACAAACATTTTCTACTACACTACATTAAGTTTGTTTTAAGAATGCAGACAGTAAACTAAAAATCAAGTCTTTGGCCATCAAACTTTGTAGAGCTTCTGCAATTTTATTGTATAGCAACTATGATAAATTAATTGTTAAATGGTTGAAAAGTGATGCGTTTTCCATACAACAAATACAATCATCAAAAAATATAAATAGATATTCTAAATAGTATATGAATCTACATGTCCATCTCACATTCAAACTCAGTGAGCTTCATTACCTCACTTAAAGTGGTTCTAAGATGTAGCAACTATGAGATAAAAGGAATTGTATAGTTAAAAATTGACAAAAGTTCCATAGAGAAGATGTCATCTTCAAAAAATATAAAAGGAAACCCCTATTAGTAAGTGAATATGTTTATCCATCTCCAATTCAAACTAAAGCAGTGCATATTGACTTCATGGTTTGGTTTATTAATTTGGCTAGGCATCATCTTCATAAAGTTTCTAGTCAAGGTACCTAGTCAATTAAAATTTACCAAATTAACTAAAATGGTTACAAAACGTCTTGAATCAGAATCTAATTCCAAGGTTTTTCTTGGAAAGGGAAAAAGAATAGAAAATCTATTTGAACATAATAAAATCTTGAATCCTTAAATAAAGTTGAATGTCTCCAACAAGTTTTAATAATTTTTGTTAGTATTTGATCTACACAAGTGGGGGATTATACAATATATATGACATGAACAGAACTAAAAGTAATAAAGTATAATGCAAAGATACATGGCATGTACATAGGAAAAGATATTTTACAATGAGTTTCTTATTCAAAAAGGTCATAACCCTGCATGGCTCATTCTATACTGTAATTCATTAGAGATATGCTTATATTGAGCTATCTTATTATTTTAGTTAGATGCCTATATTATTTGCAGTGAAAACTATCTTCCAATTTTGGGTGAAAGTTTTATAAGAGAAAATAAATGCATTTTATTCCATGCTAAATATGAAGAACCCGATAACCACAAACAATGATTAAGGGACTGAAACATAGGATGCCAATTTGAAAAACCCTACTAATCAAAAATTCTGAAATGTGGAATCAGAGACCATGTACGTTGAAAAATGTGAATTGGTTTACCGTTATGGAATTTATGAGGTTGTAGACACAAAGCCCTCTAGAACCACATAGCCTCTATATTCCTCAAATTATCTCAATTGTTCCCCAAGAAAAGTTAGAGAAAATGGCCAGTTGACATCAAAAGCATTGATAAAATATACAATGCTCATCATCCTTTAGCAACAAATAGCTACATTTCTTTAACATCATTCATAGGTATGGGATGTGCCCGTAGATATTGTGATGAGGTAATTATTTCTAAACTTGATGCATCCACATATAGTCAAAAAATTTATCGCAAAAAGATTTATTAAGCCTCATTAAATATCACCAGAACATACTGAGCTTCAATTATTGTTCAAATTAAAATTACAAAAAAGTTCAAATTATAATGACAATCAGAATTTTATTTACTATTTCATATAAACATCAAGTGTCATTTTTCTTTAGCCATCAAAAGGTGTCAAGATGGATTTATGTGTTATTAAGAAATTTCAAATTGCCAAGACTAAAACAGAAATAGAAGGAAAAAATGCTAAATATTTTGTTTTATAGAGGTAGTTCATTGAGATTCTGCACAATTTGTTCTGGAGATTTAATCATTTACCATCAAATGATATAACCATAAGCCTCAAACTATAAAATAATCATTGGAATTTTTAACCTAAGAGGTCAAAGAAAAAATGAGCCTGATTGAAATGAAAGATGGCTTCATATGAGGTACAAGAATCATCAAGATTTGAATAAAAATTGTTATTGTCTCTTAGTAGTGCAGAGATTTATATAAAAAATCAACACTGTTGGCACCTCAATTTTCAAGCATAAATTTTGTACCTTTTACAAATTGAGATATTCGCCAATTGTTGTAAAATTGAGAAAATGTACTAAAAAATACCCTAAAAGGCCTTACAAAATTACCAAAGCTTTCATTAAAATGTAGGAAGCCCTAATTCAAAACCATGCTATGAAAAAACCCTAAGTGTCTTTACTTTTAAAGGAAAACCCTAGGTTGCTGGTTTATAATTCTATTTTGGCGTTAATTTTTAGAAAAATACTTAAGTTCCTAAAAAAAGCATGTGTTTTAATTTTATCACCGGGCAAGGTCATGTTCCTAATACTTCTTTTTACCTAGGCCCCTTTAAAATTTTGGTAAGTATAAAGTCCCAGTGATATTTTTATTTCCCTAAGTTCTAGACACTTTATTTCCCTAAGGTTTTGGCACTAAACATAAGCTTTGAATCTACTTTTGATCCAATGGTTGTCACAAGACCACAAGGAATCTTTTCATCCTTTGTGATCATGCAACAACCGTTGATCTTACTTATTACATGGCATTTGAAAGGGGTGGGTTTACTGCCAGGTGTACACAAGTGTTCATTCTTTATTGGCTATGGTAATTGATGATGTGGATCCTGTCAGGTGGGTCCAGTTACTTAAAGGATAACAACATATGCAGGATCTAACAGTTTTCATGTGCTCGTAAGGAATATTTTCAGCCCTTGCAATCATGCAATAGTCATTGATCTGGTATCAAAGCCATGATGCCTTACATTATGTCTAGTTAGGAAAAGGGAAATGATACTGACCGTTAGATGTAGGATCTAATGGTAGCAATAAATCTAGACTATCAAGTGGGCCCTGGATGATGCAAGTATAGTTTACCATTGATTCATCTTGATCAAACAGTTCTTGTGTGTTCGCAAGGAATATTGTCATCCTTTGTGATCATGCGACAACCGTTAGATTATGCTTTAAAGAAGATCGACGATCCAAATTCAAATTTGAAATAGAATTAGTGTGAAAGAAAATTTTCCTATTGAATGGTGACAGTTCGAGTTCTCAGAGAAATAATGGCCGGATAATGTGGAGTAAATTGTTGAAAGATTGTGTCTAATTGCTAATATATTGTATATTCATGCATTCTCATAAAAATAAAGAGATATAATTTGTAGAAACCTGGGCGAGGAAATTTGCAGAGTTGGTTGTCGTCTCCTGAGAATTTTTTAAAGGTTGGTTGATATTTTCTAATTTTTTATTCCTGCTAAGTATCTTCATAATTCTGTTGTAATTCTCTAACATAAACTATAAAGAAATATAAACCCTAGAATGGCACCAAGAAAGGAGTTAAATGGTAAAGTCAAATATAGTGAGAGGGGTTTGCATGATGACCTTTTAGAGATATTGGATCATTCAACAACTCATACAGTAAAAGCCAAAATTTTAATGCCGAAAAACCCTAAGGTAAAAGTAGCAGATGACTTATATGATACAGGTGACTATATAAGGGATGCAAAAATTGTCACAATTAATGCAAATGGCACCTCTGATATCACTGGTTTAGGGTTATTCAGAGTAGGGTTTAGTCAGAGAAATGCCCTCCCTCCTACTAGCAATGTATGGCAGTTTGACCTAGGAAAACTCATTGTACCCAGCATTTCCATAGATGTAGATTTAATGATTCAAATTACAAAAAGCTATGACCCAATTACTAGGGTAATTAGGGATGCAAAAGGAAACCTACTAATAAACATTTCAGCTAAAAAAAGGAGAAATTTTTTTAGGCTAAGTGAACCTTCAAATGACCTAGAGAAAATTGATTTTGAAGAATTGAAACAAATATACAGTGCTTAGAGATATTACCTCAGGAGTGGTCCTTTGAAGGAGTTCTAAAATAATATTGGGGGAATGATCACCATGGGATCAACTACATAGGAGCCCTTTAAGGTAGAATGTTTTAACTTAAGAGCAAGGGGTGTGACTTGGTCACTGTGTTAGAGTTTTGGAGAAGGTGTTGAAGAGAGAATGTCAGTTCATCTAATGTACATGATGATCCAAATCTTACACCCTTTCCTATTAGTTACATTTGACTTTGCCACTTATATTTCTGACCTAATTCATAATGGATTGGTAGGAATCCAGAAGAGCAAAGTGGATAGACCTTTCTGCTAGTATTATTTCATGATGTATATGTTCCTATTCAAAGGTGCAAGTTATTTTGAAAAGGGGATGGATTTGATGAAATAGAAGGATGGTGAGGACATGCTAGTCTAGTTGTGGAACCTTAGCATGACATGGGATAGGGATGAGAATAGTTTCATCAATTTTGATAGATTTTTTTCAGCTAGTCTCATGCTTTTATTTTTCCTTGAGAACCCAAGAATCCCAACGGCCTTGGTTGAACTTTTCATGCCAAAACAATTTACTAAGGGCCTCAAGGTTGTACATAATTGGGGGGATTTCATTTTGTATCCTATTTCTACTATGATTAGACTATATGGTTTTAGAGGGACCCCTTTCATATTGCCATATCAAGTGCCCCTCAACATTGGTGTTGCAAAATTCATAAGACAATTGGGGGAAATTCAGGAGAATACTCTCATAGGTAAAGCCAGAGGCACTCTTTTCCCAAATGTTACAATAGCCCAAAAATTTATAATTACAAAGGGTGGATGGACTCATATGGATAAAGTCCTGTCACCATATCAAATGAATACCTTAGTTGCTAGGACAACAGACCCAGAGGGTTTTTACAATGAAATGTTTAAGAAGAAGTTCAGATGCTCCTTCATAGATCACATCTTTAATTTCCTTGAGGATATCATCTAAAATATCCATAACATACAAGAGAAAGGGATTAGAAAGGATAAATGGCTAGTATACAAGAAGACACTAGACTTTGTCTAGCATTTTGACAAGGGATATGATCCCCTAAAAGATACCACTCCTTTTGGGAAGAAAATAGAGACTCTTATGAATCACTTTAGGGGTATTATCCAAACCCTAAATGAGAAAAAGGAGAAAGTTATGAAAGCTAAGCTAGAGAAGGCTAGATTGGTGTTGAGAAAACCTGCATTTGCTAAAGTATTGCCCCGAGTAAATACATGGTACAAAAGAAAACTGGTTACAATGTGGTGGTACCAGGACTAGAAAAGCAAGAGCAAACAAAAAGAAAAGAAGATATCCCTTCCACATCACAACAAGTGGAAAAACATGATGAAGTTGTAGAGATTCCAAACTCACCTTGGGATTAGTTAGTTGAAGATATTCATGATTCTTCACCTCCCTCAAAGAAACAAAAATTAGAAGAGAGGCATGTACATGTTGAAGTGGATTACTCTGCATCCCAATCACCTCTAAACATCATAGATTATCAAGAGGTTACCGAACAAGTACAATAGTTGGAGGCTCTAGGTCAAATTTTTATGACCTATCAGGAGATAAATGAGGGGGTGCCAAAGCCACCAAAGAAACCTGAATTATATTTAACAATAGGAGAGATGACAAGCATAGAGATGGATCCAATAATCAAATAGGCATCTGATGAGTTCTTAGCAGATGATGCCTATGTAAAGGCTAGGGCCTTCATGCAATTGTTATGGAAGTTACACATGAGTCAGATCCAAGAAACATGTGAGAAGAGGCAAGAGATAGATACAGATAAGGATTTGAAGATCATAGAAAGTGAGGTGAGGAAGGAAATGACTGAGAGAATTGAGAAGATCACTCCAGAATACGGGAGAGAATTGGTAAGGAATTCAGGAGTGCTTATCCTCCCAGAATGGGACATAGCTAATGCAATGGTCCTAGATGCTATTAGAAAATAAACAACACCAATTCAGAAGACCAAGGAGGAGGCATAAAAAGCTATTAAAGGAGTCACTTTTAGTGATGATCATCAAGCCTTGGTCATGTGGTCCCTAAAGAAAAAAGAGAATAGAAAAGGAAAGAAGATTACCAAGGGTGATCTTACAGGTAGCCTTATAGTTAAAAGGGTCACTGAAACTTCTTTAGTTGAGGCAATAGGTATGGTAATGGAAATAGTCCAACTCACAACAAAGGTGGCTGAAAAGGAAACCAAGGAGCAAGAGGAACTTACATTGAGGCTGGAAATAGTGTTGAAAGCCTATAGGGAACTAAAATAGGGGGTATATGAAAAAGATAAAATAATTGCAAACATGAAGAAAAGGTTAGGTGAACAAGGACCAGTCCAAACAACAGAGCAATTGCAAATTTCTTCTTCCCCTTCTAAGCCTTCTTCTTCAAGCCCTATAATTGAATACCCCTTCTCCCCTCTACCCTCTCCTATAGATGATGAAAATATAACACAAAAGGAGAGGCTAAAGTATGAAAAAAGAATAAAGCATACAATTTTTCAATTTGTTGCAAATGTGAAACCAAAAAAAAATTATATAATTGCTAAGCAATTATCTGACATTTTGATATCATTCAGAAAAGAAATGGCCACTGTAAATGTGATTTTGGATAGATGGGTTTCCAGGAGAGATAAGTTAAAGTCTTTCTTTTCTTTAATTAAAGATCAACAAATTATGGATATTTAGTTCGCAAATACATATAGGTTTTCTAAAGACCTACTTGAATTTGAAATCAAGAGGGAAAATATGAAGAGAAAAGCAGAGATCCTAAGGGTAAGATACTTCCAAGAAAATTTTCAAATGTTTCCCGATCTTGTTAAGGCAGATGGAACCATAAAGGACAAGGAGGAGTGGTTAGGGAAAATAGCTGATGACATATTAGTTAGAATATTAAACACCATTTTGAATACAGAGAGCACTACTTATTTCATACCAATAATTGAAATATTACAAGATTCCAGAATACATTTTACTAATGTAAGGAGTGAGATACACCACGTGGTTATTGATTGGAACAAATTGATACCATAGAGAGATGAAGTGTTGGCTTTCCATTGGCCAGGTGAAGATATTTGCACATCTTGGGAAGCAACATATTCTTTAGAGATTGCCAAAGAAGAAGAAACATCCACTAAAGATGTAGCAGGTGACACTTCTACAACTCCTTAAAACAAGGCATATAACACAAAAGATGTCATACAGTTGAAATAAGCACGGATGCTACACCTGGCATATTTTGAGCTAACATTGGGAGTTTTTGAATTTTTCGCACTCATGTGAATGAGCAAATTTGTAAAAATATAACAAGAATGTGTTATATTTATGTTTTTTGTCTTATCTAGTTAGGCCTTGTTGTCTTTTCTAAGAAAGATCTAAAGCTTGTATGCAATCCTTAAACTCTATAAAAGGATTACCAAGATCATTTTGAAAGGACCAAAACTTGGACATTCTTACTAACAAGTTTTGAGTCTAGGATACTGTAGACTGTATTAGGCAAATTTTTGTAAAGAGTAATATTGCTGGTTCAAGTTAAATATCCAGATAGTTTGCATTTTACAACATTTTGTATATACATGATATTGATATAGCATTTTGAATAAAATCCAAAGTTTATATCTCTCCTTTTTGTATTTCTCTTTGAGTTATGAATTGTCAAAATTCATTGCATGGATATTTTCTATGTATGTGTTAATATGCTTCAACTCTTATTCAAGATCAGATTAAATAAGCTTTAGATATGGCACAAATTCTTTAAGTTTTACATAAGGATATAAGTAAGTAGTGTGAATTTAGGATTCCTTTGATAAAATCCACCACCCGGTGATAGCATTTTCAAAGGACAGGGTCACCAAAGTTCAATATATTTGTTTATGTATCACAATTTTGCAGTGAAGATGTTACGTAATGGATAAGGCACTGGCCATCAGTGGAGCTATTTTATAGAGATCGGTGCTTGAAAAGGTTCTATTTGTATTCCTAACATTTTGATATAAATCTGCCAAAATTCTTTAAAGTATAGTGACCTGCAAAGTTTTATTCCACCTAATGATAATGGAGAATTAATGAAAGAATGGTCATCATTTAGTATCTTCTTATCATTTATCTATTGTTATTTAAATCGAGTCTGTTGTTGTTGAAGCCTTGTTGTTACTAGATTAGGAGTACCCTCCTTGGTTTTGCAGAGCCAAAAGCACAGAGGGAAGTCTTGTCCCCATAGTTGGTCCAATCATCATAGAACTCAATATTTGGATCTAACCGATCCTAAAACCCTATAGATGTATTGGTTTCTTTTAAAAGCATAAATTCTAGTTTGAGGAACCAACAAACACTTCTATAAATAATGAATAGTCAATAGTCTATTAGAAAAATAGCAATCCACTTGACACAATTTACTACAAATAATTGGGCATCTGTTATGCAGCTTAATTTTCCATCAATGTTAGTTTCAAAGGTGTAAGTATTAACAAATATAATATATGATAAATGTAATAAATGTCACTTAAAAATCAAGTGTATACCACAGGATTATCAACTTCAAAAGATTTTCTATTAGACATTATGGTTGGAAATGCTTTGGTAGACATGTATGCCAAATGTGGAAGAATAAACAAGGTCCATGAGTTGTTTAGTAGAATGCCTCAACGAAATGTGGTTTCATGGAGTGTAATGATTGCGAGATATGCACAAAATGGATTTCTTGAAAAGGCTCTAGAAACTTTCAAACAAATGAAATTGGTGGATGTAAAGCTGAATTCCACAACCCTTGCCAGCATCCTCCCTGCTTGTGCCAAAATGGGAGTTTTAGAAGAGGGTGTGAAAATCCATCAAATCATAAAAGATAAAGAAATTTTGTCAAATGTTGTAGTTGCAACTACCCTGGTAGACATGTATGCAAAATGTGGAACTACAGACAAGGCACATGAACTCTTTGACAAAATGCATCAAAGACATGTGGTATCATGGAAAGCCATGATTACGGGCTATGTACAAAATGGATTTTTTGAAAAGGCATTAGAAATTTTCAAGCAAATGCAAATGGTAGGTGTAAAGCTAAATTCCACAACCTTTTCTAGTATCCTCCCTGCCTGTGTCAAAATGGGAGCTTGGAACAGGGTAATTAACCAGTCACTGTTAATATATTATGCAATCACTATTAAGATCGACTTAGTCAATTGCTTGATCACATGATTACTAGTAATTAGTGGTCATCATAACATATTGTTAATGTGTTTCGATAACAACTAATTAGTGGTTATTCATATCACTGTGTAAGATAATGAAATGATGCAAGTCAATTGATAATGAAACGATGCTAGTCATGTCTATTCATATTAACTAGTAATTAATGATGGGAGCTTTGGAATAGGGTAATTAACCAGTCACTTTTAATATATTATGCACTCACACTTAAGATCGACTTAGTCGATTACTTTATCACACGATAACTAGTAATTAATGGTTATTGTAACACATTGTTAATGTTTTACAATAACCACTAATTAGTGGTTATTCGTATCACTATGTAAGATAATGAATGGATGCTAGTCAATCGATAATGAAATGATGCCAGTTGTGTCTATTCATATTGGTATTAATAACCATTGTGTGGGTTGGGAAAGATTTACCAGTGCCATATAATCGATAGAAAATAATCAATGATACCCTAGCTCGTGGGTAACCAGAGAATCCAATGAACACACATTAAAATGATGCCCTAGTTCACTAACACAGCAAATGCAATAATCAAATCATCCAAAGAAATGAACTCAATGTCATGTACACAATAGAGCATGGAGTAATGAATATCACAGTAAGATGTACCCTTGAAATACATGATGGTATTCAGTCAAGTGATCAAATGCAATGTGTTCTATCAAAATGTAGAGGAGATAACGACACAATCCCTAACTCAATGAGCTTCCATTTGATAAGGAGAGGAAAAGCCAATTTTCCAAAACCAAGTTCAAAGATCAAAGGTCCAAGTCGAGATAAAAATTGCAACCCCTATACACAGTGTCAAATCTGCCCTAAATAATGAAGTTTCGTGCGCTGCCTCTTCAGAAAATTCATGGTGATAATGAAATGAGTAATGAATTCTACTGCAATGCCTATACATAGTGTCTAATCCACCCTCACCGATGAGGTTTCACATGTTGCCCCTTGAAAAAATTCTCCATGGTGATAATGAAATGATAAATGATTTTTTATTTTTTTTAAGTTATGCCCGTTTTCATCAAAATTTTGACCTACACGGTAATGGTTGAACTTTTGACTAACACGGGCATGGATTTAAAAAAAATGAAAGTTTTCCTTCTATAATCCAACCAACCAAAACCTTTTTATTTCATGGTCGAAACTTTTGGTAGAAAAACTAGGTCAAATGTACTGGAGACACAGTCATAAAAATGACTAAGTACAAGATCAGATTTATAGTATATTGCAGTATTGTTTTGATCAACGAAGACAATATATGTTATTTTATGGCTTGCAAACTTAGAGGAAGACATTTTGTGATATTTATGACCTTCAATTAAGGTCGCATGTGTTTTGGTATTGATATCAACAAGTTACAGGGATATGAAGGCATATGAAGAAAGAGGAACAGTAAAACATGGCATATGAATAGTCACGATGATTAATGGAAGGCTAGATGGAATGGTAACGTGCTAAGTCAGATAAATATTGTATATTGCTGACACTTCGATAATATAAGATCGTTGACTCAGTATTTATTATTTGCATAATTAATTATTATGTTTTGTATTATATTTGAGAGTTGACTGGATGACTGAATAGATATAAATAAAGAGTGTTTTGTGGAAGTGAAAAAAAGGATAAGATATGCATGTGATATGGATGCAAATTTGAGATATCACTAATGGTTAATAGAAAATGTGGGATCATAGATTGATAGAGACTGTTAAGAGCTATAACTAGAACTATCAGAGCATAACAGATGCTTGTATTGTTCACTCTTGAGAACACTTTTGTAATTGAATTATTGATTGTAAGAGCTGTAAACTCACTATACCTTTAACAGGGTTTTTGTATACCTTTAATAGGGTTGATATTTCTCTAACAAGGAAATTTACTATGTAATACTCAGTTCCTAATAGGGATAGATCTCCTAACAGGGATATTATACTTTAGTACATAGTTGTGGGTATTATCCCCGCCGGGGTTTTCCCTTGGCCAAGGTTTCCTTGAAAACAAATAATGGTGTTATAAGTTGTGTGTTATGTGTTTATGTTCTTTTCATTTTAGCATTCATATGGTTTATGTGCAATTGGTTTCAGTTTAAATTAAAGTTTTCTAATACGGATTCAACCCCCCTCTCAGTATTACTTAATCCTAACATTTTTACGACACCCATAAGCTCAATTTTGGTGCAAACTACCTCCCTCTAGTAAATCTATTTGCACACTTAGAATCTTTTAGCTCTGATATAACTGATGCAATAGAGAAAATATCATTGAACCTTATTAGTTATCGAATCACTAATTAAACAAACACAAAGATAAATTTTATACCAAATTAAAAATTCTCAAAATAATTATCCAATGATGCAACAAATTACAAAATCTCAAGGAACTTTTCCTCAACTAGTTTCATGTTCATCTTGCTCCTTTTCATATACACATGCACCCTAATCTTTCTTCACTTTAGGTTCTATCTTCATTCATTCTCTATGCCGCATTCCACACACATTATACAACTTGACCAGATCATGTGTTACTTTTTCCACACCTCTATCTTCCCTCACCCAGCAATTGGGTCCCATTTCCCCTTATGTAGCCTATGAATTTCTCAACTTTTCTCACTTTGGTTTCCACCATACCCAAGCAACCACACACCCACCACTACTTGTATATTATACTATCCATAAGTTATGAAACCCACCTCTTTTGCACTTAGTTTTCTTATTCAAAAGGATCTTTTATCCTCATAATCCAGAAAGACATCAACAATTGTTACAAACCTGATAAAGAAGAAGGAATCATCTAATTTCACTGTCAAAATAGTCCAGATTTTAATACATTTTAATACTCCATAAGATTCCCCTTTTTAATTTCTATTTCAATACTTACCCCTCCTCTATGTAGATTCCCATGCATCACTCTTGCTTAATAGTGTAGGTAGGAGCACCAATCCAAATATCAACCCATTAATTATGTTTTTTTAACCTAGGTCAATAGGCCATTAGCACAATCAAGCTCTCATTTCTTGGACCATACTAATAGTAATAGACCTTGTATTGAAGCCAATACAAACATTCCACAACATAGGGGCAATTTAATAATACTTAATCTCATGTTTCTTCAGCTCTCTTGCACAACACACTAGTTCGGACTAATCACCCCTACCTTAAGAAACTAATCTACCATGGGAATCATCTTATGCATTGCAGTCAAAAGAAAGACTCCCACTTTAGGGAGAACATTTTTACTCCAATAAAGGTCAAAGCGGCACTCAAGCCTGATGTCCTCGTGACAACAAAAAATTTAAAACCCCATCTTAGTTGAATACCTTCTCTATTTTGCACCACATCACAAAATCTCATCTTTCCCAAGATGTTTAGCTCTACTTTTCTCAAGGCAAGGGTGTTCTTAAATAACCTTTTCTAATCTTCATCTGCATCTACATCAATACACTTCCTATGATTACTATCACTAGATGGTGCATGCACAAGATATCTAGCCACTTTAGTTCCTATCCTGTCTGAGAGAATCATTATAATATCTTTAAGGCCTCAATTTATTTAAGAGGAGGGAAACCTTCCCAAGAATCTGCCCAAAAGTTCATAGATTCACCATTATTTATACACGATAGTGGGTGGTCCACAATAACTGTCTGCGGTTACACATGAACTTCCAAATTACAGAGCCCCCAAAGGATTCAAATTGTTTATATTTTCCTGGGATGCCTTGTGTCCAAATATTTACTTTGCATCACTTTGCACCATGGTCTATCAGGGAAGACATGCATCTTTCAAATCAACTTTGCCCCTAAGGCTTTCAAATCAATTTCACCCCTAAGGCTTTGTTCTGAAGTTTGATATTTTTTTATTTCTACACCACCCTCATTGTAACATCTACTAATTGTTTCTATTTGAAAGTTTAGAATTTGAAGCCACTCTCCCAGATTCTAAAGATATTTTTGAAGAAGTCTATAGTCTAGAAAAAAGGATCTAGGAATAGATTGCTATTATAAAGGAGAGGGAAAAGGAAAAGGAAGTTGCAATAAGACAGGCTTAAATTAGGACCGACCAATTAAGAAGGCACTTGTTAGCCTTGGAAGATATAAATATTGTTAAATCCCCCAAGAAAATTGCTAAACAACATGTTATCCAATCCACTACAGAAGTTAGGAGACCTAAGGATAAGGGAAAGTAGGTTTCAATAGGGATCCAAATAAATGAGCCTATTAGTGAAAAGACCCCTTTAGATCAATTATCCAAATTGGATAATGATGTAGAGAGGGCTAAAAGAGAAAATTATATTATAGCTAAAGAGCTAGAAAAGGAATAAATCGAGGCCACTACTTTGGAAATGAAAAATAAAGTTGATTTTCTTAGACAATCTTTTGGCCCTTCAATTACAATTAACCCTGTGATAACACCTAATGCTAACATTGGAAATTATGCTAACCAAGCTACCATTGTCAAACCAGTGATTGCTGCAAATGTTGCTAATACAGCAAATAATAAAGCTTCTACTTCTCAAAATTGTGGGTCACTACAGAGGAAATCGATTCAGGTGGAAAGGTACAGACAACTTCTCTTCAATGATATTCCTAGTTTTCCAAATCTAATTCCTAAATAAATTAGAGAAAATTTTCCTAAATTCACTGGCAATAATGTTGTCACATGTGAAGATCATCTAAAAAAATTCATTAATATGATAGATGACTATGAAATAGAGCATAAAGATATAATCATGAAATTATTTGTTTAGTCTTTGACTAAGGATGCAAGGGATTGCTTTAGAGGGCTTCCTTATAATTGTATTGGTTCTTGGGATGATTTTATTAATTTATTTAAAGACTAGTATGGTGATAAGACAAATGAGGGCTTCATGTTGAATGAGTTCAACAATATAAAGAAAAACCAAAATGAAGAAGTCCTTGAATTTAATGTTAGATTTCAAAAAGCAATGCACAAGCTCTTCCAAGTCATGAGATTAGATGAGAAGGTATGTTTGGTAACATATCTAAATTATTTTAATGCCAAGATGGGATACCTCCTCAGAGATAAAAACCCTAGAAATATTAGGGAGGCCCAAAGGTTTTTTGTAAATATTGAAAGCAATAGAAGGGTATCTGGCAAGTTAGGGAGAAGAGAAGATCCTAAGCCCCCTAGGTTTGGAAAGAAAGAAACTGATAAACCTGCCAATATAAAGCCTATTATCTTAGATAATAGTTAAGGCACCTCTGATGTAAATGATGAGGATGGGTGAACATAAAGAAAAGGCCCTCACATGGATAAGTGGTGTTCTAGCTACAAATATGCAAGAACCAGTAAGCGCTAAGGTAAGGGGTCAGACTCTGAGTAAAAGGAAAGACACATATGAGATCATTTCAAAAATACCTCAGATCTACTTAGATCAAAATATTGTGAATACTTCTTTAGGAACTATTGACCCTTTCTTCTTAATATTAGTCATAAATGATAAGATGTTGAAAAATTGCCTGATTGACTCGGGAGCGTCTAATACTATCATGCCTGCTGAAATCATGAGGTTAATGGGATTGCAATTTGACATCCCCCATGGGAGATTCCAAGCTATGGATTCCAAAGAAGTATCGGTTATTGGAACAATCAAGGCCCTACCCTATAAGCTTTCTGCTTATCCAAAAAAACAACTAACCATGTGTGTCTTAGTTGTTGACATACCTCCCCAGTCTTGGATGTTGCTATCAAGAAAATGGAGTGCAACAATGGGAGGTAGTATCTAGTGTGATTTATCTTTTGCCACATTTAACATCACTGGTGAGAGTGTCAAGGTATTCAAGGAAGTTAGAACTCCTCATATGATTGAGGAAGAAACTAATGATGATAACATGAATTGCTTCTTGGATAATGATATAAATTCTTTTCAAGTATAGAACAAAGAAAATTAAAATGAGGATGAATCTTCCCTTTTAGCTAAGGATGAAAGTAATGTTACAAGTCAAAATGACCTTTGGACCATGTACTTTGATGGTGCAAGTTCTAAAGAAGGGTCTGGTGTAGGTGTGTTATTGATTTCCCCTGCTGAAAAAACTTTTAAGTTTTCTTTCACCCTGCTTTTTACTTGTACTAATAACACTACAGAATATGAGGCTTTACTGATAGGTTTGAGGTTAGCCTCAAAACATAAGATAAAAAATCTTAGTTATTGGAGATTCAGAATTGGTTGTATCTCAGGTGAGGTCTAACTATGCATCAAGAAAAAAAATATTAAAACAATATAGGAATGTTGTTTGGGATGAGATAGAACACTTTGATTCTTTCCATATTGATTGGATGGACATAAGCCATAATAAGATGGCTGACTTACTGGCTAACATTGCTTTAAGGCCAGAAGATATCAATTTTGTAGGGATATCTAAGATTGAGGTTTAAACTAGGCCATCCATACCAGATAATTTTGAAAACTGGTAGGTTTTTGAGGATGACCTAGACATTTTGAGATTCTTGCATTATGATACAAATTTTGGAGACAAGGAGATAGATTTTGGTGAATGTGTAAAAACATTAGGAAATGAGGATACTCTCCTTGGCAAGAAAGTCTTGTAGCTTAAATCAAATAGGGTCCCAAAGGGTTTGGTAGTGCTCGAAAGAGCATTTGATAACAATGATAGTTCTTTTCAAACAAAGCCTTTGAGTAAGCTTGAAGGTTTGGAGGAAATAAACCTAGGGACATGGGAAGCCCCAAAAAATGTATATATTGGGGGAAGTCTGACTCCTGAAATAAGATGATCATTGATAAACCTTCTTAGGAAGTATAGGCATGTCTTTGCTTGGTCTTATGATTACTTAAAGGCATATAGAGAAGATTTATTTCAGCATGAGATCCCCTTGCAAGAGAACACCAAACCTTTCAAACAAAATTTGAGGCCTGTCAACCCTACTCTAGCACCAAAGATGTAGGATGAGTTAAAAATGATGAGTGATGAAAGAATAATTCATTCTATTAGACATTCAACATGGGTCTCTAACCTTGTCCTAGTAAGGAAGAAAAATGGAGACATCAGACTCTGTGTAGACTTTAGAAATTTGAACATAAATTCCTTAAAAGATAGCTATGGTCTACCGAACATGGAAGCCATGTCGCGGAGAGTTACTAGGTTTGAATTAATGTCTATGATGGATGGGTTCTCAAGCTACAATCAAGTAGTTGTCAAGGAGACAGAACAATTCAAAACTGCATTCACTACTCCATGGGGCACTTATGTATATGTTAGGATGCCTTTTCATTTGACCAATGTTGGGGCTACTTTTCAAAGAGCCATGGATGTAGCATTTGAAGATTTTATAAAAAAATTTATTGTTGTTTACAAGGATGATTTGATAGCTTATTCAGAAAGAAAAGATCAGCATTGTGGCCACTTGGAAAAAAATTTTGTAAGAACTCTAGACTATGGGGTTTCCCTTAATCCAAGGAAGTGTGCTTTTGGGGTGACTGAGGGTAAACTTTTGGGCCACATTGTATCCAAGGATGGAGTGAAGATTGATCCTGAAAGGGTGGCAGTAATTGAAAAAGTACCACTACCAAGAAATGTCAAAGGTATCCAATCCTTCTTTGGGCAGATAAATTTTGTCAGAAGATTTGTTACAAACTTTTCTGAAATCAGTGTCCCTATCTCCAAGATGCTTAAAAAGAATGCAAAAATTGAATGGAGTGAAGAGGCTAAGAAAGATTTCTATGACATCAAATAAGACATTAAATGTGCTCCTGTGTTGAGATCACCAGACTTCAGCAAGCTTATTCAATGTTTTTCCTTTGCTTCTTATCACGCTACTGTTGCAGTCTTGTTGCAAAATAACTCAGAGAGTTTTGAATAGCCCATATCTTTCTTTCACAAATCCTTGCAAGTAGCTGAGTTAAAGTATGATATAATTGAGAAACAGACCTATGCATTAGTTAAGGCTATGAAAAAACTTCAAGTGTTATCTTGTTGGGGCAACTATAGTTGCATATGTGCCTAGTGTTGCTATAAAGGACATATTTGTTCAACAAGAGGTTTCAAGAAGAAGGTGCAGGTGGATAAATAGAATCTAGTAGTTTGACATTGACATCCAGATCACAAAGCTGGTAAAAGGGAAAAGGGTTAGCAAAACTTATGGCTCAAAGAAATTTAGATGCTAACCATATCAATGTTCTTGAAGAAGAATAGAGGCCATACATCTATGACTTGGATTGTTGTGAATGGTATAAAGATATCATTGGATATTTACAGAAACTGTTACTTCCCCCTGACATGGATGACCATAAAAGGAGGACTGTGAAATTGCATGCTATGAAGTATGTAATTACTAAAGGTGAGCTATGGTGGAGAAGCAATGAGGGTGTCTTACTAAAATGTGTTGACCCTCATAAGGATGAAAGTTTGTTGCAAGCAATGCATGAAGGTGTGTGTGGTGGCCATTACATGGCCAAGACTACTACACATAAAATATTAAGGTCTGGTTTTTGGTGGCCTAATATCTTAAAGATGCACATTATTTTGTCAAAAAATGTGATGCTTGACAGAGGTTTTCAATAAAATTGAAATTTAGTGCTAATTTTCCTTTGAGCCCTGTAATAGTTGAGATCCCTTTTTCAGAAATGGGGCATGGACTTCATAGGAGAAATCCCAAACAAGTCCAGTGGAGGACACTCATGGATCTTGGTTGCTACTGATTACTTCACAAACTGGGTAGAAGTAATTCCCACTAGAAGGGCCACTAGTAAGGTGGTCACTAATTTCTTGATGCAGAATCTACTAATAAGGTTTGGATGTCCTGAGGTTATGATTGTAGACAATGTTATGTGTTTCAAATCTGAAGAATTTGTTAGTTTTTTCTGCAATATGGGATCAAGATTTCATACTCTGCTCCTTATCATCCTCAAGGTAATGGTCAAGTTGAATCAAGCAACAAAATCCTAATAAAGATCTTAAAGAGATTCCTTGATACAAATAAGAGGGCATGGGATTCCAAGCTCCAGCTAGCTCTATGGGCTGACAGAGTGACAATCAAGAAGGCCATTGGATGTGCTCCTTTTGACTTGGTATATGGAATTCATGCTAGGTTACCACAGAATAACTTGTTACAAATTTCCAAACTCATTCAATTGTATGATGATGATCAAGATGATGAGATGAAGATCATATTGGAAGATCTGATACAATTGGATGAATCAAGAAGGCAAGCTCATAATACAAATTTAAAATCTCAGCTGAAGTACAAAAATTTGTATGACAAGAAAACCACAGTTAGAGACTTTAACACTAATGATCTGGTCTTGATGTGGAATGCTAAGCTTGAAGATAAGGGCAAGCACAATAAGTTTGATCCCATCTGGTTGGGACCATATCTAGTTGATGACAAACGGTGACATGATTCCTATATTCTGAAGGACTTAATTGGAAACATTTTGGAATTTCCAGTTCATGGACAATTCCTTAAGTTGTACTTTTCTTAAGGTACTCTCATTATCCATGAACAATAGTATAGATTTCCTTCCCAGTTGTGTGTTTATTTTAGGTTGTGTGAGTAGGTTAGTTGGTTTGTTTTAGTAAATGGCCTACTTATCCCAAAGATTCTGAATTTTTCTCATGCCTGGAAGAGGCATGCATCCCCATACAGAGCCATTGTTGGCACCTCAATTTTCAAGCTTAAATTTTGTACCTTTTACAAATTGAGATATTCGCCAATTGTCTTAAAATTGAGAAAATTTGCTGCAAAATACCCTAAAAGGCCTTACAAAATTACCAGAGCTTTCATTAAAATCTAGGAAGCCCTAATTAAAACCATGCTTGGAAAAAACCCTAAGTGACTTTTCTTTTAAAGGAAAACCCTACGTTGCTGGTTGATAATTCTATTTGGGCATTACCTTTTTAGAAAAATACTTAAGTTCTTGAAAAAAGTATGTGTTTTAATTTTATCATCGGGCGGGGTCATGTTCCTAATACTTATTTTTACCTAGGCCCCTTTAAAATTTTCCTAAGTCTAAATTTTCGTTGATATTTTTATTTCCCTAAGGTTTCAATGCTGAGCATAAGCTTTGAATCTACTTTTGATCCAAAATTTGTCACAAGACCGCAAGGAATGTTTTCATCCTTTGCGATCATGTGAAAGCCATTGATCTTACTTATTACATGGCGTTTGAAAGGGGTGGGTCCGCTGCCAGGTGTACACAAGTGTCTATTCTTTATTGGCTATGATAATTGATGATGTGGATCATGTTAGGTGGGTTTGGTTACTTAAAGGATTAACAAAATATGCAGTTGTGTGTTCGCAAGGAATCTTTTTAGCCCTTGCGATCATGCGATAGTCATTGATCTAGTATCAAAGCCATGATACCTTACTTTATGTCTAGTCAGGAAAAGCGAAATGATATTGACTGTTAGAGTAGGATCTAATGGTAGCGATCAATCCAGATTGTCAAGTGTGTCCTAGATGATGCAAGTATAGTTTACCGTCGATTCATCTTGATTGAATGGTTGTTGTGTGTTTGCAAGGAATATTTTCATCCTTTGCGATCATGCGATAGCTGTTAGATTATGCTTAAAAGAAGATTGACAATCCAAATTAAAATTTGAAATAGAATTGGTGCAAAACTAAGTTTGCCCATTGAATGGTGATAGTTTGAGTTCTCAGAAAAATAATGGTCGGATCATGTGGAGTAAATTGCTGAAAGATTGTGTCCGATTGCTAATATATTGTAGATTCATGCATTCTCATAAAAATAAAGAGATAGAATTTTCCCAAATCAGTTTCTGGATTTGATTGTGTAGAGTTTTTTTACCATCAATGTTTCAGATCATACTACATGATCCATCATCAGGATGTAGAAGCCTGGGTGAGGAAATTTGCAAACTTGGTTGTCGTCTCCTGAGAAGTTTTTAAAGGTTGGTTGATATTTTTTGATTTTTCATTCCTACTAAGTATCTTCATAATTCTATTTTAATTCTCTTACATAAACTATAAAGAAATATAAACCCTAGAATGGTACCAAGAAAGGAGTTAACTGGTAAAGTCAAAAAAAGTGAGAGGGGTTTGCATGATGACCTTTTAGAGCTATTGGATCATTCAACAACTGATATAGTAAAGCCAAAAGTTTAACGCCAAAAAACACTAGGGTAAAAGTAGAAGATGACTTATATGATACAAGTAACTATATAAGCGATACCAAAATTGGCACAATTAATGCAAATAGCACCTCTGATATCACTGGTTTAGGGTTATTCAGAGTAGGGTTTAGTCAGAGAAATGCCCTCCCTCCTACTATCAGTGTATGGCAATTTGACCTGGGAAAACTCGTTGTACCCAACATTTTCATAGATGCAGATTTAATGATTCAAATTGGAAAAAGATATGACCCAATTACTAGGGTAATTAGGGATGAAAAAGGAAACCTACTGATAAACATTTTAGCTAAAGAAATCAAAAAAAATTTTAGGCTAAGTGAACCTTCAAATGACTTAGAGAGAATTGATTTTGAAGAATTGAAACAAATATATAGTGCTCAAAGAGATTACCTCAAGAGTGGTCCTTTGAAGGAGTTCTACAACAAGATTTGGGGAATGATCACCATGGGATCAAGTACACAGGAGCCCTTTAAGGTAGAATATTTTAACTTAAGAGCAAGGGGTGTGTTTTGGTCACTGTGTCAGATTTTTGGAGATGTTGAAGAGAGAATGTTAGTTCTTCTAATGTACATGATGATCCAAATCTTACACCCTTTCCTATTAGTTACATTTGACTTTTCCCCTTATATTGCTGACCTAATTCATAATGGATTGGTAGGAATCCAGAAGAGAAAAGTGGAAAGACCTTTCTACTAGTATTCTTTCATGATGTATACCTTCCTATTCAAAGGTGCAATTTATTTTGAAAAGGAGATGGATTTGATGAAATAGAAGGATGGTGAGGACATGCCAATCCAGTTGTGGAACCTCAACATGAAATGGGATAGGGATGAGAATAGTTTCATCAATTTTGATAGATGTTTTGCAGCCAAGCTCAGGCTTTTATTTTTCCTTGAGAACCCAAGAATCACAATGGCCTTAGCTAAACTTGTCAGGCCAAAACAATTTTCTAATGGCCTCAAGATTGTGCACAATTGGGGGGATTTCATTTTTTATCCTATTTCTACTATGGATAGACTATATGATTTTAGAGGGACCCCTTTCATATTGCCATATCAAGTGCCCCTCAAAATTGGTCTTGCAGAATTCAGAAGACAATTGGGGAAAATTTCAGGAGAATACTCTCACAGGTAAAGCTAGAGGCACTCTTTTCCCAAATGTTACAATAGCCCACCAATTTATAATTACAAAGGGTGGATGGACTCATATGGATAAAGTCTTGTCACCCTATCATATGACTACCTTAGTTGCTAGGACAATAGACCCAAAGGGATTTTACAATGAAATGTTTAAGAAGAAGGTCAAATGCTCCTTCATAGATCACATCTTTAATTTCCCTGAGGATATCATCAGAAATATCCTTAACATACTGATGCAGGAGCATCTCAGGTCCTTCGCAATCTTGTGTCACTAAAAACATTTTGAAGTTTGTTTGTGCTACTCAGCTCCTGCTTTAACTAAGTTGGTCGGTAGTTGGTTGGTTTCTTTTGGTTACCAAGGATGGTCAGTTATCTCTTGGGTGGTCAAATGTTTCTATGGTGCTCAGTGATGCTTGTCTATTTCTTGGTCATCCTTGCTTACCGAGTAGTTTCTTTTATTTTTTGTTGAGGCCGACTTGTGCATTTATGTTGGGTCATAGGTTTAATGCTGGCATCAATCATTGGGAAGTGTGTGGTCCCATATTTGACCATTACTTCCATTGATTGTGGATCAGAAGGCTAACTCAATTTGGTAGACTCTTGTATAAATGTAGTTGTTTGGTTGTAGTTTAGGAGGAAGTTTTTTTGGATAGAAGATAGAAGATGTTAAAATCAAGATTTATGAGAGATCCTCGCATGTTTGAGGACTTTTGTAATTCATCGTAATATTTGGCCCTAATTAGGATGGCCTTACAGCCTAGCATGTATGATTCTATTTGATGAAAATTAATGAAAGATCCTTCATTCTCTCTCTCACACTATTGTGTATTGTTGTTAATTGCTTTCGCATGTTTTTGAGTAGGCTAGATCATTAGGGTGTGCCATTGTTGGCCCCTCTTGACCTTGCCTTGCATCAAGTGGCATCAAAGTAAGGTGAGATCTTGATCTAGGTCTATGGATCTAGGTTTGTAGGTTCCTCTTGAGAAACCCTGGTTCATTGTTGTGGGGTAGAAGATTGTGATCTAACCTTCAATTGTAGAGGGTTCTCAAGATGGTTTGTGGGAGGTGAGATGTAGATCTAGGATTGGTAGATATGCTAAGGCAGATTGCTGCTAGATTAGAAGCTATTGAAACAACCGAAAGAAGAGGTAGACATCTTGAAAATGTTAGTGATGATGAAATTAAGGAAGAATATGCGAATGTAGAACCTGCACCTATTATGGATCAAGGTGAAGAAATATTTTTGAAGGATTTGACAAGTCTGAAGTCTACACCACACTTCAATCCTCATGAGTATGATGGAAAGCTAGATGCTAATGAATTGGTGGACTGGATCACCCAGATGGAAAAGTATTTTGAGTATGAAAACATTCTTGAAGACAAGAAAGTGAAGATTGCAAGCACAAAGTTGAAAAGTCATGCATCCTTATGGTGGGAACATCTGCAGTTGGATAGAAAGAGGAAAGGCAAAGAAAAAATCAAGGTATGGAATAAAATGGTGAATAAATTGAAAGGAAAGTTCTTACCTTGTGATTATCAGATTAACCTAGTTAGGCGAATGCAAATTTTAAGGAAGAAAGATAGCTTGATAAAAGAGTATACTGAGGAATTCTATAGATTAGATATTAGATCTAGACATGATGAAGATGATGTGGAAAGAATTGGTAGATACTTGAATGGTTTGAGAGTTTCCATCCAAGAGGAAATTACTTTGGTCAATTTGGAGAGCATTAAAGAGGCTTATCAATTTGCATTGAATGCTGAGGAGAAATTGAACAAGAGACATGAGTAGAGGCAAAGAGGTCAAGGTGGTAGATTCCCTAGAGGAAGAGGTAGATCTAATGGTGAAAATGGAAGATCTGAACTTGAAAAGACAAATTTGGATAAAGGCAAGACTGAGTGGAAAGGTGAAAGTTCATCTAGAGGCAGAGGTAGTAACTACCGAGGTGGTTATAGCAGAGGAAGTTTCTGAGGAACTTGTTACAATTGTGGAGAAGAAGGACATAGATCTTTTGAATGTACACATGCTAGTAAGAAGGCTGGTAGTAGTAGAAATGCTTTGGTACAAGAAGAGTCATTGAATGAACCTAAGAAATAAAATAACTTGATGGTAAGGAGAGCACTGTGGAATGAAATAAAAAAGGAAGATCCGGTAAGGAAAACTTTGTTCAAGACTAGATGTAAAGTTTCTGATAAAGTTTGGAAGGTAATCATTGACAGTGGTAGCTCGAAGAATCTGGCATTTGTGGAAATGGTCACAAAATTGCAGTTGAAAAGGTTGGAACATCCGAAGCCCTATTAGATTTCATGGATCAAAGATGAACATACACTCTTGGTAAGTGAACAATGCTATGTGAATTTGAAGATTGGAAAGTACTATGATAAGGTGTTATGTGATATCATGCCAATGGATTGTTGTCATATTTTGTTAGGTAGACCTTGGCAATATGATAGACATGCTATATATGATGGGAGATTGCATAACTATACTATTGTGGCTGATGGAAAGAAACAAATCTTGTTACCATTGATGGAAGAACCTATTAGTAATGTTTGCACATCTATGAAAGTTTTTTTGATGGAGGGAAGAAAGTTTGTTAGAGATTTGAAAAAGAATGATGTATGTTTTTTTGTGATTCCTAACAAACCAAGTATGAAAATAGAGGATAATGTCCCTGAGGAGATTGATAAGTTACTCACTGAGCATAGTGATATCATTTCTAATAATGTACCTGATGGTTTGCCACCAAAGAGAAGCATTGATCATTGTATGGATCTAATCCTTGGAGCTATTTTACCAAATAGGGCACCTCATCGGCTAACACCTACCGAGAATCTGGAATTGAACCAACAGATTCAAGAGTTGCTGGAGAAAGGTTTGATCAAAGAAAGTTTGAGTCTTTGTGTAGTACCTTCTATATTGGCACTAAAAAAGAATGGAGAATGGAGAATGTGTACTAATTCTAGAGAAATCAATAAGATAATAGTGAAGTATAGGTTTCCTATACCAAGAATGGATGACATAATGGATAGTTTGACTAGAGCAAAGTATTTCACCAAAATTGATTTGAAAAGTGGGTATCATCATATCAAAATCAGAGAGGGTGATGAATGGAAGACTTCTTTCAATACAAAAGAAGGTTTGTATGAGTGGTTGGTTATGCCTTTTGGTTATGCATAGAGTACTTTTATGAGGCTGATGAATGAAGTTTTGAAGAAATTCTTGGGTAATTTTGTGATTGTATATCTTGATAATATTCTGATATTCAGTAAGACCAAAAAAGCACATTTGTTTCATGTTAGACAAGTTTTGCAAACACTGAAAGATGAAAAGTTGCTGATAAATCTGAAAAAGTGTTCATTCATGAAAGAAGAGATTGTGTATTTGGGATTTGTGATCTCAGCTGATGGTTTGAAGATGGATCCTAAAAAGGTTGAAGCTGTTTTGAATTGGCCTACACCTGTGAATGCTAGTGAGGTAAGATCATTTTATGGTTTTGCAAGTTTTTACTGAAAGTTCATAAGGAATTTCAGTTCTATTTCTAATGCTATGACTAAGACTATGAGAGGAGATAAAAGAGAATTCAAGTGGACACATGGAGTTAATAGAAGTTTTGAGATTCTGAAGCAGAAGGTTGCTAAATTGCCTTTTTTGGCATTACCTAATTTCAGTAAGGTATTTCAAGTGGAATGTGATGCAAGTTGGAGTGCTATTGGAGTTGTGTTGAGTCAAGGTAAACTTGTTGCTTTCTTTAGTGAAAATTTGAATGATGCTAGAAGGAAATATTCTATGTATGATCAAGAATTCTATGCTATTGTTCAAGTACTAAAGAAATGGAGACATTATTTGATACCGAGTGAATTTGTGTTGTATACCGACCATAAGGCTTTACAATATTTGGGTAGTCAGAATAAGTTGAATCAGAGACATATGAAATGGGTTGAGTATTTTCAAAGTTACACATTTTTGATAAAGCATAAGAGTGGAGTCACTAACCGAGTTGCTGATGCATTAAGTAGAAGAAGATCTTTGATGACTGAGATGAAAATCGAAGTTCTTGGTTTTGATGAGATGAGAGATTTGTATGAAACTGACCCTGATTTTTTTGAGCCATGGAGAAAGTGCAGAGCACCTATTCAAGATCAACCGAGTACAAAATGGGAAGAATATTTTATCCAAGAAGGTATGTTGTTCAAAGGTATTCAGTTGTGTATACTGAGAGGACAAATGAGAATGAATTTGATGAAGGAAAAACATAGTAGTGGTTTGGCTAGACATTTTGGTATTGATAAAAACATAGAATTTGCTTAAGGAGAAGTACTATTGGCCACAGTTGTATAAAGATGTTTAGAAATTTGTGAAAAGTTGTGGAATTTGTCAAGTTGCAAAAGGAGTAAGTCAGAATACTAGATTGTATACACCCATTGTTGTACCTAAGAAACCTTGGATTGACATTAGTATGGATTTTGTTGTTGGCTTACTGAAGACAGTAAGAGGTAATGATTCTATATTTATTGTGGTAGATAGATTTTCAAAGATGGCACATTTTATACCTTGTAGAAAGACATCAGATGCAGTACATGTAGCAGATCTTTTCTTTAAGGAAATTTTCAAATTGCATGGATTACTGAGGAGTATTATCTCTGACCGAGACAGTAAATTTGTTGCATACTTTTGGAAGACCCTTTGGAAGAAATTTGGCACTGAGTTGAAATATAGTTCTACATTTCACCCACAAACTGATGGACACACTGAATTTATGAATAGAAGTTTGGGAAATATTTTAAGATGCTTAATTGGAGACACACCGAGTAATTGGGATTCTGTGTTGGCACAAGCATAGTTTGCATACAATAATTCAATGAATAGAAGTACTGGGAAAACACCATTTGAGATTGTGAATGGAATACAACCGAGAGGTATATCTGATTTGAGAGACATTGCTGATGAATGTAAGAGAAGTGCTGAAAGAGTGAAATTTGTTGAGTACATGAAGACATTGCATGAAGATGTGAAGATGAAGCTGGAAGGAAGTAATTAGAAATACAAAGACAAAGCTGATAGATCAAGGAGAAACAAAAATTTTGATACTAGTGATGAAGTGATGGTTCATTTGAAGAAAGGCCAATTTCCTGTTGGAACATATGGGAAGCTAAAAATGAAGAAGTTTGGACCTTGCAAGATTTTGAGGAAATTTGACATTGGAAATGCATATGAGATTGAGTTACCTGATGACATGGACATATCACCAATTTTCAACATTACTGATTTGTATGAGTTTCATGAACCTAATGAAGATGTGACAGTACCAACAGAGTATCCTAAGAAGCAGAATGAAGAAGTTGAGAAGATCTTGAAGTAAAGAGTTGGCAAAAGTACAAGAGGAAAACAATATATGGAATGTCTGGTAAAATGGAAGAATAGATCGATGGAAGATAGTTCATGGATTTCACAGTCTGAGTTGGATACAACTCAGATCATACCTAGAAAATGATTTAGAGAATCATTTAAAAATAATCCCAGGTGTCTAATGCAGGAGCATCTTGGGTCCTTGGCAATCTTGTGTCACCAAATTTTTTTTGAAGTTTGTCTGTGTTTCTCAGTTCCTTCTTTAACTGAGTTGGTCAGTAGTTTGTCAGTTTCCTTTGGTTACCAAGGATGGTTGGTTATCTCCTGGGTGGTCGGTAGTTTGTCAGTTTCCTTTGGTTACCGAGGATGGTTGGTTATCTCCCTGGTGGTTGGTTGTTTCTCTGACACTCGGTGATGCTTGTCTATTGCTCGGTCATCCTTGCTTACCAAGTAGTTTCTTTTTGTTTCTGTTGAGGCCAACTTGTGCATTTATGTTGGGTCACAAATTTAATGTTGGAATCAATCATTGGGAAGCATGTGGTCCCAGATCTAACCTTTACTTTCATTGATTATGGATCTGAAGGCTGACTCAGTTCAGTAGACTCTTGTATAAATGTAGTTGTTTTGTTGTAGTTTAGGAGGTAGTTTTTTTGGATAGAAGATAGAAGATGTTAGGATCAAGATTTGTGAGAGATCCTCACATGTTTAAGGACTTCTATAATTCATTGTAATATCTTTCCCTAATCGGGAAGGCCTTATAGCCTGGTATGTATGATTCTATTTGATGAAAATTAATGAAAGATATTGTATTCTCTCTCTCTCACTGTTGTGTGTTGTTAATTGCTTCCGCATGTTGTTGAGCAGGCTAGATCATTAGGGCGTGCAATTGTTGGCTCCTCTTGACCTTTCTTTACATCACATACAAGAGAAAGAGATTAAAAAGGAGAAATGTCTAGTATACAAGAAGACACTAGACTTTGTCTAACATTTTGACAAGGGATATGATCCCCTAAAAGATACCACTCCTTTTGGGAAGAAAATAGAGACTCTTATGAATCACTTTGAGGGTATTATCCAAACCCTAAAAGAGAAAAAGGTGAAAGTTATGAAGCTGAGCTAGAGAAGGCTAGATTGATGTTGAGAAAAACTACATTTTCTAAAGTATTTCCCCCGAGTAAATACATGGTACAAAAGAAAAATGGTTACAATGTAGTGGTACTAGGACCAGATAAGCAAGAGCAAACAAAAAGAAAAGAAGATATCCCTTCCACATCATAGCAAGTGGAAAAACATGATGAAGTTGTAGAGATTCCAGACTCACCTCAGGATTAGCTAGTTGAAGATATTCCTGATTCCCCACCTCCCTCAAAGAAATAGAAATTAGAAAACAGGCTTGTACATGTTGAAGTATATTACTCTCCATCCCAATCACCTCTAAACATCATGGATTATCAAGAGGTTACAGAATAAGTACAACAATTGGCGGCTCTACGTTGAATTTTTATGACCTATGAGCAGATAAATAAGGGGGTGCCAGAGCCACCAAAGGAACCTAAATTAGATTTAACAATGGGAGAGATGGCAGGCATAGAGTTGGATCCAATAATCAAATAGGCATGTGATGAGTTCTTATCACATGATGTCTTTGTAAAGGCTAGGGCCTTCATGCAATTTTTATAGAAGTTACACATGAGTCAGTTATAAGAAACATGTGAGAAGAGGCAAGAGACAAATCTGGATAAGGATTTGAAGATCATAGAAAGTGAGGTGAGGAAGGAAATGACTGAGAGATATGAGAAGATCACTCCAAAATAGGGGAGAGAATTGGTAAGGAATTCAGGAGTGCTTATCCACCCAGAATGGTACATAGCTAATGCAGTGGTCCTAGATGTTGTTAGAAAATAGACAACACCAATTCAAAAGACCAAGGAGGAGGAAAAATAGGCTATTAAATGAGTCACTTCCAGTGATGATCATAAAGCCTTGGTCATGTGGTCCCTAAAGAAGAATGAGAATAGAAATGGAAAGAAGATTACCAAGGGTGATCTTATAGGTAGCCTTATAGTTAAAAGGGTCAATGACACTTCTTTAGTTGAGGCAATAGGTATGGTAATGGAAACACCCCAGCTCACAACAAAGGTGGCTGAAAAGGAAACCAAGGAGATAGAGGAACTTACATTGAGGATGGAAATAGTGTTGAAAGCATATGGGGAATTGAAACAAGGGGTATATGAAAAAGATAAAATAATTGCAGACTTGAAGAAAAGGTTAGGTGAAAAAGGCCAAGTCCAAACAATAGAGCAATTGCAAATTTCTTCTTCCCCTACTAAGAATTCTTTATCAAGCCCTATAATTGAATACCCCCTCTCCCCTCTACCCTCTCCTATAGATGCTGAAAATATAACATAGAAGAAGAGGCTAAAGTATGAAAAATAAATAAAGGATACAATTTTGCAATTTGTTGCATATGTGAAACCAAAAGAAATTTATAGAATTGCTAAGCAATTATCTGACATTTTGATATCATTTAGAGAAGAAATGTCCACTGTAATGTGATTTTGGATAGATGGGTTGCCAAGACAGATAACTTAAAGTCTTTCTTTTCTTTAATTAAAGATCAGAAAATTATGGATATTTAGCTAGCAAATACATATAGGTTTGATAAAGACCTACTTGAATTTGAAATCAAGAAGGAAAATTTGAAGAGAAAAGCAGAGATCCTAAGGGTAAGATACTTCCAAGACAATTTTCAAATGTTTCCTGGTCTTGTTAAGGCAAATGGAACCATAAAGGACAAGGATCACTGGTTAGGGAAAATAGATGATGACATATCAGTTAGAATAAATAGTATTTTGAATACAAAGAGCACTACTCCTTTCATACAAATAATTGAAATATTACAAGATTCCATAATACATTTTACTAATGTAAGGAGTGAGATACACCAAGTGGTTATTGATTGGAACAAACTGATACATAGAGAGATGAAGTGTTGGCTTTCCATTGGCCAGGTGAAGATATTTGCACATCTTGGGAAGCAACATATTCTTCAAAGATTACCAAAGAAGAAGAAACATCCACTACAGATGTAGCAGGTGGCACTTCTACAACTCCTTAATTTACAAGGCATATAATACAAAAGATGTCATACAGTTGAAATCAGCACGGATGCTACACCTGGCATATTTTGAACTAAGATTGGGAGTTGTTGAATTTTTGGCACTCATGTGAGTGAGAAAATTTGTAAAAATATAACAAGAATGTGTTATATTTATGTTTTTTGTCTTATCTAGTTAGGCCTTGTTGTCTTTTCTAAGAAAGATCTGAAGCTTGTATGCAATCCTTAAACTCTATAAAAGGATTACCAAGATCATTTTGAAAGGACCAAAACTTGGACATTCTTACTAACAAGTTTTGAGTCTAGGATATTGTAGACTATATTAGGCAAATTTTTGTAAAGAGCAATATTGCTGGTTCAAGTTAAATATCTAGACAGCTTGCATTTTAAAGCATTTTGTGTATACATGATATTGATATAGCATTTTGAATAAAATCCAAAGTTTATATCTCTCCTTTGTGTATTTCTCTTTGAGTTATGAATTGTCAAAATTCATTGCATGGATATTTTTTGTGTATGTGTTAATATGCTTTAGCTCTGATCCAGGATCAGATTAAATAAGCTTTAATATGGCACAAATTCTTTAAGTTTTACATAAGGATATAAGTAAGTAGTGTGAATTTAGGATTCCTTTGATAAAATCCACCACACGGTGATAGCATTTTCAAAGGACAAGGTCATCAAAGTTCAATATATTTGTTTATGTATCATAATTTTGCAGTGAAGGTGTTACCCAATGGATAAGACACTGGCCAACACTGGAGATATTTTATAGAGATCGGTGCTTGAAAAGGTTCTATTTGTATTCCTAACATTTTGATTTAAATCTGCCAAAATTCTTTAAAGTACATTGACTTGCAAAGTTGTATTCCACCTAATGATAATGGAGAATAAATGAATGAATGGTCATCATTTAGTATTTTCTTATCATTTATCTATTGTTATTTAAATCCAGACTATTTTTGTTGAAGTAAGGCTTGTTGTTACTGGATTAGGAGTACCCTCATTGGTTTTGCAGAGCTAGAAGCACAGAGGGTAGTCTTGTCCCTATAGTTGGTCCAATCATCATAGAACTCAATATTTGGATCTAACCCATCCTAAAACCCTATAGATGTATTGGTTGCTTTTGAAAGCATAAAGTTTGGTTTGAGGAACCAACAAACACTTCTATAAATAATGAATAGTCAACAGTCTATTAAAAAAATAGCAATCCACTTGACACAATTTACTACTCCAAATAATTGGGCTTCTGTTATGCAACTTAATTTTCCATCAATGTCAATTTCAAAGGTGTAAGAATTAATAGATATACTATATGATAAATGTAATAAATGTCACTAAAAAATCAAGTGTATACCGCAGGGATTATCAACTTCAAAAGCTTTTCTGTTAGACATTATGGCTGGAAATGCTTTGGTAGACATGTATGCCAAATGTGGAAGAATAGACAAGGCCTGTGAGTTGTTTAATAGAATGCCTCAATGAAATGTGGTTTCATGGAGTGTAATGATTGTAGGATATGCACAAAATGGATTTCTTGAAAAGGCTTTAGAAACTTTCAGACAAATGCAATTAGCGGAAGTAAAGCCGAATTCCACAACCCTTGCCAGCATCCTCCCTACTTGGGCCAAAATGGGAGTTTTGGAAGAGGGTGTGGACATCCATCAAATCATAAAAGATAAAGAAATTTTGTCAGATGTTGTAGTTGCAACTGCCCTGGTAGACATGTATGAAAAATGTGCAACTATAGACAAGGCACGTGAACTCTTTGAAAAAATGCATCAAAGACATGTGGTATCATGGAATGCCATGATTACGGGCTATGTACAAAATGGATTTTTTGAAAAGGCTTTAGAAATTTTCAAGAAAATACAAATGGTAGGTGTAAAGCTAAATTCCACAACCTTTTCCAAAATCCTCCCTGTCTATGCCAAAATGGGAGCTTTGGAATAGGGTAATTAACTAGTCACTATTAATATATTATGCAGACACATTATATATATATTATGCAATCACTATTAAGATTGACCTAGTCAATTGCTTGATCAAATGATAACAAGTAATTAATGGTTATCGTAACACATTGTTAATGTGTTACGATAACCACTAATTAGTGGTTATTCATATAACTGTGTAAGATAATGAAATAATGTCAGTCAACCAATAATGAAATGATGCCAGTCATGTCTATTCATATTAACCAATAATTAACGATGGGAGCTTTGGAACAGGGTAATTAACCAGTCACTATTAATATATTATGCAGTCACATTATATATATTATGCAGTCACTGTTAAGATCGACTTAGTCGATTGCTTGATCACATGATAACCAGTAATTAATGGGTATCATAACACATTGTTAATGTGTTATGATAACCACTAATTAGTGGTTATTCATATCACTATGTAAGATAATGAATGGATGCCAGTCAATCAATAATGAAATGATGTCAGTCATGTCTATTCATATTGGTATTAATAACCATTGTGTGGGTTGGGAAAGACTTACCAGCACCATATAATTGATAGGAAATAATCAATGATACCCTAGCTCATATAAATTAATGCCCTAGCTCATGGGTAACCAGAGAATCCAATGAACACACATTAACATGATGCCCTAGTTCACTAACACAGCAAATGCCATAATCAAATCATCCAAAGAAATGAACTCAATGCCATGGACACAACAGAGCATGGAGTAATGAATATCATAGTAAGATGTGCCCTCGAAATACATGATGGTATTCAATCAAGTGATCAAATGCAATGTCTTATATCAAAATGTAGAGGAGATAATGACACAATCCCTACCTCAATGAGCTTCCATTTGATAAGGAGAGGAAAATCCAAGTTTCCAAAACCAAGCTTGAAGATCAAAGGCCCAAGTCCAGATAAAAACTGCAACCCCTATACACAGTGTCGAATCCACCCTGGCCGATGAGGTTTCACGTGCTACCCCTTGAAAAAATTTGTCATGGAGATAATGAAATGAGTAATGAATTCTACTATAACCCCTATACACAATGTTGAATCCGCCCTAGCCGATGAGATTTCATGTGTTGCCACTTGAAAAAATTCACCATGGTGATAATGAAATGAGAAATGAACTCTTTTTTTTTTTAAGTTATGCTCGTGTACATCAAAATTTTGACCTACACGATAGTGGTCAAACTTTCGACTAACATGGGCATGGATTTTTAAAAAAATGAAAGTTTTCCTTCTATAATCCGACCAACCAAAAACTTTTTATTTCATGGTAGAAAATTTTGGTAGAAAAAATAGGTCAAATGTACTAGTATGGAGACACTATCATAAAAATGACTAAGTACAAAATCAGATTTACATTATATTGGGTATGTGTAGGATCATGGTATACCAAACTATGGCCTTAAGTGGCAATTAAAAATTAAAAAATCAGGGTTAGTCAACTTGACGTAAAAGGTTGAACATCTTATGTACCTTATGTGAAAAAGTTGTAAGAATAGAATCTGTAGGAAATTGAATGTAGTTTCTAAACTAATAGCCCTTGTTTGAAAAAAAATTTGTATAATTGTTCAAAATTTTATATTTCAATGCAGTCATACGAAAATTTCAAGGAAAAGATAACAAGTACATGTATGTCTGACCACCTTAATCACAATCAAATGTTGATATATTTTCCCAAGATTCTAGATATAAGTAGCAGACTCATGCCTGGATGTGACACATATTTTTTTGTAATTTTTGGTCAAATAAATAATTAATTATGAATTTTCTGCTACAACTTTTTCAGAATAAAAAAACTCTTGTGTCTAACTACCTTAACTAATTCAAAATTTTGCCAAATTCAAAACTTTTTTTTTTTCTTATAGTAGTCGAAGCATAGAATGTGACACATGTTTCAGATTTCAAAAAGGTTAAACTGTTTGAAATTTATAGTTATCTTTCAATCAATATGTGATTTATGAATTTAAAGATAACTCAATTGAAAAATAAGTAATAATTACTTAGACAACTTAAAATTTGACAGCAATTATATCGATGGAAAGCTGATAATGTCTTTAAGAAACCCTTTTCATTTCAGCAATTTTGGGTGAAAAAATAGTCATCAACTACATGGTCGAAGTCTCGGTATCAAGAACTATCTCCTGAAACATGCCTAAAGGGTTGACCACCCACATTGGCTAATGCCGAAGCAAATACCAAGCCTAATCGGATATCTGATAAAGCCCGCCTATTTTGAAATTTCAAATACCCCACTTTTCCCAAATTCAAGTTTCATAATAAATGTTATTTTTTAATAGTAATATTAATTGTGTTATAAATTAGGTTGTATTATTTTATATTAATATTAATTCAAGTTTCATATTAAATTATATTTTTGTTATGTTAATATTAATTTCATTTTAAATATTAATATTAAATAATAATAGCATAGCATAAATATTATAATATAAATATTTATATTAGTATGTATTATATTATTTGATATACAAAATGATTTGAAAAAACAAATGCATAGTTGATTTGAGGACAAACAGTTTCAGCCCAAATCCTCTTGAAAATATCCAACACAAGATTTTTCTACAGACTCCTTATAATTTCAGTGGTCTAACTATACTGAATAAGTAGATGTCAATGGAATTCCCCTCAATTGAATACAAACAATTAATTTTTTCACTCTCAAAAAGAAATTTCACACAATTAAAGAACCACAGTATGCTCATTAGTTGTTCTAGAAACTAAGCATGGCATAAAAATTGATATAGGAACATTTAAGGTACATTGTCCACAAAAATGTATATGAAACCTTTAAATATACAATAAAAAGTGGAGGTGAAGGCTCTAGATGTGTGTGTGTGTGTGTGTGTGTGTGTGTGAGAGAGAGAGAGAGAGAGAGAGAGAGAGGTCATGAGGACTTCCTAGGGGTCCTAACGCGTAATAAAGGGTACTAAGACACCTAGGAAGTCCCCATGACCCCTTTCGAAACATTTGAATTCTCAAGTGTGTCCTAAGGGGTCCTACAACTCTTTAGGATACACTTGAGAATTCCAATGTGTCGAAAGGGGTCATGAAGACATCCTAGGGGTCCTAGTATGCCTTATCATGCGTTAGGACCCCTAAGAAGTCCTCATGACCCCTTTCAACACATTAGAACCCTCAAGTGTGTCCTAAGGGATCATACGATCCCTTAAGACACACTTGAGCATTCAAATGTGTTGAAAGGGGACATGAGGACTTCCTAGGGGTCCTAGTACACCTTATCACATGTTAGGACACCTAGGAAGTCCCCATGACCCCTTTTGACAAATTAGAATGCTCAAGCTATCCTAAGGGATCCTATGACCCCTTAGGACACACTTCAGCATTCAAATGTGTCAAAAGGGGTCATGAGGACTTCCTAGGGGTCTCAGTACACCTTATCATGCATTATGATCCCTAGGAAGTACGCATGACCCAGTTCGACACATTAGAACACTCAAGTGTGTCCTAAGGGGTCCTACAACCCCTTAGGACACACTTGAGCATTCAAATGTGTCGAAATAGGTCATGAGGACTTCCTAGGGGTCCTAGTACACCTTATCACACGTTAGAACCCCTAGCAAGTCTTCATGACCCCATTCGACACATTAGAACACTCAAGTGTGTCCTAAGGGGTCCTACGACCCCTTAGGACACACTTGAGCATTCAAATGTGTCAAAAGGGGTCATGAGGACTTCCTAGGGGTCCTAGTACACCTTATCACATGTTAGGACCCCTAGGAAGACCTCATGATCACTTTTGACACATTAGAATGCTCAAGTGTGTCCTAAGGGGTCCTACGACACCATAGGACACACTTCACCATTCAGATGTGTCAAAAGAGGTCATGAGGACTTCATAGGGGTCATAGTACACCTTATCACACTCTAGGACCCCAAGGAAGTCCCCATGACTCCTTTCAACACATTTGAACACTCAAGTGTGTCCTTAGGGGTCCTACGACCCCTCAGGACACACTTGAGCATTCCAATATGTCGAAAGGGGTCATGAGGACTTCATAGGGGTCCTAGTAAGCCCTATCACGTGTTAGGACCCCTAGCAAGTCCCCATGACTCCTTTCGATAAATTTGAACACTCAAGTGTTTCCTAAGGGGTACACATGTTAAGGCATGCTAGGACCCCTAGGAAGCCCTCATGACCCCTTTCGACACATTGGAATGCTCAAGTGTTTCCTAAGGGGTCCTACAACCCCTTAGGACACACTTGAGCATTCCAATGTGTCGAAAGGGGTCATGAGGACTTCCTAGGGGTCCTAGTATGCCTTAACATGTGTTAGGACCCCTAGGAAGTCCCCATGACCCCTTTTGACACATTTGAATGCTCAAGTGTGTCCTAAGGGGTCCTACAACTCTTTAGGACACACTTGAGCATTCCAATGTGTCAAAAGGGGTCATGAGGACTTCCTAGAGGTCCTAGTATGCCTTATCATGTGTTAGGAACCCTAGGAAGTCCCCATGACCCATTTTGACACACTAGAATGCTCAAGTGTGTTTTAAGGGGTCCTACAACCACCTAGGACACACTTGGGCATTCAAATGTGTTGAAAGGGGTCATGAGGACTTCCTAGAGGTCCTAGCATGCCTTGTCATGCGTTAGCACCCTAAGGAAGTCCCCATGACCCCACTTGAAACATTAGAATCCTCAAGTGTGTCGTAAGGGGTCCTACGACCCCTTAGGACACACTTGAGCATTCCAATGTGTCAAAAGGGGTCATGAAGAATTCCTAGGGGTCCTAGTACAACTTATCATGCGTTAGGACCCCAAGGAAGTCCCCATGACCCCATTCGACACATTAGAATAGTCAAGTGTGTCCTAAGGGGTCCTACGACCTCTTAGGACAAACTTGAGCATTCAAATTTGTCAAAAGGGGTCATGAGGAATTCCTACGGGTCATAGTATGCTATATCACATGTTAGGAACCCTAGGATGTCCCCATGACCCAATTCGACACATTAGAATACTCAAGTGTTTCCTAAGGGGTCCTATGACCCCTTAGGATACACTTCACCATTCAAATGTGTCGAAAGGGTTTATGAAGACTTCCTAGGGGTCCTATTATGCCTAATCATGTGTTAGGACCCCTAGGAAGTCCCCATGACCCCTTTCGACACATTAGAACCCTCAAGTCTATCCTAAGGGGTCCTACAACCCCTTAGGACACACTTGAGCATTTAAATGTGTCGAAAGGGGTCATGAGGACTTCCTAGGGGTCCTAATATGCCTTATCATGCATTAGGACCCCTAGGAAGTCCCCATGACCCCTTTCGACACATTATAACCCTCAAGTGTGTCCTAAGGGGTCCTACAATGTCTTAGGACACACTTGAGCATTCAAATGTGTCGAAAGGGGTCATGAGAACTTCTTGCAGGTCCTAGTATGCCTTATCACATGTTACGACCCCTAGGATGTCCCCATGACCCATTTTGACACATTAGAACCCTCAACTATGTCCTAAGGGGTCCTATGATCCCTTAGGACACACTTGAGCATTCAAATGTGTCCAAAGGGGTAATGAGGACTTCCTAGGGGTCCTATTATTCCTTATCATGTATTAGGACCACTACAAAGTCCTCATGACCCCTTTTGACACATTAGATTGCCAAAGTGTGTCCTAAGGGGTCCTACAAACCCTTAGGACACACTTGAGCATTCAAATGTGTCGAAGGGGTCATCAGGACTTCCTAGGGGTGTTGTTACACCTTATCATGCATTAGGGCCCCTAGGAAGTCCTCATCACACCTTTCAACACATTTTAATGCTCAAGTGTGACCTAAGGGTTCATAGGACCCCTTAGGAAACACTTGAGCATTTAAATGTGTTGAAATAGTTCATGAGGACTTCCTAGGGGTCCTAGTACACCTTATCATGTGTTAGGACCCATAGGAAGTCCTCATGACCCCTTTCAACACATGTGAATGGTCAAGTGTGTCCTAAGGGGTTGTAGGATCCCTTAGGACACATTTGAATGCTCAAGTGTGTCCTAAGGGGTTGTAGGACCCCTTAGGACACACTTTAGAATTGAACTATGTCAAAAGGGGTCATGAGGACTTTTTAGGGGTCCTTGTATGCCTTATCACATGTTAGGATGCCTAAGAAGTCCCCATGACCCCTTTCGACACATTAGAATGCTCAAGTGTGTCCTAAGGAGTCCTACGACCCCTTAGGACACATTTGAGCATTAAAATGTGTCGAAAGGGGTCAGGAGGACTTCTTAGGGGTCCTACTATGCTTTATCACATGTTAGGACCCCTAGGAAGTTCTCATGACTCCATTCAACACATTAGAATGCTCAAGTGTGTCCTAACGGGTCGTATGACCCCTTAGGACACACTTGACCATTCAAATGTGTTGAAAGGGGTCATGAGGACTTCCTAGGGGTCCTAGTATGCCTTATCATGCGTTAGGACCCCAAGGAAGTCCCCATGACTCCTTTCGGCACATTTGAATGCTCAAGTGTGTCCTAAGGGGTCCTACAACTACTTAGGACACACTTGAGCATTCCAATGTGTCGAAAGGGGTCATGGGGACTTTTTAGGGGTCCTAGTACACCTTATCATGTGTTAGGACCCCTAGGAAGTCCTCATAACCCCATTCGACACATTCAAACACTCAAGTGTGTCCTAAGGGGTCCTACGACACCTTAGGACACACTTGGGCATTCCAATATGTCAAAAGGGGTCATGAGGACTTCCTAAGGGTCCTAGTATAACTTATCACACGTTAGGACCTCAAGGAAGTCCCCATGACCCCATTCGACACATTAGAACACTCAAGTGTGTCCTAAGGGGTCCTACGACACCTTAGGACACACTTGAGCATTCAAATGTGTCAAAAGGGGTCATGAGGAATTCCTACGAGTCATAGTATGCCATATCACACGTTACAACCCCTTGGAAGTCCCCATGACCCCATTCGACACATTAGAATACTCAAGTGTTTCCTAAGGGGTCATACAACCCTTTAGGACACACTTGAGCATTCAAATGTGTCAAAAGGGTTTATGAGGACTTCCTTGGGGTCCTATTATGCCTAATCACGTGTCAGGACACCTAGGAAGTCCCCATGACCCCTTTCGACACATTAGAACCCTCAAGCGTGTCCTAAGGGGTCCTACAACCCCTTAGGACACACTTGAGCATTTAAATGTGTCGAAAGGAGTCATGAGGACTTCCTAGGGGTCTTAGTACACCTTATCAATTGTTAGGACCCCTTTTGACACATTATAACCCTCAAGTGTGTCCTAAGGGGTCCTACGATGCCTTAGGACACACTTGAGCATTCAAATGTGTCGAAAGGGGTCATGAGGACTTCCTAGGGGTCCTAGTACACCTTATGACATCTTAGGACCCCTAGGATGTCTCCATGACCCCTTTTGACACATTACAACTCTCAACTATGTCCTAAGGGGTCCTATGACCCCTTAGGGGACACTTGAGCATTCAAATGTGTCCAAAGGGGTAATGAGGAATTCCTAGGGGTCCTAGTATGTCTAATCATACATTAGGACCACTAGGAAGTCCTCATGACCCCTTTCGACACATTAGATTGCTAAAGTGTGTCCTAAGGGGTCCTACAACTCCTTAGGACACACTTGAGCATTCAAATGTGTTGAAAGGGATCATGAGGACTTTCTAGGGGTCCTATTATGCCTTATCATGCGTTAGGACTCCTAGGAAGTCATCATCACCCCTTTCGACACATTTGAATGCTCAAGTGTGATCTAAGGGGTCATAGGACCCCTTAGGAAACACTTGAGCATTCAAATGTGTTGAAAGAGTTCATGATGACTTCCTAGGGATCCTAGTATGCCTTGTCATGCATTAGGACCCCTATGTAGTCCTCATGACCCCTTTCGACAAATTTGAATGCTCAAGTGTGTCCTAAGGGGTTGTAGGATCCCTTAGCACACATTTGAATGCTCAAGTGTATCCTAAGTGATTGTAGGACCCCTTAGGACACACTTGAGCATTGAAATGTGTCGAAAGGGGTCATGAGGACTTCATAGGGGTCCTAGTATGCCTTATCATGTGTTAGGATGCCTAGGAAGTCCCCATGACCCCTTTCGACACATTAGAATGCTCAAGTGTGTCCTAAGGGTTCCTAGGACCCCTTAGGACACACTTGAGTATTCAAATGTGTCGAAAGGGGTCAGGAGGACTTCTTAGGGGTCCTAGTCTGCCTTATCACATGTTAGGACCCCTAGGAAGTCCTCATGACCCCATTCGACACATTAGAATGCTCAAGTTTGTCCTAAGGGGTCCTATGACCCCTTAGGACACACTTGAGCATTCAAATGTGTTGAAAGGGGTTATGAGGACTTCCTAGGGGTCCTAGTATGCCTCATCGCATGTTAGGACCCCTAGGAAGTCCTCATGACCCCTTTCAACACATTTGAATGCTCAAGTGTGTCCTAAGGGATCCTACGACCCCTTAGGACACACTTGACCATTCAAATGTGTCGTAAGGGGTCATGAGGACTTCCTAGGGGTCCTAGTACACCTTATCCTGTGTTAGCGCCCCTTAGGAAGTCCCCATGACTCCTTTCAACACATTTGAACACTCAAGTGTGTCCTAAGGGGTCCTACAACCCCTTAGGACACACTTGACCACTCTAATGTGTGCAAAGGGGTCATGGGGACTTCCTAGGGGTCCTAGTATGACTTATCATGTGTTAGGACCCCAAGGAAGTCCCCATGACTCCTTTCGACAGATTTGAATGCTCAAGTGTGTCCTAAGGGGTCCTACGACCACTTAGGACACACTTGAGCATTCCAATGTGTCAAAAGGGGTCATGGGGAATTTTTAGGGGTCCTAACATGTGATTAGGCATAATAGGAATCCTAGGAAGTCCTCATGACCCCATTCGACACATTAGAACGCTCAAGTGTGTCCTAAGGGGTCCTACGACCCCTTAGGACACACTTGAGCATTCAAATTTGTCAAAAGGGGTCATGAGGACTTCCTAGGGGTCCTAGTATGCCTTATCACGTGTTAGGACCCCTAGGATGTCCTCATGACCACTTTCAACACATTAGAATGTTCAAGTGTGTCCTAAGGGGTCCTACGACCCCTTAGGACACACTTGAGCATTCAAATATGTCGAAAGGGGTCATGCGGACTTTGTAGGGGTCTGAGTATGCCTTATCACATGTTAGGACCCCTAGGAAGTCCCCATGACCCCTTTCAACACATTAGAATTCTTAAGTGTGTCCTAAGGGGTCCTACGACCCCTTAGGACACACTTGAGCATTCCATTGTGTTGAAAGGGGTCATGTAGACTTCCTAGGGTTCCTAGTATGCATTATCATGTGTTAGGACCCCTTAGGTCACACTTGAGCATTCCAATCTATCAAACGGGGTCATGAGGACTTCCTAGGGGTCCTACTATGCCTTATCATGCGTTAGGACCCCTAGGAAGTCCTCATGACCCCGTTGGACACATTAGAACCCTCAAGTGTTTCCTAAGGGGTCCTACAACCCCTTAGGACACAGTTGAGCATTCAGTTGTGTCAAAATGGGTCATGAGGACTTCCTAGAGGTCCTAGTATGCCTTATCACGCGTTAGGACCCCTAGGAAGTCCCCATGACCCCTTTTAACACATTAGAATGTTTAGGTGTGTCGTAAGGTGTCATAGGACACCTTAGGACACACCTGAGCATTCTAATATGTCAAAAGGGGTCATGGGAACTTCTTAGGGGTCTTAGGTTGCCTTATCACATGGTAGGACCCCTGGAAAGTCGTCATGACCCCATTCGACACATTAGAACATTGAAGTGTATCCTAAGGCATCCTAAGACCCCTTAGGACACACTTAAGCATTCAAATGTGTTGAAAGGGGTCATGAGGACTTCCTAGGGGTCCTAGTATGACTTATCACACGTTAGGGCTCCTAGGAAGTCCCCATGACCCTATTCAACACATTAGAACCCTCAAGTGTTTCCTAAGGGTTCCTAAGATCCCTTAGGACACACTTGAGAATTCAAATGTGTTGAAAGGGGTCATGAGGACTTCCTAGGGGTCCTAATGCACCTTATCACATGTTAGGACCCCTATGAAGTCCCCATGACCCCTTTCAACACATTAGAATGCTCAAGTGTGTCCTAAGGGGTCCTACAACTCTTTAGGACACACTTGAGCATTCCAATGTGTCAAAAAGAGTCATGAGGACTTCCTAGGGGTCCTAGTACGCCTTATCATGCATTAGGACCTCTAGGAAGTCGTCATGACCCCTTTCGACACATTAGAACCCTCTCATCTCTCTCATCTCTTTCTCTCCTCTTTTCTCTCTATCTCTTTCTCTCCTCTCTCCTCTCTCTCTCCTCTCTCTCATCTCTTTCTCTTCTTTCTCTCTCTCTCTCTATCTCTTTCTCTCCTCTCTCTCTCTCTCTCCTCTTTCTCTCTCTCTCTCCTCTCTCTATCTCTCTCTCTCTTCTCTCTCATTTCTTTCTCTCCTCTCTCTTTCTACCTCTTTCTCTCCTCTCTCCTCTCTCTCTCTTCTCTCTCTCTCTAGGTGAGAGAGAGAAAGGTGAGTTAGATCTCTCTCTCTCTCTTTCTCTCTCTCTCTCTCTAGGTGAGAGAGAGAGAGAGAGAGGAGAGAAAGAGAGGAGAGAGGAGAGAGAGTGAGAAAGAGAAAGAGTAAGATATCAGATATCTGATTCTTTTCACTAGTGTTAAAAAAAAACAAGATTCTCTTGGTCCCTCCAGAGAGTCACATGTTTTGCCTAAATTATGGCATTTGAGTTGCAACGAGAACACAAAAAAGCACTTTTTGGGGTGATTTTCTCTATTACCAAAGTTATTTCATCTTTTTTTGGGGTGATTTTCTCGATTACCAAGGGTATTTCATCTTTTTTTTATGTGATTTTCTATATTAGCAAAGGTATTTCATCTTTTTGTGGGGTGATTTTCTTGATTACCAAAGGTATTTCATCTTTTTTGGGGGAGATTTTCTCTATTACCAAAGGTATTTGCATCTACTTTTTTGTCTAACTATGGGGAGTAGTAGTCGTGGAAAGCATAAATGGAAGAGGAGACTCACAAATGAAGATTTTGAAGTGTATAGAGAAATGGATAGGGTTTCCCATCGGAATAAGAGACAAGGAATGTTAAATATGAATGAAGATGTCACCATAGACCCACCTTTGAATGTGGTTTCAAGTGAAGAACATGAATTTGAAGATGAAAATGTAGGTTTTCAAAATGAGAATTTAGGTTTCGAAGATGAAAATGTAGGCTTTGAAAATGAACATGTAGATGTGGCCAATGGAAGTGTGGACATTGCCAATGACAATCCACTGATTGAATATGAAGGAATTGACAATGATAATGGTGTAGAAGAACCAAATCAATGTTACACATCTCCAAATTATATGAGAAATGAAGTCCCTTCAGAGGAAGAAAGACAAACTTCAAAATTGAGACCTTCAAGAAGAACTAAATGGTTACTTGAAATTGATGAGAACATAATGAGCAATTTCGATGGCAAGAGATCAGAAAGAACCATTCGGTTGTGGGTTTCAAAACTTTTTGATCAATTTTTTAGGCACAAGATGTTGGTTGAGAAATGTCAAATGTTTTTGCAATTGTTAAAGATGTAGAAGATGAGATGTATACTTGTCAAATTGAAGATTAGTGTGAACAAGAAAAAGGAGTGGAATGCTATTATTGTGAGAAATCTTTTTAGTGCTCTCAATTCCATTGGGAAGACTACCAAGGAAAAAGATAAGAGAGCCACTAGGAGGGTTATTAAAACCTCTTTGGTAAGTCATCATTTGAGAAAGGCTCATTTGATGAGACAAACTTGTGTTGACTTGAATCTAAATCGTAAAACTTTGGATAGAGCACTTGCAAGAACAAAAAGACTTGTGATCCTCTTCAAAATGATACATGGGCTTATGGTGGGAGACTTTCACATTGTGATAAGAAGCTTACCGATGCTATGAAGGATCAAATTCAACTATTTTGGCAATCTAACTCAAGAGTGTCACCAAATGTGAAGGATGTCTTGACGTTGAGAATTGGCATTCCAGACTGCACCCTGCATCCCAAACATTATTTGGAGGTGGGTCAAACAATGTTGTTCAAAAAAATTTGTGAGACACATCCAACATTGCAAATATCACAAAGAGATTTTGAAGCCCTGAAGCCTTTTTTCTGTGTGCCTCTTAAGATTTGAAATACTTGTTGCAAATATCATGTGGATTTTTCAATGCACCATGAATTGTTACGATGCATTCATTCTACTTTGCATAGTAGTGAAATGTTGGAGGAGTGTGGTGCAAGTACTCTTCCAAAATCATCAAGAGACTTGCTAGATCATTTTTTATGTCCTAGAGATGATGGATGTTTCTTTTATAGAAAAGATTGCTTAAATGACAAGTGCTCAGAGTGTGGTGGGCTAGTGAAGTTTGTTGAATGTTTTCATGAGGGTTGCGAACATGATTTTGGAAAGACAATTATCCACAAAAAGGTATATGAAACCGTTAAATATACATTAAAAAGTGGAGGTGAAGGCTCTAGATGTGAGTTGGTTACTAAAGAATGCAAGGTAGCTAATTTTATTTCAGCTTTAAGGAATAATCTTTTTTACAAGTATGCAAGGCATAGTCACAGGTCTCAGTGGTTGGATCAACAATTCAGGATATGTAAGGACACTTTCCCAATTGACACTATTATATTGGTTGTTGAATTTGCAGAGAACTATACATTGCAGCCCCAAAATGAGTTGCAAGCTCAATATTGCAATTCTATTCAAGTTTCTATTTTTGTGCACATAACATATAGACATTCCCCTAATAGTACAGAAGATGACTGGAAGATAATCAGAGAGTACCATTTTTATATGAGTGATGATAGATCACACTCATTCGAGTTTGTCCAACATTGCTTTGAGAATTATTTTGAGTGGGTGCAGGAAAATAATATTGCTGTGGATAGACATCTCATTTGGTCAGATAATTGCACAGGTCAATTAAAAAATGCTCGTATGTTTTATTTGTTATGTAGAATGCATGTAGAGAGAGGTGTACCTCATATTTGGATTTTTTTTGAGGCCGGTCATGGAAAAGGGGAGCATGATGGAGCAGGTGCATGCATAAAGAGAGCTCTAGTTAAGGAGCAACTAAGGATTTCAAGTGCAGAACTCATTGATGCCCATTCTATTGTTGATTGCTGTACTTCAACATTGTCACAAGGGGGGACTCTTGATTCAACGGTGCGCAGATTCTTTTGGTTAGTTGAATTGGGCACAATAGGAGATAGGTTGGATTGTCAAACTGTGAAAGATTCTTCAAAAATGCATTCATTTTGAAACTCAGATGCTGGTACATGGACAATTTGGACATGAGAGTTGGCTTTTTATTGTTCAAGTTGTCTTTAGTGTGATTGGGATCAATGTGACTCAAGTGAGTGGGTTGATACATGGGTTCCACATTATCTTACTCCTTTATCTCTCACAGTCTCTATAATAAATGATGACATGGATTGTTCACTTGACTACGACCATCTTTCAGATCTTCTACAGCCAGGACATGTTTTTGCATTGGTTGCACTAGAAGGGAATGATGAGAGATCAGATTACTGGTTAGCATGTTGTGTATGAGGAAAGCAGAAACTTGCACAACTGACGATAGATGATGATATGTTCACATATCCAACAGGATCACATGTTGTTGAGGGAACATGGTTGCACACATATATGATTAGAAATAATGGCATTCCTGCATTTGAAGACTATGAGAAGCACAAAACCATTCTCATGTATTCACACCTTGTTATAGCAGCCAATGTTAAGTTGTTGAAACATCAAGAAAAACCAAAGACAAAGGAACTTTGGACTATTAGTACTGCAGATCATGAAGCAATACTGAATACTCTCAAGCAAAGAGATGACCCTTCAGGAACACTTCAATAGGTAAGTTCAACTCAAGTTAAAATATAGTTCTATAATTTGCATATTTAGATGCCAAAAGGGCACTTCTTATATTCTCTATTAACTTTTCTTCTACCTTCTGAATGCAAGGATTGGAGCGGAAAGGACACTTATTTTTTATATATAGTTCTGTAATTTGCATATTTAGATGTCAAATTTTGTATATAAAACTAACAATCAAATGTAATGTGCATAGTTAGATGCCAAATTTTGTATATAAAAACAACAATCGAATGTAATGTGCATATTTAGATGCCAAATTTTGTATATAAAAATAACAATCGAATGTAATGTGCGTATTTAGATGTCAAATTTTGTATATAAAAAATTTGATGCAAAATTGGAAATAAAAAAGAGCCCATGGGGTTGATTTGCAAATATTAAAAGCTCACATTTGTATCATCTTAATGCCATGTAAAGCGCAAAAAATGTGTTTCCTTACTATGAATGTTGTATCCTTATGTAATTTGTATCATCTTAATGCCATGTAAAGCACAAAAAATGTGTTTCCTTACTATGAATGTTGTATCCTTATATAATTTGTATCATCTTAATTTTGTATCACTACATTTCTATTGTCTTAATTCCATTACATTTGTATCGTCAAATGATGTAATAGTTGGAGTCATTGAGTCAAAATTGGTCAAATGTGTCCAAAGTAAAATGATGATTCTCTGGTGAAGGGATAGTGTTCAAGGATTGCATCTTGGCACCGAATGGACTATGCCATTAGCTCCGGTTGGGTGGGTAAATGCTAGGCACAACCCCATTTTGACCATTGAGTCAGCAGAACGTTTCGGACCACGTCAGACTAAAGTGTCCCCAAGGTGCACTAAGCATGATTGGGCAGTGAACTTTTGAGGCTTGTAATTCAAACCTTGTGAACTTTTGAGGCTCATAATTCAAACGCTGTGAGAGGTATCAAAGATCCATGAGATGCTATAGGATGACATTTTCGAGGCCTACAATAACCTCTCTCTATTCTGGGAGATTCAAATTTGTTTGAATTTGGCATGCGAGTCTCGCTCGGTGCCAAAACTTGTAGTGAGGGTCAGTTGAAAGTAGCACCAATAGATTACTTCCAAACCATTCATCCTGGCACTAAATGGACTATGCCATTAGCTCCAGTTGGGTGGGTAAATGCTAGGCACAACCCCATTTCGACCATTGAGTCAGCAGAACGTTCCGGACCACGCCGGACCAAAGTGTCTCCAAGGTGCACTAAGCATGATTGGGCAGTGAACTTTCAAGCCTCGTAACTCAGACCCCATGAGAGGTATCAAAGATCTGTGAGATGCTATAGGATGATTTTTCTGAGGCCTACAATAACCTCTCTCCATTCTGGGAGATTCAAAATTGTTTGAATTTGGCACGCCAATCTCGCTCGATGCCAAAACTTGTAGTGAGGGTCAATTGAAAGTTGCACCAATGGATTACTTCCAAATCATTCATCCTAGCACCAAATGGACTGTGCCATTAGCTCTGGTTGGGTGGGTAAATGCTAGGCACAACCTCATTTTGACCACTGAGTCAGCAAAACATTCCGAACCACGCCAGACCAAAGTGTCCCCAAGGTGCACTAATCATGATTGGGCAGAAAAATTTTGAGCCTCCTAACTCTGATCCTGTGAGAGGTATCAGAGATCCGTGAGATACTACAAGATGGCATTTTCAATGCCTACAATAACCTCTCTCCATTCTGGAAGTTTCAAATTTTTTTGAATTTGGGACACCAGTCTTGCTCGATGTCAAAACTTGCAGTGAGGGTCAATTGAAAGTTGCACCAATGGATTACTTCCAAACCGTTCATCTTGGCACCAAATGGACTACACCATTAGCTACATTTGGGCAGGTAAATGCTAGGCACAACCCTATTTTAACCATTGAGTCAGTAGAATGTTCTGGACCACGCCAGACCAAAGTGTCCCCAAGGTGCACTAAGCACGATTGGGCAGTGAACTTTTGAGCCTCATAACTCAGACCCCAAGAGAGGTATCAGAGATCTATGAGATGCTAAAAGATGAAATTTTTGAGGCCTACAATAACCTCTCTCCATTCTGGGAGATTCAAATTTGTTTAAATTTGGCACACGAGTCTCACTCGATGCCAAAACTTGTAGTAAGGGTCAGTTGAAAGTTGCACCAATGGATTACTTCCAAATCATTCATTCTGGCATTGAATGGATTGTGCCATTAGCTTCGGTTGGGCAGGTAAATGCTAGGAACAACCCCATTTCGACCATTGAGTTAGCAGAATGTTCCAGACCACGCCGGACCAAAGTGTCCCCAAGGTTCACTAAGCACGATTGGGCAGAAAACTTTCAAGCCTTGTAACTCAGACCCCAAGAGAGGTATCAGAGATCCATGAGATGCTACAAGATGATGTTTCTGAGGCCTACAATAACCTCTCTACATTCTGAGAGATTCAAATTTTTTTGAATTTGGCATGCGAGTCTCACTCGATGCCAAAACTTGCAGTGAGGGTCAGTTGAAAGTTGCACCAATGGATTACTTCCAAACCATTCATCCCGGTACTGAATGGACTGCGCCATTAGCTTCGGTTGGGTGGGTAAACACTAGGAACAACCCTGATTTGACCACTGAGTCAGCAGAATGTTTCAGACCACACCAGACCAAAGTGTCCCCAAGGTGCACTAAGCATGATTGGGCAGCAAACTTTCCAGCCTCGTAACTCCGACCCTGTGAGAGGTATCAGAGATCTGTGAGATGCTACATGATGAAATTTTTGAGCCCTACAATAACCTCTCTCCATTCTGGGAGATTCAATTTTTTTTGAATTTGGCACACGAGTCTCACTCGATGCCAAAACTTGCAGTGAGGGTCAGTTAAAAGTTGCACTAATGGATTACTTCCAAACCGTTCATCCCGTCACCAAATGGACTATGCCATTAGCTCTGATTGGGCGGGTAAATGCTAGGCACAACCTCATTTCAACCACTGAGTCAGCAGAATGTTCCAGACCACGTCGGACCAAAGTGTCCCCAAGGTGCACTAAGCACGATTGGGCAGTGAACTTTTGAGGCTCATAAATCAGACCCCATGAGAGGTATTGAAGATCTGTGAGATGCTACATGATGAAATTTTTGAGGCCTATAATAAACTCTCTTCATTCTGGGAGATTCAAATTTGTTTGAATTTGGCACGCGAATCTCGCTCGATGCCAAAACTTGCAGTGAGGGTCAGTTGAGAGTTGCACCAATGGATTACTTCCAAACCGTTCATCCTGCCACTGAATGGACTATGCCATTAGCTCTGGTTGGGCGGGTAAACGCTAGGCACAACCCCATTTTGACCACTAAGTTAGCAAAATGTTCCAGACCACGCCGGACCAAAGTGTCCCCAAGGTGCACTAAGCACGATTGGGCAGTGAACTTTCAAGCCTCATAACTCAAACCCCGTGAGAGGTATCAGAGATTCGTGAGATGCTACAAGATGGAATTTTTGAGGCCTATAATAACCTCTCTCCATTCTGGGAGATTCAATTTTTTTTGAATTTGACATGCCAGTCTCGCTCGATGCCAAAACTTGCAGTGAGGGTCAATTGAAAGTTGCACTAAGCACGATTGTTCAGCAAACTATCAAGCCTCGTAACTTGAACCTCGTGAGAGGTATCCGCGATCCTACAACACCGTGTTTCTTAGGCATTCCTAGTGTATTTGCAGGGGTACAGACAAAGTATTGATATTTTGTCCAAGAGACCAATATGTTTTGATATGGCCAAAAGGGTGTTTGATTATTGTCAAAAGGGTGTTTGATTATGTAATTAGCCCAGTTTGAAGTCTTTTAGCCATTGGGAGTAAAAGGTAAGTCTACAAACCTTGAAACCACTTTAATAGATATCCTTATATACCTCAAATGATGAATTACACATGTGAACACACATAACACATAAAACGTACACATAAATTTTCTTAAGTCATGAAGCATACATGTAGCACATAATTATAAAGCATACAACATGAATTCACTTAAGTCATGCACATAGCCCATACACGTGAATTTAGGTTATGAATATTGTACATGAATATACTTAAGGCATAAATTGTACACAAGAGTACATACACACAAGCATATTTACATACTAACAATGAATAAATGAACACACAATTAACAAATTGGATCGAATATCAAGTTTCATATATATATCAAAATGAATAATAATTATGTCATCATGATTATATGTCGACATATCTAGATACAATGTGGCATACACCATCTCAAAATATGTCATATGACATCTCAAAATAAGAAGTTCAACTACAAATATTTCTAGGACATCCTATTCTATAGATGGATCATCAAAATGGAGTCTCTTTGAAGTACTCTTCGACTCTAATGGATCCTGCATTCAAACACAAAAGTGAAACCCCAAGTTAGATTAAAATTCAGAATCATAGTCAACAATAATAAATAAAATTTAAACTAAAATTGAACTCTCATATACCTCGCCTCTCTGTCTCCTCCCGTGGGCAAGAGACCTAATATATGTCCTTATAGGTAGCACAAGAATAGTGCCACCAATGAAGACTCCCACCTGTATATGTTTATGAACATGAGATTGATCTACGAGTTATACTATTTAATGTTAAAAACTTGATAGCAAATATATGTTTACAAAATAACTAAATTAACATTAAAACTTACCTCTATTGACCTTTCTTCAGGGATTGTTGGCTGAGTCATCAACGATACAAACCCTTTCCATTCTCGCTCCCTCAAACTAGGAGTGACCTACAAAAGTCAAACAGATACTTCATATTATCATAACTTGACCATATTATATATACTTGATAAAAAAATGCACACAAATAACTTTAGAAATATACGTACCATGAGGCTATCACTCTGAATGGATATGCCTGTGACTCTATCTTGACGATAGGGTCTCACGACATCATCACATGCCACTCTCTGTCAAATAAACCATGTAAATTAAAAATGAGTATGTACAATTGACAAGTATACATGTATGCATAAACAAACTAAATTACTTAATTACCTTTCCTTTATCAACTGCTGAGACCTACACCCCCTCACATTGCCCCCCGGTGGCAACTGGTGACACCTGCATCAATATGTAAAAGATGATCATAAAAATTAGAAAATAATGTACATATACTATTATCATAATTTAAAAGGAAACCAATGAGTACATTAAAACATGTGTACCGTGGAAGAGTCAAGACCAAATGATATGGCCGAAAGCGTGGACCCCTCCACTTGTGTCATCTCCTCCTCTGTCATCAACTGAACATAAATGTAACACATAAAAAGACATAAGTGGGAAATTATTATAAGAAAATTCTACTAAAAATATGAACAATAAAATTTAAAAACAATGTAAAAAATGAATGGTTTACCCTTACCATAACAGTGGGAGTCCATGGCACTGTAGGCTCCTAATGCACATCTCCATGAGCTGCTTCAGTGCCTATAGTGTGTTGTGTAGAGTCGTCCCCATCGAAGCTAAAACTATATGTATCACTATCAGTCAGGGGACCAAAACAAATATTCTTGCATATAATGCAAGTGTGGGCCACACAAACATGTGAGCTCGTGGAAGTGCTAGAAGCATCAGGATGAGAAGGCAATAATGTTTTGCTCTACGTAACCAACAGATCACTCAACACGCGAATGGCTCGAATAGTCTGTGAGCCGGCCTCAACAATAATGTCTGGATGCTGCACTATGGGAGGTGGTGAAATCTCGGGAGGGGGGACATATGTGTGGGATTTCACCCATTGTGACAATGGCCTATCTTGCGGAGCACCTAAACCTACACCCTGGTTCTGTCTCATACTCTAATAATCCACCTTGTGACCGAGCACAAATTCAGCATACAATTTTCTAAGAAAATAAAATGGGACATCCAAATTGTTGTGAGGTGGTCCATCAAAAACCATCCACCAACGGTCCCAAAACTTGTCACGTAATGCACTATTTGTGCACCATTTAATTGACAACTTGGTTTTTTTAGGGTCTACTTTTAGACCAGTTTTAGGATCCACAAAAAGATTAGCTATGTCATGTTTTGTTATATTTAGGTTCTTGACTTCATCATAATCAAGCCCATTGTCAAACTGGGTGTGCATGGAATCACGCCAAAGAAGTGCAGCATTATGTTGCTCTATCATTTTCTCCATGTTTTCAATTATTGTGTTCAATGTCGTAAACATGGGGCACAATGTGGGGATATTGGCATATGTGGTTTCCAATCCTCTAAGTTCATTTAGATTATCTCCTATTAGATCTTCTAAATGACGAGGCTTTGTGACAGGTACATCTTCTGGAGGTGGGGGATTGTTGGGAGGTGGGTTTGGATTGTTTGTGGGATCATTAGGAGGGTTTTCTAATTCCATGTCTGATAGCAATGAAAAAAACATAGATAATTACAATGAATTTTTAAAATCAATACAAAAACTCATTGCTACCCTAATTTTTATATAAAAAACTATGTATTTATATTTAAAAATAACAAAAAATAATTAAAGCAATAAAAAATAGAAGCTAAACTTACCCGGGCAATTTGGGAAAAATTAGATAGGGGATATGGGACCGGATATCCAAAACCTAGCTGCATTCAACATTTTTGCAATGGAAAAATGTGGAACGTGGCTGGGTACAGTGATTTATATTCACTGGCAAATATCGGATATCTGATATTATCGGATATCCGATAATGCCTTCAAATTTGGCTTTTGGTTTGGCCATGTGTACTGACACCTAGGCCTACCAAAAAGTCAACAAATCTATTTATGCACTTTTGGATGAGTGAAAATAAGTTTTTTTTCACATCGCCACTTTTTGGCATACCATGATCCTGCACATACCTTATTGCAGTATTGTTTTGATCAGCGAAGACAATATATGTTATGTTATGGCTTGCAAACTTAGAGGAAGACATTTTGGGATATTTATGACCTTCAGTTAAGGTCACATGTGTTTTGGTATTGATATCAACAAGTTACAGTGATATGAAGGCATGCGAAGACAAAGGAACAGTGAAACAGAGCATATGAATAGTCGCAATGATTAATGGAAGGCTAGATGGAATGGTAACATGCTAAGTCAGATAAAGATTGTATATTGTCGACACTTTGGTAATATAAGATCACCGACTCAGTATTTATTATTTGTATAAGTAATTATTATGTTTTGTATTATATTTGAGAGCTGACTGGATGATTGAATAAATATAAATAAAGAGTGTTTTGTGGAAGCGACAAAAAGGATAAGATATGCATGTGATATGGATGCAAATTTGAGATATCACTAATGGTTGATAGTAGATGTGGGATCAAAGATTGACAGAGACTATTAAGAGCTATAACTGGAACTATCAAAGCATAACATATGCTTGTATTGTTCACTCTTGAGAACACTTTTGTAATTGAATTATTGATTGTAAGAGTTGTAAACTCACTATACCTTTAACAGGGTTTTTGTATACCTTTAACAAGGTTGAATATCTCTAACAAGGAAATGTACTATGTAATACTCAGCTCCTAATAGGGCTAGATCTCCTAACAGGGATATTATACTTTAGTACATAGTTGTGGGTATCATCCCTGCCGGGGTTTTCCCTTGGCCAGGGTTTCCTCGAAAACAAATAATGGTGTTATGAGTTATGTGTTATATGTTTATGTTCTTTTCATTTCAACATTCATATGGTTTATTTGCAATTTGTTTAAGTTTAAATTAAAGTGTTGTAATACGGATTCACCCCCCCTCTCAATATTACTTAGTCCTAACATTTTTACGACACCCATAAGCTCAATTTTGGTGCAAATTGCCTCCCTCTAGTAAATCTATTTGCACACTTAGAATCTTTTAGCTCCGATATAACTGATGCAATAGAGAAAATCTCACCAAACCTTATTATTTATAGAATCACAAATTAAACAAACACAAATATAAATTTTATACCAAATTTAAAAATCTCGAAATAATTATCCAATGATGCAACAAATTACAAAATCTTAAGGAACTTTTCCTCAACTAGTTTCATGTTCATCTTGCTCCTTTTCATATACACATGCACCCTAATCTTTCTTCACTTTAGGTTCTATCTTCATTCCTTTCCCTGTACTGCATTCCACACACATTATACAACTTGACCAGATCATGTGTTACTTTTGCCACACCTCTATCTTCCCTCACCCAGCCATTGGGTCCCATTTCCCCTTATGTAGCCTATGAATTTCTCAACTTTGCTCACTTTGGTTTCCACCACACCCAAGCAGCCACACACCCACCACTACTTGTGCATTATACTCTCCATAAGTTATGAAACCCACCTCTTTTGCACTCCCAACAACTGTTACAAACCTGATAAAGACAAAGGAATCCTCTAATTTCACTGTCAAAACAGTCCAGATTTAAATACATTTTAAATATTCCTCCAATCTTTTTTTTAGGATGAGAATTTAATACTCCATAACATTCCCCTTTTTAATTTCTATTTCAATACTTACCCCTCCTCTATGTAGATTTCCCTGCATCACTCTTGCTTAACGGTGTAGGTAGGAGCACCAATCCAAATTCAACCCATTAATTATGTTTGTTTAACCTAGGTCAGCAATCCATTAGCACAATCAAGCTCTCATTTCTTGGACCATACTAATAGTAATAGAGCTTGTATTGAAGCCAATACAAACATTCCACAACATAGGGGCAATTTTATAATACTTAATCTCATGTTTCTTCAGCTCTCTTGCACAACACACTAGTTGGGACCGATCACCCCTACCTTAAGAAACCTATCTACCATGAGAATCATCCTATGCATTGCAGTCCAAAGAAAGACTCCCACTTTAGGGAGAACATTGTTACTCCAACAAAGGTCAAAGCGCCACTCAGGCCTGATGTCCTCGTGACAACAAAAAAATTAAAACCCTATCTTAGCCGAATACCTTCTCTATTTCGCACCATATCACAAAATCTCATCTTTCCCAAGATGTTTAGCTCTACTTTTCTCAAGGCAAGGGTGTTCTTAAATAACCTTTTCTGATCTTCATCTGCATCTACATCAATCCACTTCCTATGATTTCTATCACCAGATAGTGCATGCACAAGATATCTGGCCACTTTAGTTCCTATCCTGTCTGAGAGAATCATTATAATATCTTTAAGGCCTCAATTTCTTTAAGGAGGGAAACCTTCCCAAGAATCTGCCCAAAAGTTCGTAGATTCACCATTATTTAGACTCCACATTAGGTGGTCCACAATAACTGTCTGCAGTTACACATGAACTTCCAAATTGCAGAGCCCCCAGGGGATTTGAATTGTTTATATTCGCCTGGGATCCCTTGTGTCCAAATATTTACTTTGCATCACTTTGCACCATGGTCTATCAGGGAAGACATGCATCTTTAAAATCAACTTCGCCCCTAAGGCTTTGTTCTGAAGTTTGATATTTTTTTTTAATTCTGCACCTCCCTCATTGTAACTTCTACAAACTGTTTCCCACTTGATTAATGGTTTTCGATGGTCCTCATTGGATCCATCTTAGAGAAACTGCTTATAAATGTTGTTCAGTGCTCCAATCGATTTGTCAGTAAGATTTATAAATGACATCGTATAAATCAGTAGAGCACAAAGCATGGCTTTGAGCATGGTGATTCGGCCAGCCAGGGATAACCGTTTCCCTTTCCATGTTGCAGCTCTGACTTGTTATGTCTATATTCTTATATTGGGAAAATCGGTTCAATTTAGGTTTATCACGTGCTATTTATATTTTAATATTGAGGAGGTACTTACATTGATTCTCTAACAGTGTTTGTCAACTTCAATGCCAAGAGAGTATTAAAGTGGGTTAAACACTTATAGTATCAAAGTTGGCCAAACTCTAGTACCTTGATGGTTAGATGAAATTGTAGGAGGGTTGGCCTAACTTATTATCCTAGATAGTATTAAAGTTAACTTGAGTCTATCATCTCAATACTTAGCTCAAACCCAAATAACTTTAAGATATAAAAGAATTAATTATTAAAAAATCTAACTAAAATAGTTCAAGTCAGTCATGGAATTACAATAAGAGAACTTCTTAGATAGAAGCATAGCAATGGAAAAAAATACAACAAACATATTGGAAGCCAATGAACCTTTAATACTTTGAAAAGTATCAAGTTTGAAAGAACTCTAATACTCAAAAAAAGAATAAGAAACAATCGAGTTCTAAATTTAATAGCCTAACTCTAGAAACATGCATTGAGACCTTTCTTCTATAGACATAACAATGATAATGAGACACATAATTCCTTTCTACATACATGACAATAATGATGAAAGATATATATAACAACATGCATGCTTGATTCCAACATCAAGATGGACCAAACCAATAATAGAACATACAATTATTATATGAGAACATTAGACTTTAGCACATAAGCTAATAAATTACAACATGGCAAATTCCAAAATGAGAACCCATTATTATATAATTGAGAACACATTGGTATAGTTAGAAGGAAGAGGCTACTTCCCAAACTTGGAAGGTTCGCAATCCATCACATAATTAATGTCACAATATTATCGTCATTATACAAAAGGACTGAAATGGTTTGAATGAATGAAGGTTGTCTGAATTGTATACGAATATCTTAACCACATAGAAAGATGAATTTTATTTTGTTTTACCTTTCTATTTTCTACACTCGGTATTCACAACTATTACAAAATGTGAAAGCTTCACCAATTATTTTGATGCATACCTAAATTATTACAATTTAAAGTGGGAGCCTAGAAATTGGGCACAAGATGGAAAAAATAAAAAGAATATTTGTTTTGTGAGGGTGATGAAAGAAACCCTGGGAATGGTAGAAACTATTCTAGTGTTTCCACAAAATCAACTAATAATATTTGTGGACAACACATGATTGAAGAGAAACTACATACTTGGGATATACAAATAATTAAATTAATGAGAGTTGAAACTGATCTTAACTTACATTGAGACAATAGTCAAGGGGATCATTTTCTTTATTTTAAACTAGTATAAAAAATTATGTTAAATAAATGATATGATAAAGTATACTAGACAACATATAATTGAAGGGTGAACACATGTTTGGGATATAAAGATAAATAAATTAGTATACTTGAAATTGACTTTACACTACGCTTAAGGCTATAGTCAAGTGAATGAAATTATTTTCTTAAAACAATAACAATCAAGACAAGTTAATGATATGACACACTACATACTAACATGCATAGCTAGTGTCGACCATAGTGACTCACACACTCAAACCAACATCACCATTGTATTAAGAAAGGTGGCACAAGGAGAAGATTGACCAATTGCGAGACAACTACCTCAATGATCCTATGGAATGGTGGAGCCTTATTACAATGATGATTGAAAAACAAGCCTTTATCACTTTCTTTTGCAAATACAAGTCAACAATAGCATGAATGAATCATCTGCCTCAAATCCACTCCTTGATCACCTTTTTTCAAAATCATTTTTTCCTATTGATATTATCCACAACTTGATTCCTATTCTAGAAATCACTCATATACTTCAACCTTTAATGCACTAACAAGCTATTAGATTTCATCCCCTTTTGACACTTTTAAGAGTCTATCAAAGTCCTCTCAACTTCAATACTAAGAGAACATTAAAGTGGACTAAACATTGGTACCACAAAGCCTTTACCAATTTTTGTCTTGTGTTTAAATAAACCTTCTTTTTCTTAATAGCCATTTAAAAAAGAAGACTATTTTTATGTCTTTCCAATAAAATGCAGTTTTCCTGAGATAGCAATCCTTATTCTATCCATAATACCTTTCAACAATTTTAAGAAGAAACCATCCTGAACTATGAAAGCTACTATCAACATGGAAATCTATTGCGGTTGTAAAGCCAATTTCAGTCTAACAGAAGGAAAGGAGATGTAGTTTGAGCATCATTTGAAGGACCGAGGAACAAATGCTGCACTTCAACGGATTGTAGGAAGCCGTGATCACTAACAGCAACATCTCTGACCTTCAAACTTGAACGAGATGATGAAAACGTCCGCCAGAAGCAAAGGTGATGTTTTTTGGGACACAGTTCGGAAAAGAGTAGATGAAATTGCATTTAACAGCTAAAAAATTTCATGTTTCTCCATGTTTATGAAAAAAGTGTGCGAAACATCAGTAGTTCATCACCCCAGTTATGATTTGGACAACAGGTGGAAAGGTAGAAGGGGACGGGTTTCCAAATGAAACAATTTGGAAGTGGAGTTCACGAGTGTTACAGAAAACAAATATTGGAATCTGGATTAGTGTTGTGTGCTACTGGGCTACCTTAATATTTATTTGCTCTCCCTTTTCCCCTTTGCTCCTTTCTATGAATTCCAATATATAGCATTTTTGGCATATACTGAAACATCCACACATATCACAATGCTAGGCAGGGTCTTCAACACAGCACATGGAACAATACATGTTGGGTGAAATTTGCTCTACAAGGTGTGATGATGGATGTGCCCTCAACCACGGTGCATCTTCAAATGTTTTCTTGTTTTCCTCTGCTTTGAGAGATGGCCCCTCACCAAATGTATTCTTATCTTCCACTGCATCCCCACTCTGGATCAACTGTATCAATTGCTCCCCTTCAGCTTTATTTGAATGTACTTCCCCTGCCCCACTTCTTAGTTTTATCCTTGAATTTATAGATTCTTGGATATTACTATCTAATTGGTCCACTAGATCTTTTCCTTTCCCTGTAAAAATTTCATTCCGAGCTCCATCAAATGCCATCATCCAAACGGTACCATTTCTTCTGGATAGGCAATCAAGAGACAGAAGAGCTAGAAATAGTCTCTGAAAACTCTCTAATTTTTCATTCTTCTCTTTCTTGTTAGATGCTATCAGATATAACAAGTAATGTATGTAGTGCCAGAATCTTTTCACATTCCCAATAGCCAGCCTGAAGCATGCAATGCCATTAGTTTTCTGTAACTTCTGTTCATGATACGGTTCTTCTTCTTCTTCTTCATCTTCTTCTTCTTCTTTATTGTTAATATCAGGCAGAAAGCTCCTCCTGCCCACATAGACTATCGTGATTTGGTAGTCCTTGCTCATTTGTTTTATTACATTGTTTAACTTGGTATTGAAATTTGAAATCTTCTCTGTATCTCCGCCATATAACCAGATCATTTGAGATCTGCTCAACTTTTCGTCACTGACCTCCTGTAAAATCAAAATACAGTTATTACCCAGCTGGATCTAAACATTTATCCCACAAATTTGCGGTATGAACACAACCTATTCCCTTAAAAAGTACTCTGAGAGCATCTCATTATACATTTAACATGGTACTGGGTAAATAAAGCTTGAGTCAACTTACCTTGAAATTTTTAAAGAGAAGCTGCAGGTGGGGTAAACTCTGCATTTCCGTCAGTTTACTCTCCATTTCCCTCGGTTTATCTGAATCGTTGGTTCCCTGGGAGGGTTGGATATTATTGAGAAAAAACCATGCTTCTGGCCCCAATGTCGCCACCTGAAGCATCACATCTGTGGCAGAAAATAAACCTGAAGGAGCCACGCACACAAGCATAGGCATTTCACAAAATCCCATTCGTTCCCTGAAAAAAACTGAGATAGTCGATAGATGCATCAAATATCGCTCTGAAGTCTCTTTCCATGGCATGGTTTGTTTCAATGTATCCTCATCAGCGTTTGTGACTGGAACCCAGATCCATTCAACTTCAAATCCACGGTTTTTGAAAGTATCCTGCATCTCTTCGTACATTTCCTTAAAGAAAAAGATTTGGCTTTTAAATATTTCCAGTGTTGAAATAAGCAGGAAGACCATCTTCTTCTGTGGCCGCAACACATCATTTTAGAACATTAGAAAATAATCCCATTTTTTCCCTCTCCTTATGATTCTACTTTATTAAAAAAACAAAGAGCTGGGAAATTAAGTACCGAATTATTCTTTTCAGACATTACCTCTTCCACTTCTTCCCTGAACAGCAGCTTCAGCAATTTGTTATTATTGTTTTGTTCAGTGCCTGGCGAAACCATTTCTTCAAGTTCGTGGTAGTCTTGAATGTTGAAACTTTTGCCCACCAACATACCTGAAATACTTTCCCATCCTTTGAAGATCTTACAGCCTGCGGCAACTTCATGAACCACTGTCTTAATTATATAGGTTCTGAGATCCCAAAAGTCAGGGCCTGCAGTTTCTGCTAAGACTTTATCAAATAAAGAGAGGGCTTCAGAATGGTCAGGTGTATAGGCAATGACTTGGCCTGCCAGTTTTGTTGGAATTGCAGTGAAAGACTTCCCAACATAAATTACTTTCATGCCATTCAAATTTGTTAGGAGCTCATCAACATTATTTTGCAGCATTTCTAGATCCCAACGTGAAATGTTATGATCAAAAATGAGTGCCAGGGTATCGCCTTTTGAGATTTCTTCTGAGGAGAATGGCCTCCCATTCTTGTTAATCAAAATTGCTTTACCTCTGAAAAGTTTTCTCGTTGTGCTGTTCAAAATCTTCTCTATTGAGTTGCCGGCCATCCTCTGGAACACTAAGCAATCAACAACTATACTAAAGAAATTTAAAAATAAAAAAATTAACAAAAGCTCCTCTGTAAAAACTTTCAGACGGCCAAGAAAATACAGCATCTTATCTTTCATGTAAGTTTGCAATTATTTAAGAAATAAAATTAGGTGATAGGGGGATTTCTTCTCCTGTTGCTGTTCCTAATAGTTTTGACAGGAGAAGTTGGCACAAGTTGCTCTGGAACCCTCAAAAGTCTTCTTCAAGGCTGTTTCGGTTTGATCCTATGTTACCCCAAGTTTCTGGGGACAGGGAGATGGGGGACGGGAAATGGGTTTCGGGACGGATTTTTTTTTCTCAGGGTAGGGGATGGTAGGGGACGGCACTGGAAATAGCTATATAAAAAATAGGAAAAATTTAAATATATAGAGAAATTTTAAATATTCATATGAAAATATGGATAAAACATGCTTATATAAATTATAGAATCTTAACATATAATGTTTGTGTTAAATAATTTAAGTTTAGAGTTCGCATCAGAGGACAGATTTCCGGAAGTTTCCAAGTTTCCGGAACAGGTCAATTTTTGCGGAAATGCGTCCCGAGTAACACTGGTTTGATCCCTCTCTAGTGTCGTTACCCCCTTCTGGGTGTGGTGAGTTTGACGTTACAGATTCCCTCTCTTCTCTGCAGACTTTTGGGCCTGATGTAAGCTGTTAGGAGTGCTGGTGTGAGTGCTTACTCTAGGGTTTCAAGAAAGTGAATGTACAGGTCAAAGTGGATGGTTCAGATGTTTTTGCTTCTCTTCAGCTGAGGTTGGTGGGCAGATCCATATCGTTGTCCCTGACTCCCTTACTGCTAAGTCAACGGCCTGGCTTAAGAAAGCGCTGGTTGGGAGATTTTGTGGTAATCGTTCCCAACATAGATGCTATCAGAAGATGGTCCTTTCGAAAATGGAAGTTTAGCGATCAAGTTGAGCTAATCTCATTGTTGAGTAACTTTGTCTTATTTTCATTTTCCAATCCAAATGATTGCTCTTGGACTCTTTGTGAAGGTTGTTGGTTTAAGGGGCAAAATGGTCTATGTCTTAAAAAACTGGTATCCAGACTTTGATCCAATGGAATGACATCATTAAGTTCCCTGTTTGGATTAGTTTGAATGCTGGGATAAAGAAGTTTTTATGCGTGTTGCCAATTCCTTTGGTCAGTACTTTGTTACTGATTAGGTCACTAAATTCAGAAAGTGTCTACCATCTGCTAGATTCTACGTGCTTATGGAGAAATACAAGGAGATCTCTACTATTATTAAGTTATTTTCAAAACTTGGAGAGAGGGAACAACAGATTGTACTTGAAGACTCCAATAATTTTTGTTTATCACTGCAAAGTGGTCCGTGGCTCTGCTAGCTGTCAAAGTAATGAGAAAAATCAGTTTGTGTCGAGGAAAAAGGAGCAAATGGCTGTTACCATGGATGAAGTATGGAAGAAAGATTTTGATCGGAAGCTTTTGTTGAAAGTATGGTCATGGATATCTCTCTAAACGATTTAAGTTTGGATGATGGATCCAATAGTAGTCTTAAGTATTGTTCAAAAACAACTTAGGACAGATGGATCTTTGTTCAATGGTCGGAGAAAAATGGTTGAAACGTTTTGACTTCAAACCACTCTGATTTTACATTGGTAGTTTGTAAGTTATAGTTTTTCTTTGGCTTTTTGTGGTTACTTTGGTGTTTCTCTTGGCTGTCTTCTAGTCTTTAATACTTATCTCTCTTGTACAAGGGTGAGGGCACTTTCGAAAGGATGCGGCTATCTTTCTAAAGGAATGCACTGCCATACAAATTGGAAAAATCCAAAAATACCATAGATTTTTACAAAATTTTCAGGATCTGTTTTTCATGATCTGCTTATTCTGAATAAAAACAATAAAAAAATTTCAAAAACAAATCACTGTGTTTTCGTAAATCTGGAAAAAAAATAATTTGTCTGTAGTGCATTTTTGTTGGGAGGATAGCCAGCGCCCTTCCGAAATCCTGCTTACCTTAATTAAAACAAATCAAAACTTCTTAAGATTATTGTGATGTTGCTGTTCTGATATACAGGGTTTATGGTCCATTCAAATCAATTTATCTTAATAAAAAAAAATTAAAATCCATCACAAAACAGACTCATCTCACCACCCAAATGTTGATATTATTTTTTTAATAATTTCAAATTCACTTTAAAGATAAGCTATTCCCAAAATCAAAATAAGTCAAAATTCATCACAAAACAAACGATTTGTTGTGGCCGCCAAAATGCTAATGTTATTTTCTAAATAATTTCAAACTCACTTGAAAGATAAGCTATTCCAAAAAAAAGGCTATTTAACAGAAATAATGAGTACAACTTTTAATAAAATGACTAATGACTGCAATCATACCTTCTTTTCTCCTAGCACAGTAAAACGGCAAAGTTTAATTCCCCATCTTCCCCATTGATCTTCCAGCTCTGTACTTCCTCGAATATCCACAATTCTCAAGCTCCTATTTCTTTCCAATGTCTTCATCCACTTGCCCTCCAGAACAGGACAATCAGAAAGGTTTAGATCTCTTAACGCCTTCAGGCGATTGAATCGATAACACAATTTTTGCAGTTTATGGCAGGCTGTTAGATTTAATACTTCAAGACATGTAAGCTGACTAAAGCTCTTTGGAAGCTCACGCAAGTTTTGACAACTTGACAAATTCAAATTTCTAAGCCACTTCAATTGATTAATTTGAGTGGGAAGTCTAGGTAACTTGGTGCAATAAGCTAATGATAGATCTTCAATCATGTTACCCTGGCAAAATTCATCCGGCAGTTCTGTCAAGTTTGAGCATTCTGACAATTTAATGGCAACCAATTTTGGCTTCAACGGGGTTTGAGGAAAGTTTTCTGGAAGTTTCTGTAGCTTGCTACAGCCCCTTAAGTTGAGAAGCTGCAACAAGGAAAGCATCTCAAAATTTTCTGCAAGCAGTTTCAAATTCTTGCAATATGAGAGGTCAACCTCTTCAAGAGAACTCAAAAGTTCAAACTTGTCAGGAAGCTTCTGCAAGTTTTGACAATGTGAGAATGTGGCCTTCTTCAGTTTACCCAAACACACAAAACTTTCAGGGAGATGTTTTAATACTGAACAATAACTCAAAATTAATTCTTCTAAAGATTGCAGCTGCCCAAATGATTCTGGAAGGTGTCTCAATGATGAGCAATAACCTAAATTCAGCTTCACTAAATGTAGAAGGGTACCAAATGATTTGGGCAATTTTCTGAGGTACTTACAGTCATGCAGGTCCAGCTTTTGAAGAGTATACAATTGAGTCAAACTTTCAGGGAGTTCTACCACACTGCATGTACTGATGCACAACTCTTTCAGTCCTTCCAGATGTCTGAATATCATGGGGTCAGGTACACTTAATTTTTGAAAATTCTTCAGTTTTAGTACTCTCAGCCTATCTATTTTCCATGGAATCGGTTCCTTTCCCTTGTAGTATCTGAAGAGTGCATCTCCACACAGTTTTACAACTTTCAATTTTGGAGGCAACTGCAAGAACAATTAAAACATCTATAAGATATCCAAAATCAATATACTAGACATCCATCCATCTAGCTCTTGCCAAAGCAATTCATTAGGGACATAAATGGAGAACGCTACACACTCACATTGACTAATAATGATAGTAAAATTAACAAAAGAGCTTTCTTCTTTGCTAAATGGCCCGAACCTTAACTGGGTTAACGCATTATGTTAGGAGTATTTGAATGTTTGGTGATCTAATTCAGTGGTAGAGTGCCTTAGAGGTCCATAATTTTTTAGGGCAAGATACTGTTAAAGGAGCATGGATATTGTTCCTTTGAAGCTCACCCATGTTACATGTAGCTCAAATTGTCTATGATTGGCAGCTCACACTTGATCTAGATGGCTAGTTTGAGTACGGGGTTAGGGATGCAGTTAGGGTTCAAGTTTGTCGGGTCGACTACTATTTTTAAGGTTTGGTGGAACTGGATTTGATCAGTGTTTATATATATAGATAGGCGATGATAATTTAGAAGATCATTCTTACTTTGAAGAAGAGGAAGGCACTGAAGACTAAAAATACAAAAAGAGAAGAGTTCGGATAACTGGATTGACCTAAAATATTGTAGCAGTGGAAGCACTTCATTTTGGAGAGGAAGCTGCAACAAAGATTAAGATCATTGGGAGCTCTATTTGTGATGAAGATTTCATGTTTTTAATGAACACAAGTTGTAAATTAAAAAAATAAAATTTGAGAATCCTATTAGTAATGGAAAAGAAGTAGAAGATTAGCACTTCCCCAAGGAGGGAGCAAGGACAATGAGGAAGAAAGTAGAGATATGTTCAGCTATGGTATAAGGACACGGTACAAAAGAATTTGACTTGTGAATCACATCATATTGAGCTAAGAAATGAAGTCTACCTCACAAAATATGACATGTAAAACATGTCTAAATGACATAATGTAGAGAAGGGGAAAATATTTATGGAAAACTTTTATTCTCTTAACTTTATTTATATTTTTAATGATTTATGTGCAAATTTAATAGAGTTAGTAGGAGTGACACAAAGAGCCATGATAATTTTCAGTAGAGGACTACTAAATCTTCAAGGAGACAAGAAAAAAGAAAAATGAACATATCAATAAAGGAGGATCTTTGTTCTAACAAGAGGTTGGAACCAAAAGAAAAACAATTGTGATGATTTGCAAAAATATCTAATATAGTGGAAGGGAGCACCGTAGCTTATTCTCCAAGTTAGAAGGATAGTTTTATAATAGTAATCTTTTGAAGCTCTCCAAGTTAGAAGGATAGTTTTATAATAGTAATCTTTTGAAGCTCTCCAAGTTAGACTCCTCTACACCTATAGGTTCAAAATCTTTCAAAGATGGGGAGGATAATGTAACTAATGCTTCTCAACACAGACATTTTTAAGTCAACTCCAGTTGGAAGGTGTTTCACTTTAGTTTTGGTTGATCCCCATTTTTGGTTTGTCGCTATCATAGTTTTTTTTCCTTGACGCGACAATCCTATTTCTAGATTGTTGGTTTTGTTAGTGGGTTGGTAGTAATGGTTAATAGTTTGGGGGTGAGCTATAAAGGGAATTGAGGAAGATTGTAATGCAATCTTGTTTATCTATAACTATTTTCCAAGCTATGATATAGATTGAATGCTTGTTCATGTTTCTTTGTGTGTTTTTTTTTTTCAAATTAGTTAAATCTGTTTGCAGGGAAGATGCTTTGTCTTCATCATTAGCATAACTCTTAATTAAGTTGTATGATCATTTGAATAGTCTTATATAGGTAGTTAGGTTAGCCTAGGGGCATTAGAGGCATAAATATGGTAGAGTTAATGAGTAGTAATTGATTATCCTATTGTGAGTTGCATTCTTATCAAAGATATTTGGAAGTTTGGCCCCTTTGAGTAGCCTACTATTATCATTTCCTATTATATTCTTCCTTATGCATGCTAATTAATTACATATTGCTCATTTTCTTTAGTGTCTATTATCAAGATTTTTCGTGGGTGAAAGGTTGGTTCACTTGAGGGTGGTTGATTCCTAGTGTCTAGCTTGCTACTATTTTGAGACTTTCAAACATATATTTTGAATTGGTCACCATGGTTAAAAAGCCTCAAAATAAATAAACATCCTTTTTTCTCTATCTCATTGTAACTTTTTCTTAGGAAATTATTTCTTTTGAGGATATGAGCCCTTGGCCTGCTTATATTGAACTAGACTTTTATTTCTTTAGAGTTATTATTCTTTTTCAACTATAGAAGTCAAAAAATAGAGCTATTTTTTTTTTCTAATGATGAAATTGATTGTAAGTTCTTCTTGACTGAGAAAGGGGACGGGTTTCCTTTGTGTGTTTTTGGTACAAACCTAGGCTTGATACACCACTTTAGAATTTTAACACATTTAGGGTTTGCTTAATCATTAGGGGAGTGCCCCTTCATTATAAGTTGATTCCTCTTGATGGTTTGAATTAGGCTATCCCTTCTCTACTTAGGTGGAGCCACTCATATCCAAAGCCCATTTCCCTTTGTATCTCATGCAATAATGAGGGCGGTCTTCTCCACGTGGGAAAGCATAAATGGGCCAAGACATAGTGGTATTGAGACTACATTTATGACTTTGTTGTTAGAGTGGGGTGTCCTTTTCCCCTTTATTGTCTAGAAGCAATAAGATGGCTAGAAAGCTCTAAGATGTGTGATGAACATGCATAGTAGGTGGTTTCAAAGTGTGATGATCAACCATCTTCACCCCTTATGTTGGAATGTGAACTCATCATGGAGAGTCCATTAACTTTGGTTGAGTCATCATGGAGAGTCCACTAGCTTTGGCTAAGTCCAATAGAAGGTTTTTATTAGTCGACTTACTATAACTAATAAGTTGTTTTGGTGACTTAACAAAAATAGTAATTTCAGCAAGTGTTGTACATGTAGTTGTATGAGTCATACTTACTGAATTTAGTAAGTGATCTCTAATTAAAACTATACAACTCTAGAAATCAAACATCTATAATATTTAATATAATTAATAAAAAATATCAATAAAATATTATGTATCAAAGATGTGGCTCTATATTAGCCTTAAAATATCTCTACAAAATTGCTATTTGTAGCCCCTAGCTACTAATAGGAACTTTTTTTAATTAGAACTTTTTTTTAACATTCTTATTAAAAACAGCTTCATCTATTTGTAATTTTTTAAAAAAATTTCAAAAAAGTCTTATAAATTGCTGTGAATAAAAAATTTTCAAGCAATCATATAAACTTATTATTTCACAGCACCATTTTCTGTTATGTATTAAAACAATTTGTAGCTAACACACCTTAAAAATTGTTTAGTCCTCCTCCCATGGGCCCATTAGACAAGAAATCCATTCCCATTTTTATTGTAGGGCTAATAAAAGCCTAGAAACACTTACCTGCGAGGGATTAAAATCCACATCTTGATCAGAGCTGAAATAACTCAAGTTCCGAAACAGTTCTAACTGGGAGGATCTACCCACATCTTGTTTCTTTGAGGATCTACCCGCATCTTGATTGAAATCCACATCTAGTTTCTGTGAGGATCTACCCACGTGTAAAAATCTCAATCTCTGAAATGAGATATTGCCCTTCTCCAAAATAGAGATGGGCTCATTACTGTCATCCACAACAGATATGGAGCTTCCCGATGAAAGAACTCTGAGGGTCTCCATAAGATGTAGCTTTTCAATCGGTAGCTGAAGTTCCTTATTATCATTGGGTATAAAAATCCCTTTGATCTTCTGCAAAACAAATGGCTTTCTGAATCTCAAGATAAAATGTCATTTATCATTAACGTTAATAGAATTTTACAATTTATGTAATTATTGATATTATGTTTTTAAAATGTGATTGTGTATAAAATTTTTGATATTAATGTTCCAAATTATATTATGTGAACCACCATCACAATGAAACTGATAATGGTAGTGTAGAAAAAAAAACACATCGATGTCAAAAATTCTATACACAAATTATTCATCATCCCGGAAATTGACAGGACAATTTGTACCTGGCTCTTATCCAAAGCATTTTAGAGCTCAACTCTGTTGGTTAGTCTTACACCTTTTGTTCGTGAGAGACCCCATTTGCGGAGGACGTCGGCAACGGCTATCTGATTGTTGTGACTCTTTTTCACCCATGCATTTTCTTCTAGTGTTTCAAGCTCTGACTTTCCGACAATGAAGGGAATTTCATCCAAATCCCATCCCACGAAGAAAGCACAAATATCAAGAAATGCCTCTTGAGCCGGTGTTGAAAGATTCAGAAATGCATTTTCAAGGGCTAAATCAAAACCTGTCTTCACAAGATTGTTTTCATGTACCCATTTATAAATTTTCTCTCTGGTTTCATCATTTTCCTGCTTGCAACTTTTAAGGTATTCCTTGGCCATCTCCTGAAGCAATGGAACAGAACTACACTCTGAGCTACTCTCTGAGATAATCTGAGTGTCTTGAACATATTCCATCTCAGGCATCTCACATTTAAACCCTTTCTCTTCAAGTAATGATTGTATGCTCTTGTTGGGAGATGTCACAAGCAACCTGACTTTGTTTCTACTCCTGAAATCAATATCTAATATCTTTCTGAGATCCTGTGTTCGGATGATGTTGTCAATCCATATGAAGGCAGGTTCATTTCTTATAATCCGTATTTTTTTCCCATTTTCCCCCTTTTGCTTTCCCACTGAAAAGAGGTTTAAAATCTCAGAATGCAACTCAGATACATTTGGGCTGAATTCATTATCTTTGCTGAAGTTTTTCTTGCACAACTTCCAACCTTCAAAATCAAGCTCCACTTCCAAACGATCATAAATGGCTGCTGCCAAATCTGTCTTGCTCTGTCCACTATCACCTTGTATGATGACAGCCAGCTTATTCCCTTTGCTCTCATCCAACTTCAAATGTCTAATTATATGTTTGACCTTTATCTCCCTTTTTCTTTCTTCCTCCTTTATTTCATCAATAGCCTCTCTCTCCGTTTTTCCTTCTTTAACTTTTCCTTGCTCAACACTTTCTCTGGTACTATCTGCCCATGCAAATTATATTAACAGCAGAACTACAGAAAATTGAAATGCAATGAACATAGAAAATCAGTGAACACAATTTGTGATTCATTAATAGATTTCTTTCATAGCCTGGCATATACTTGGAATTCAGCTTACATAATCAATATCCATAAAGTGGGTTTTATTTAACCAGAACTGAAGTCCGAACTATACTCTGATATATGGTTTGAATTGGGCAGAAGTAAATAGTTTCGAAGTTCGTAGACATGATTTTTGGAGGCATAATTTCTAGTATTAGTTCCATCAACGGGGGGAAGAAGAGAGTAAGACAAAAGAACAGAATGACATAAATATATGTTAATTCTATTCCACTTTACATTTTATTTCAAATTAGAGGGTTGTTGGAAGATTTGCATCATTATTTTGTTTAAATTTGGGGAATTTTATTTTTTTTGTTTTGGATAAGATTTAAAGGTAGTATTATTAAGTGCTTACAACATAGACTTTATCATACAAATTTAGAATAATTATATATAATAATACAAAAAGATATTAAAGAATAATTAGATATTATTGCTAGGAAAAAGTAAATTATTGCTAGGAAAAAATAATATTAAATATGAAATACTAATAAAGTTAGAGGCCCTTAAGACTTTGAAGAGGAACTTTAAATTCAAAGAACTGGGTTAGAACAATATACTTGATACAAATAATCATTAAATATTTGTCTAAGTAAAGAGCACAATGACACTTGAATTCTCTTGTTTTAAAAGTGAATTACATAAACGATATTGATAGGTCGAGGCTTCAAGATTCAAAAAATATACTTTAAGGTAGCTCAAGTATATTGAGGAAGGTGATCCAAATAGTAACTAAATTTATAACATAAAAATCAAATATCGTACTTCCCTGTGCAAATAAAGCCTATATTTCATCTTGAATAAATAAAGGATAAAATTAGATAATTACCTCAACTTATATCATGAGCATTTATAGTGCAAATTTTAGTAGAGTAAAACAATGAGCAGATAACACATGAATTTACATGGAAAACATGGTATAATTATACCAACAAAAAAAACCATAGGCAAAGATCTTTCGTATTTTATTTCTTAAGAAAACTTTATTGATATAACAATCTTCAAAATGTGTAGGAAACATTACTTCGCATAATATAAGACATCTAGGTTCCATAATCCTATTAAGAACTTTCTAGAAATAGAAAGCATGACACATGTACAAATACAAGGCAAACTTGTCATTTAATGCTATGAATAGTAAGTCCAAAAATATTCTTTGACGTGTATATGGGCTTAGGCAGTTGTTCTATAACCCCCCATCAATTCAACCATTGGTTGAATATTTTAGGCCTTTAGTCATGCGTTAGGCATCTATAAAAAGTAGACTACCATGACCCTTTCTTACAACTACTCATTATTGCTAGAATAACAAAAATTGGCTTTGTATTCCAACAATAATGACAATTATTGGATCTCTTATAGACATGTGTAATGAAGCTCATGAACATCATTTCCTTGTAAAGAAAATACTCATACTTGCTTACAATGTCCCAAAATTTGACATAACATGTAATATTGTTGGTCTTTCCACTCCCTAGTATAATGACATCAATACCTATCTACAAAATAAAATCATTTCTCTAGACATGTCACCCTTTGAATAAAAATTTCCAACCAAGATATCTCTTATTACACCCTCCTTGGAGGCTTGCTCTACCACAAAGGCTATGATGGAACTTTTCTTCAGTGTCTCAACATAGATGAAGCTAACCTAGTACTTCAAGAATTCCATAGTGTAATTTTGGCACTCACAGGAATGACATGATCCTAACTAGAAACTATATGCAAGATATTATTGGTCTATCATAGGCTATCATATGCTTGTCAAGATGTAGGCAATACCTTTCTTTTCAAAACCATAGTGACCTTACCCATTAACCCTTGCAATCTCTATAGTCTATTACCACTCCATAGCCCTTCTCTACATAGGGTCTCAATCTCACTCGCAGATTAATGTTACCTCCTCTTTAATAGGACCATAAACTCATTATTACTATTACAAAATATTTCACTAAGTGGGTCAAAGTAACTCCACTCACTTTCATCATTGGCATCAAAATTTCTAATTTTATCCTAAATCATCTCATTGTCATTTTGAAAATTTATATCCACCATCAATTTTGTGGAGGATATTTAGTCTTTCACATTTTTTATAAACATACACCAAATGCTGAGAGGGGGGGGAGGGGGGTTGGTTGAATCAACATAAATCAAGACTCACTTGGATACTCAAATATCAAAGTTATCTACTACTTAAATAAATAAGCAATCAGTGGATGAAAACAGCAACACACGAACAGCAAGATTTTTATACATGGAAAACCCAAACTGGAAAAATCCATGATGAGAACTTTTTCACAAAGATAGATCATTGGTATAAGCATATTGATTACAATAATGTTAGGAGATCACTACTCTGGAAAGGCTCACTACCTTTATTGAATCAATATAAGGAGCTCATTGCTCCATACTTGCAAACTAAGGCCCACTACCAAAGTGACAAGATTACAGAAAGAGGATCTATGTATTGGAGACTCACTACCAAAGATCCATACAACTCTTCAAAGTAAATAAAGAGAAATCCTCATGTTAATGCAGTTGTCCTACACAACTCTATCAAACTCTCCAACACTTGATCTCTATCTTTTCTTCTCTGCCATAATAATTGAATTTGTTATTTTGTAACTCTCCTTATCGATCTTTTACTTTCTCACCCTTCACCTATTTATTTTTACACATCTTAATCTCCTTAACCCAAAATAGTACATATATACAATACAAATCATTGTGGAATACAACAAGGTCAACCTGCCCAAAAATAGATTACAACAAGGCCTTCACAAAAACTTATTTCAAACAAGTCATGGCATAAATAATATTATAATGAGGTTAGCCAGGTTGAGATTGCCTAGACCAAAAAAAGAGGTTATACATTAAAAATAGTTATTTGGATAAGATACAAACATTAAATATAGAATCTAGACCAAAAAAATGAAGCATCGTCTGAATGGGGGCCATGAATACATTTCAAAAAACCCAATACTAGATCCATAATCACTGGAATATCCTCCAAGGTTAATTCAAACATCTAGCATCACACTGGACCCAAAGAACCATACCATTTGTCAGTTGTATCCGAACCTCCACACACTTTGATGAGATCCACATGCCATGTTAGAAGCCACTTCACTAACCATTTTTTTCATGACAAAAGTCATCATAATATACTTTTGGACTAGAAAGAAAACTGATCATAATAGCATCACAAGATAAGCTTGTTTCTAAAACACCAAGAAGTGTTTTTGAAACACCTGGGAATGCTCCAACCAAGACCAGTTAACTGAAAACAATATCAAACATATCTTCTCGTATTCAGCCTTGATTCCTAGAGCGAAAACCTTCTAGTTCAACCACAATATAACACTATTGAATAAGAAACAATCCACCCCTATTACTAAACCACCAATATCTAGACCATACTATCCTCTGGACATAGAAGAATAACACTAAAGATATGTTTTGTAGTATATCAAGTACCTTTGTGGATTATATATTCATTTATTTTCTTCACTAACTCCTTCCAAACATATCTAGACTACAAGATATACTTCATCCTATATGCAACAAAACCTCCATACCACACAGTTGAGCAACAAAGCATCCTCCTTAATGTTTGACATCAATGAAAAAAACCACAAAGCATCTATTTCCAACAATCTCTCCCTTTTTCATTCATGAAAAATAACCACCAAAATGTTTCATAATAACTCCCTTTAACAAAAACATCAAGAACATTTTTGTATATTTCACCCCCTTTGGCATCAAGGACAAAGTCCAAAAAGAAAAACATATTTACCAAAAAAAACTTCTACAACACAAAACACTCCAAGAACTTGTCATATCACTTTTCTTCTTCTTTATCAAAGATAGAAGCGTTTTTAGGTTGAATTTCACTAAACATCTTCTTTAGATTTTCTATAGTCTATTTCCAAGTGTCTCTGGTTAAATAAGTTATTTTTTCCTATACATTTCTCAAACAGTTTATCATTTTCATGTATTTTCAGCATCTAGAATCAAGATTTGTTTTAACATCTTTGAATTCACAAAATTTTCAAACATGCTCATTTCTTTTATTCTTTTTTGTATCCAATTATAGTTGCAACTCCTTAATTATTTTTCTTTCTTCTTATGAAACATCTCTATGGATATTAAATTTCATGGTGATGCATTAGTTAACTGGGACTCAAAAGAGTCTATCTCAATTTTAAAAGGTTATGTAGCCTTTGGCCATTCCAAACTAAATCTGTGTAAAACATCTGTAAAATTGATATCCCTTCTAAATTGCATCATTGATTGTATTAGGTCAAGTTGTTCAATCCTCCGAACTAATTCAAAATAGTAAGAATTTTCCCCACCTATAAATAAAATTCATCAGAAGAAGTAGAAAAGTAAACATGTTTTTCATTATCAAAGGTCGTGTAAACATCAACATTTGTAGCCTTCTTTTGTTAGATTCTTATTCATTATTAGTAGCTAGAACCACTAAAGTGGAAGAGCTCTCTGGACTCATCCTTCTTACTTTCTTCTCGAGCATACTAGAGAACAAAGCCTTTGTTGACATCTTTCTTGTTCTTTTACCTTTCTCTTTTCCTTCACCATTAGCAACATATTATTTTACCTCAATCTCAATTCTTGATGTATCTCTTGGGTATCTAATCAATATTTCAATGATACCCATGTAATCATCTTTAGTGATCTCGTAGAATAACTTATTTACCCAAATAATTCTAGGCACAACTACTTCTATGTAGCATAAATCTTTGTCAACCTAGAAAATAGCATCATATGTACAGGTCAGTCGATGATCTTAGGAGGAATCTGATTCCTCAGACATGGGCTATCCTTTAACTCATCAAAGAATATTCTATAATCAACAATACTATTATCCAAACTAGCTAAGTGCATCTTAATTAATTCCCAATAGTTATATCATTTCTCCAATCTACATTTCAGAACTTTGGCATAGATTTTAGAAAGTAAAAAATTAGATAGACTATCAAGTATAATGTTCATGGACTTTGTCAATCTTAGATTGTTAAACAATTTTCTCCTCAGACTCTCACAAAGATCATATTTTGCATTCTCTAAGTAAGCATTGTGTAAGAAACATGAACACTAGTGGCCACACATGAACCTTCTTTATTTCTATAACAATATTTATATGAAATTCCCATTATAGCATACCTAACCCGCAAATCCTTTATTGCGTCAATTCTTGGTGCCCTACCATCAAATGTAATGCTTGTCACTTTATTTATCTCTCCATTTGTAATTTATTTTAGATTCAACACATTACTAGTAATGCAAAGTCATGTCAAGTCTCTTAGGGTTTCTTTCGTGATTACATAAGTCTTATATAACTAGATGTATTATGCATTTAATCTGTACTCAATCTAATTCGTATGACATAATCATCTTCATTCATTGGAAAATTACTCGCATCCAAATCCTTGTTCCCTAAACCAACATAAATATTTTTAAAAAGTAAACCCTTGACTAAATAATCTTCTTTGATTTTCTTTAGTTTCCCATGATCATATTCATCCAAATTAACATGAATATATTGGTAAACATCTTCCTTATAAATAACCCTTTCATCAATATTAGAAAAATCTCCAATTGAATCATTTTAAAATGGAACAAATAAATTCTTATTGTGAATAGATCTGGGTATTTTACTTACATCCACCAATGCTCCAATCTATATCTAGCAATCTCTTTTGCACTTCATCACTATGGTCTTTCGTTCTTGAAATCTCTAAATCGCAATTGTGCAAATGATCATTAGAAAACACACACACACACACATTATATATATATATATATATATATATATATATATATATATATATATATATATATATATATATATATATATATATATATATATATATATATATATATATATGGGTGGCTGCAAGAAGTTGAATCCCACTTTTGGGCAAAAAGTGGAAGTGTTTTCCCTTTTTTTCAAATTTCCTGTCAATTGATATCTAAATTTGAGACACTTAGAGATTGAATCTCAAAAAAATTTAGTAATATAAAATGTAGTTCTCAAAGTCTACTTTTCAAATATGTAATTTATTTAAATACCCACATGATATAAATTATTTTTTAGTAGGAATGTTTAAAAACCATGTTTTCAAAATGTTTGTTTCAGGACCATACCATAGCCATGTACGAACACCATATTTTGACTTAAATAAATGATTTTTTGCAAATCCTTCTGGGGAAATATACTTAAGACACCAAATATTGGTCAGCATATTTTTCCTTATTTTTTTATTAAATATATATTTTTTTTATTAATTTTTAATTGAATATAAAATACGTTTTCAAAACCTCTGGTGTACGGACACCATAATTTGATGAGAATTTCATATTTTTTCAAAATTCTTTTTTTTATCTTCAAAAGAATTGTATCTAGATTGGTCTCATATAATTTATTTTCCAAAAAACCTAAAAATGAAAAAGTTATTAACATTTTAGTGAACCCCGCTATTTTACATTTAGGTACCACTTTTAACTAATAAATAATGCAAAAATAGTAAAAATAATCATATCACTATGAAATTTACATTTTTGAAATCAGGATAGTGAGAGCTCTAATGGGTTTTTTTTCGTAAAATGATACAATCAGGAAGGCCCTCAAAAAATTATGGGAAGGCAGAAATCTAGCATTCCAGTGCCTTAACCAAATTTTTGGAGTCAAGGCATAGGCTTGGTTCTACCAAGCCTAAACCAAACTGAATTTGGAACAAAATTCGAGGTGGATGTGTGCTTCCGGCTCATGTCTTAAGAAACGGGCGCCTATTTTTTTTTAAAAAAAAATCAAAGTGTTAAAATATATTTTTAATTCTAAAAAAAAAAGAAAAAAAAAGGAAATGGGCACCCGTGTTTTGAATTCAAAAACAGGCACCCGTTTTGAATTCAAAAATGAGCACTCATTTTTTGAATTTAGGATCGGGTGCTTGAACCTAAAACGAGCGCCCATTTCGAGCGACATCTCTCATTTCTACAAGACTTCTAGGGAATTGTCCCCCAACTCCAAACTCTTACCTACACACACACACACACACACACACACATATATATGTATGTATGTATGTATGTATGTATATGTATATGTATATGTATATGTATATATATGTTGGTGTGATTAAGTATTCATTAATTACACTTTACTTAAGTTTATTTTAGATAATGCATTTGCATATTAGTTGTCATATAGACACCTAGGAGTTTGCATCTCATTTTAGCACATGGTGTAGGAGAATTCCACTTTAGGTGGTGATAGTTGTTATCTCATACCTCTTTGTGTGAGATCCACCTTTAGTGCTCTTACCACATTCTCATCTTCTCATTGTTGCACATATTTTGATGTACAACATGGAGGATGATCCACCTTTGGTGGACATGTGATTACACCATGTCTAGGTGATAGGTTATCACTTTCATATCTCCTAGCTATCATGTATTGCCTATATATTCAAACACATCTACTTTGTATTTATTCAATTGTATCCATTATCATTTGATCATATCATCTTGTCTCTCTTATTTGTGCTATCTATTGAGCTTCTAGATCTTGGCATTACATTCATTGCCTTAGAAAAATTCTTACATGGTATCATAGTCAAGTTGATCTTCATTGCATAACCATTGGAGAGCTATTGTTGCTTCAACCTTTGGAGGGCCACAAACCAAATCTAGGATCAACACTTTGTGAGAGCATTTTGAACAAGATTGAACCTCACCATTGCATCCGAGTGGCCATTCTAGTGAATTTTGACTATAAATTTGCCTACCTTGGGAAAAAGTCAAATTTGAGGAAAATTATGTTTGCAAATCAGACCCTTTAGGCCTGATCTGCAATTGGGTAATTTTTTTTGGAAAATTTTCTTCTAGATCTAAATTTATTTTGAATTTTGTCAATTAATTTCTCAGATCTGCTATTTTTCCTATTTTCAAAAATTTATTTTTTTTGCAAAAAAAATTGGCCTATTAGGCCCCTTGGATATCATATTTGGATCGCAAGACACGTGGGTCATCTAGATTAACAAAAAATATCAAGCTGTCAACTCTCGAACTCGTGCTCAAACTAGATCGACATATTCCAAGTCTCCAAATAGATCAATCGAAAAAGCAGAAGATCAAATCACCTAGTCAGATTTGAGAAGATCGACCACAGTAGCACTAAAGGAGATTAACTTCACAACATAGACCAACTTTCAATATGAGTAAGCTATAGTCCACATAACTATTTAAAGGGTGCAATTATGATAAACTGGGTGAATGTGGGATTAAAAACCACACACCACCCCCGTCAACTCACCTCTCCGAGCTCGGGTCAACAACTTTTTAGCTCACTTCCCAAATCGGCTGAGCCACTTAGCTTGCCGACTTCCTTCAGATCACTGACTTCAAACCCCTCCAGCTCACATTTTGTATGCACCTCAAGATTAATGAATTCAAAGCTCGGATCTACTCACTCTACCAGCAGGCAATCAATTTGCTAAGATAGCACCTCGCAAGCAGTCACATTACCAAGCCAACACTACGCGAACCAACCAAAATCTTCCACTTCATCAGAATGGAAGACACATTGACTTTTGCACATGTTAATTGTGCCACATTAGCCCAAGCCACATCATCAACACACATCATTAATTAGGTTTCCACATCATTAGGGTCATAGGCACTGTCAGCAATTAGACACGTCAGCAACTAGAGCCCAGTCAGCCCTACCACATAAGCATAGTAAGCAAAAAAAATTCTGACACATCATATTTTAGTAGTTTAAATTTGACACCCATGTGAATGTCAAATCTAAACATATTTTGATTTACACTGATGACCATTTGACCATCAAATTTAACATCTTGACTGTGTCATCTATTAGTTGAATTTATTTTGACAACCGTCTAACCATATTTTTTTGGTAAATTTATGTTGTTGTGATGGCCATTTCGACATCAAATTTAACCTATCAGCGGAGTTTGAGAAATTTGGACCCCTCACCATTTGCATTTTAGTTTTTGTAGTCCAACTTCAAGAGGCCATAACTTGGTCATCCGGGCTCCAAATTGAGTGATTTTTTTTTGGTTAGAATTTCCTTAATTTTTTAAGTGGTGCTATTATTTTTTGGTTTTGGTGCATGGACTTTGTAGAAATTGCAGTTTTTAGTGAATATACCTATCTAAGATCCTTGATTTTGTAACTTCATAGGTTTCATTTGGGTTCATACAGACACATTTTTAGGTGCCATTTTTCTGAAAGTGCATAATTTTTTGAGAACAATCCAAATTTCTTATTATATTATAGGCTTATTTGGACGGAAATTTCACTTTCAGAATTTGGTCTTATTTGGAATATTTGGGTACTTGTAATCAATTGGATCCTTTAGTGATCTTGTGCATGATTATATGAGTCTTTTATTGCTTCATTTTTTTTTTTGTATTAATCAAAATCAGAAGTCCACTTTGGCCAATTCTAGCAAGTGGCAATTGTACACGCACTACATATAAAGTGTCAAAATCATGTATTTTGGGGGGTTCTTGATTTATTTATTTTTTGGGGGTGCATTGATTTGTTGATCTCCCTTTCTATCACGTGAGAAGTTTAACATGGCTAAAATCATGGAATATACAATCCATCTTGTAGTTGTGCATTGAAATAGGGATAATTATGAGTCATGGGCAAAAGGTATCATCACATATTGTAGATGGTTGAAGATTTTGCCTCATCTTTATGGAATCATTCCTATGCCAAATTCTCAGTGGAAACAAGTAGCTTGGTGTAAACATAATTCAAATATCTTGGGATTGATGTCTTACAACATTGATACATCTTCTTTTCTTGAAGTCAAATCCAAGCTTCATGATATTGAGGGCCCACACACATATTGGACCATTGTTTGGGAACATTTAAGAGATCCTCATGTCCCTCCATTCCCAAAAGATCCAATTATAGATTGCCTCATTCCACTTGATCATGTCGATAATATTTCTTATGATGAGCCTACTTTAAGGTAGATTGCACATCTTTCTTGAGACTTGAGTCTTATGAAGAGTTGAAGGATCAACATATAGCTACTAAATTTTCTTCTACTTCTCCAATTGAGATCACTCCTATTCTTGGTCCTGATGTTTCTTGTACATCTATATCCCCGGTTTCTTGTGATTCATTACAACAGGATATTCATTTTCTTCTAATTATAGTTCCTTGAGATAACTTATTGATAGACATTGCGGATTTGTTTGTGGAGTCCTACATTGAGGATTTGGGAGACACTTGTTGATGAAATTCATCTTCTCTTTACTGAGGAAGATCCTTCTTTAGTTGTTGTGAGGAACCACTCGGACCCTCATTTTTATTCTTCAATTGCTCATTATTTTGAGTTATTACTATAACTGATGGTGATGATGATCAAGACTGACTAAGATCAGAGGTATACATGATAGTAGAAAGATTAGATCAGTTATTATCTTGTCATTGATGTCAAGCAATTTATATCAAGAAATTGATATTTAATTTATAGTGTTTCCATGTCATTCAGAGTATGATATAAGTTGAATGAGTTAAGAAGAGGAAGAAATGAAATGTTGTGAAGATGAAGAACTTAATTGGAAAACTGATACATATCAGAAAATGTTAAGATTATGATGATATAGTTGTTTTCTACCTAACTTATCATTATATCAAATCAATAAAGAAGACTAGTCAAGTTGGTAAATAAAACTATTTTGGCTACTAAGCAAAAAAAATCATTTGTTAAAAACAAAGTAAGTTTTAGTAAAAGAAAAGGAACTCAAGACACCAAGCAGAAGGTTTAGTCACTAAGCGTAGTTAACCAAAATTTAGTTGAAATAAAATAAGTTAACCACCGAGAAAGGAACAAAAATTAAATAAAAGGATCATAATGACATTTAATATTGAGTTATGATGAATTGGAAGATTTTAATGATGAGGAAGAGTTAGAGAGATCTAAGATCAAGAAAATTCAAGATGATGATCTATGGTACATATTTAAGTGGTAAAAAGAGAAGGAACAAGTTTCAAGAAAGTTCAAGTTCCAAGGTGATGATAAAACATTTTACCGAGCTCTAGATTTATTGAATTAGTTTATGAAGTTGATCAAATGGTTGAAATTAATTAGAGGAAAATGTGATAAAGGAGATTAAGTGAAAAAACAAGGTCTATATAAAGCATTTTTATGAAGAAAAGGTTAGCTAGTTGAAGGGTTGATGAGTCACCGATTGATGCAATGAAGAAGGAAAAGGTTTTATTTTGAGTCACAAAGCTGAATTTGATGAAGTGTTGAAGCTAGTGGAAAGTGAAGGATTGAAGTGAAGAAGAAGATAACACAAAGGATCTAATTATGCAAAGAATAGTTACAGATTTATAGGTTAATTTATTTACTATTTCTTATTAAAATTTGTAATAGATAAATCTCTTAACTGAGTGAACTTAACAGTCTTATTGTAAAATCATTTCAAAAGGTAACATTATAAGGAGTGTTTGAAGACCTTTAATCAGGCCACTCCTAATAGGGTGAAGATCCTAATAGATCTGAGGAAAATTTATTAATCGGGTCACATTTAATAGTGTTTATTGTAATCTTTAACAGGATTGATTTTTAAAAGAGCATACTTCAAAAGAATATTTTTTTAGTGGGTGACAATTCCATAGTGGTTTTTCCCAAAGCTGGGTTTCCACGTTAAATATTGGTGTTATATGTGTTGAATGATTTATGTGTTTATTATTGTTGATTGATAAAGTTTATTTACTATTGTTAGTAAATGTTGAATTGTGTCTGACTGAGTTGGCATTGAGTTTAATCAGAGAAATTTTTAAGGTACAAAGAATCAAGGATTACTTATTCACCCCCCTATCTGTAATCCAACAATTGGTATCAGAGCTAAGTACCCTAAAGGGATAAGTTTGAAAGACTTGAGTAAAATATCCAAATATGTATAGGAGAGAAGTAGCTAAACTAAACAAGGAAAGTTTCTCTACATGGCAAAGCAAGATGAGGTTATACCTATCTAGATTTAGAGATTCTTCACTTAATCTTTTGTATAATGATTACATGCCACCACCTACTAGACCTATGATACTTGATCAGATGAGAGAAAACCAAGAACAAAACTCAATAATGATTGAAATTTCTTCCTCCCTGAACAATGATGAATTCAATGACATTAAGAATTGTATTACTGCAAGAGAGATGTGGGATAATCTTGCACTTGTTTATGGAGGTGATATTCATGTACAAAAATCTAAGGTTGACAGTCCAAGAGGAAAATTTGATGAAATGAGAATGAAAGATGAAGAGAACATTTCTCAATATAGTTTCAAAATCAAGGAAGTGGTTAGTGCCATCAAAGGTGCTGGTGGAACACTAATTGAAGAAGAAGTGGTAAGGAAAATTTTGAGAATGCTTTCATCCAAGTATGCTATCTAATTATCTACTATTCAAGAACTGAGATCCATATCGAATAAAACTGTTACTCTTGATGCCTTGATTGGTAAGTTGATTGCATTTAAACTTAGTAACTACGATAACAGTCTACCGACTATTGAAACAACTTTTAAATAATATCTAACCATTGGAAGTTCAAGAAATTGAATAGATATTCACCACAACTTAGGAAAAAGTGATTATGACAGTATCATAACTGAAGAGAAATAACAAGAAGAGTTGGAAGCACTATTGGCTAAGAGGCTACCGAGGGGTAAAGGAAAGTATAAAGGTAAACTACCTTTGAAATATTTTAATTGCAAAAAGATTGGTCACATTGCATCTAGATGTCCTGACAATGACAACAATGATAAAAGTGACAAGAAGGAGAACCGATACTAAAGGTTTAAAGACTACAAGGACAAAGGAAAGAAATCATGCTACCTAGCTGAGGAAGGACTAACCAATGATGAATCTGATGACACAGAAGAAAGTTTTGAAGTTTTCTATGTTTCTATGAAGGATGATTCAGAAGAAAAGAGGTATGAAGATGAAAAATCCCTTAATTATCATGTTAGAAAAACTAGCCCATGGATAATTGATAGTGGTTGTTTAGATCATACAACTGGTGATATTGATAATTTTGAGAAATTAGAAGAGTATGATGGAGGATATGTTAGATTTGGCAATGATGCTCCATGTTCTGTAAGAGGAAAAGGATCCATTATATTTTAAATGAGAATAACAAATGTGATGATGCTTATTGGGTTCAAGGTCTAAACTACAATTTGTTGAGTGCTTCACAATTGAACATTGGTCACTGACTGGAGTTTCAAAATAGAAAAGTGAAGATTTATGGTGTTGATGGATATTTTATTGGAACCGATGAACAATCTAAAGGTAAACTATTATATCTTGATATTGTTGCAAAGAGTTTCTTTTTTTTAAAAACTCAAGAGGATGTTTGGTTATGGCATAAAAGACTATGTCATGTAAATTTTGACAACATGATTAAGGTGAGAAAAAAGAATTGAGTCAGAGGTCTACCAAAATTAAGCAAACCCGATAAAGTGATGTGTAAGGAATGTCAGATTGGTAAGATAACAAAATTAAGTTTCACAAGAAAGTCTTACTCATCTAATGGTATTTTGGAATTAGTTCATATTGATCTCTGCAACCCTATGAGAATACAAAGTTATTATGGTGATCGGTATTTTATTTTATTTTTTGATGATTATTCAAGAATGATGTCGGTAATGTTTCTAAAATAGAAGTATGATGCACTCCAAATGTTCAAATGGTCTAAGACTAGAGTTGAGAAGGAAATAGATAAAAAAAATGAAATGTTTAATATCAGATAGAAGAGGTGAACTTATCTCTGATGAATTTACTAACTTCTCCAATGACTATGAAATCAAAAGACAAGTATCTGCACCAAGGACTCCATAATAAAATGGCATAGATGAAAGAAGGAATGGATCAATAGTTGATTGTGCTAGAACATTATTGATTGACAAAGGGGTTGCACAAACATTTTGGAAATAAACCATTAATACTATTTTCTACACTCTCAACCGAGTACAAATGAAGAAAGGTACAAATAAAATACATTATGAACTCTGGTATGGACATACACCGAATGCTAATTACTTCAATTTTTTTAGAAGTAGGTGTTACATGTATTGAAAGATGCTAGGAATAGAAATTTTTATTCTAAAGGTGATTCTAAAGTTTGATTTTAATTGTGGAAAGCGAAAATGTGAGGATTGATGAATTTGTATAAAGAAATGAAGATAGCAAAAAGGAACCTAAAGATTATCAAAGATTTTCATATGTACAGGAAGGTATTTTGGGAAATGCAACCGATCTGCAACAAGAAGAAACTGAGGAGCAAGTTGAGCCTCCACCGAGAGATGAAAACACTGAAACACAATTTATCAAGCCTATTTGATCAAAATATAAGACAGGACACGACTCACCAAGAAAAATTATTGGAGACAAGAATGTAGGAGTTATGACAAGAAGTAAGTTGAAAGATAATACATGTTTAATTTATGAATTTGAGCCAATATTAGTCAAGGATGCACTTGGAAATGAAGATTGGGTTAATCCAATGAAATGAGAGAATGATCAGATTGAAAAGAATAACACTTGGTCACTTGTACCGAGACCTAAGGATAAGAATGTGATTAATACAAAGTGGATTTCTAGCAATAAACTCAATGAGAATGGAGATGTGATAAAAAACAAAGAAAGATTAGTCTGCAAAGGGTATGCACAAGAATAAGGTATTGATTATGGTGAGACCATTTTCCATGTTGCTAGATTAGAAGGTGTAATAATTTTACTTGTATATGCTGCGTGTAAAGGATGAACAAAGTTTATCAAATGGATATTAAGTCTATATTTTTTAATGGAATTATTGAAGAAGTTTACATTGAACAACCTGAAGGATTTTTTGAGAATTCTAACAAGGATATGGTGTTCAAACTACACACAAGGAATTGTATGGTTTGAAGCAAGCATCCTGAGTGTGGTATGAAAGACCGCACTCTTATTTAATTAAGATTAGATTTCAAAGGAAAAGTGACAACAACACACTAGTACATTTGAGTCCTTTTCCTGATAGGTATCCATCGCCATTCTGACACCAAACCGTCGACCAAGTGACACTAACCACCGTTGCAGTTTTGGTGTTGATAGCATCGACAGCTAGGATGACCGTCGTAATTACAATGACACACACCGTCATAATATGTAGGGTAAAAGGGTCTACCAACATGGTCAGAGATGGTCAAAATATCATTGAGACTTATTATGGTTGTCACAATTATGATGTTCATGTGACAAAAATGTTTTATAAGCGACGACTCCCTGTCAGATAGTTTTGACAGATAGCCATCATCTCAAGTGCTCTGCTCTCGGTTGTAATTTGATTTTCATCATAGTAAAAATGTAAGGATCCAACAATAATACCCTAGTGTTAAACATGGGTCCTCAAAGATCCAAACAAGTAAAATACAATAGTGAGAATTATAATGTTGTGACGATAACCAAATCAAACCAAGCAATGATATATACAAAAGGAAGAAACAGTCACAGGCCCACGGCCTTGAGAAATTAAGTACAATAAATAATAATCAATGGAAGCAAATAATGATGCCCTAGCCTTCTAGTCAATCTTGCAATGAAGTGAAAACAAGCAATAGTTAATCATTGATGCCCTAGGTCATCACAATAGGAAGACATTAAAAAAGAAAGGATCCAATAATAATGCCCTAGTGTTAAACATGGGTCCTCAAAGATCCAAACAAGTAAAATACAATACTTAGAATTATAATGTTGTGTCAATAACCAAATCAAATCAAGCAATGATATATACAGAAGGAAGAAATAGTCACAGGCCTGTGGCCTTGAGAAATCAAGTACAATAAATAATTATCAATGGAAGCAAATATTGATGCCCTAGCCCAATAGTCTATCATGCGATGAATTGAAAACAAGTAATAGTTAATCATTGATGCCCTAGGTTGTCACAACAAGCAGATAATAAAAATGAAAGGATCCAACAATAATGCTCTACTATTAAACATGAGTCCTCAAAGATCCAAACAAGTAAAATACAACAGTGAGCATTATAATGTTGTGTCAATAACCAAATCATATCAAGCAATGATATATATATATATATATATATATATATATATATATATATATATATATATATATATATATATATATATATATATATATATATATATATATATATATATATATATATATATATATATATATATATATATATATATATATATATATATATATATATATATAAACACATACACACACACACACACACAAATTGAAGAAATAGTCATAAGCCCATAGCCTTGAGCAATAAAGTACATTAAATAATCATCAATGGAAGCAAATAATGATGCCCTAGATGATAGTCAATCATGTGATGAATTAAAAACAAGTAATAGTTAATCATTGATGCCCTAGGTAGAGGTAATGATAATGATGCTTTGAGCTCACATAAAGAAAATGGAATAATCAAAGAGCCAAATAAATACCTACATCTTCTTGTGTACACTTTACATCATCAAAGATCCATCCACAAGGCTCGGTCCAATAGAGGAAACATCCCAAATACAACAGTAGTGGTGGCATAACCAAAACTGAGCCCTCTTGGAGACCAAAATAGCATGCAATAATAGAGTCCAAGCTCATAGCTTCGATCATGTTTAACGATATAGCATAAAGTTTTAAATTCCAATTTTGCTCTAGCCTAGGGATGAAAGGAAGGTGAAGAATTTTCCCTAATCTTAATGTATATGTTGAAAAGCTTGTATATATATGTGAAGCATATGTATATATATGTGAAAAACTTGTATGTACTATATAAAGAAAGGAGTGAAAAATAAAACATCTGGGCTCACACAAGTTGTGAGAATAGCCAACTCCTATAAAGATAAGGTTGAATACACACATACATGAGTAAATGAGCATAAACAATAGGGTACCAGACATTTCCTAAAGAGATGATGGAAGGATGACCAGGGTGTGAATCCAATGTGCTCCTACTTGATAAAAAACCTGCAAGAAAGAAAGAAATGGGGTTAGATCCAAGGAATCTAAGAAATGCATGATATACTATTACATATCCTCATCTAAAATCATGCATGCACATAATCAAGCCATACATTTCTAGAAGGAAACCATGCTATAAGAGATGTGCACTCAGAAAGATGCTACAAGAGGAAGAAGATACCATCATGGAAAACATCAAGTGGACATACATAAGTCATAGTGGTGCAAGAGCATGGTCAGTACTGTGGATGCATCATCCAAAAAATGTAACAACAACATCAAATGTTGGTGTTTCATTTGATGTTTATATGACATCATTTCCAAATGACGCATCCACAACAACAACTCAGAACATGTCATAAGGTCATGGTGTTCCAATATAAGGTGATACAGTCATAATCAAACATGCATTATTGATGACTACAGTTGATTTCGAACCTGATTGAAGAATCTGTGATACATAGATCACCAAGGAGTTGTTGATTAGATATGTAAGATGATTAAATCAATATTATGTTGTTATTGATGTCAACTAGTTTGACAGTACTTATCTTGTAAGTTACTATACCGAAACATCAGTAGAAAAGGAGTGAAAGAGATGAAGAACAAAAATATCTACATGAGGAAGATGTATATGATAGATGAGGATAAGGAATACATTGAGTAACTTGTTGACGAATCTATGACCTTATGATATTGACTTGATTATGTTGCATTCATCTATGATGAAGAATGGAGCTGAAAGACACAAAGTAGTGTTGTCGGTTAATGAAGCATTACAGTATACACCGATGGAGTGTAGTGTATACCAAGCATAGTGTAAACTAAGATTGTGTTCACCGATGCATTTCTTTGTTAACCGAGCAGGAGAAAGGAATTAAATGATTAGTTTAGCTAATAAGAATTGATGAGATGGAAAGTGTATAACTTCGAGATAACAAATAAAGTTTGTTACAAAGATCGACGGCTAGCATAATTCAGGAAAGATCTAATGGATTGAATTGAAATGTGTTATTGACACACCATCCGAGGAAGGTTAAAGCAGCAAAATCAATGATGATGATTAAGTAGCAAAATCTGATGGAGGAGAAGAAAACAATTTACATGTCTATATAAGAGATAGAGTTTCACATTGAAATAATGCCAGAAGAAGAAGATATTGCAGAATTATTGTGTGAACAAGTCTTCATGCATTTTGATCATACTGGGTAGTGAGAACCGAACTGTAGAATATTACCGAGTGATAAAGAGTAATTACTGACAAATAGTAAGTTGATATATTGTTGAATTTGAAGTGTTACATTGATCAAAAAGATTTATATGAGCTGAATATTGATCTGTACATCTGTAATTGAAGTTTTAGTAGGTCAGATCACCTACTATTACATATTTAACCATTGTACATAGTCAAATCTCTTAACTGAGTGGACTAAGAAAGTCTTATTATGTATCATTCATAGAATGAACATTGTTATCCTATCAACCCCATAGTGAATGCTAGCTGGATGATAATGGTTGGTCTTAAATCCTCTAACAAGGTCACACCTAACAGTGTGTTTGTAACCTTTAATAGGGTTGGGTCTTCACCTACCTCACTTTAGAAGAGTGGACAATTTTTGGGTTGCCAGTCCCAGGTGATTCTTCCCTTCATAGGGTTTCCACATTAAATCTCTTGTGTTATGTGTTGATTGTGATTTTTGTTTGATGTCATATTTGCATGTTACATATTTGATTTGATCAGTAACTACTATATGTTTTAGACTGGTAATCGGTAAAAGCCTTGACAATATAGTATTCTAAGTTACCGAGTATCATAATTTTTAAGTATTTGTTTTGGATTATACATTTTGTATTGGGACACTAGATAACTGATTCACCCCCCTCTCAGTTATTCTAACAATTGGTATCAAAGCCTTGGTTGCTTAGAATAGAGTTTTAAGGACTTCAGTACAAAGATCTCAAAATGTATAAGAGGGAAGTGCCAAAGCTGAACAAAGAGAACTTCATAGTATGGCAAAGCCAGATGAAGTTGCACGTATCTAGAATTGGGAATTCTGCACTAGATATGATGGAGAATGGATATCTTGCACAACCCACTAGTCCCCTAACACTTGATCAACTGAGAGACAGGCATGAACACAATGTTACTATGATGGAGATTGTTGTTGCCTATACCGATGCCAAATTTGAAGATATTAAAGGTTGCACTACTACCAAAGCTATGTGTGATAAACTTGAGCAAGTTTACAATGGAGAGGTGAATGTCAAAAGAGCCAGAGTTGAAAGCCTAAGATGTAGATTCGATGATATGAAGATGAAGGAAGGTGAGAATATTGTGCAATATACAAATATATTGAAAGAGGTAGTACATGCTATTAGAGCATCTGATGGTGTTATTGATGAGGAAACAGTAGTAAGAAAAGTACTAAGGACCTTATTGCCGGTTTATGCAATCAGAATATCTGCTATTCATGAAACAAGATCTGCATCTGGAAATGTCCTTACACTTGACAATTTGATTGGTGAACTTACAACCTTTGAATTGAATAATTTTGACAATAGTGTTGTACCATCTGTGGAATCCTCTTTCATGTCTTCTCTGAAGATTGGTAAGTCTAGCAGGAATAATAAGAATGATGATAGTGATAGCAATACCAATGATAAGCTTGATGAACTTGAAGCTCTTATGGCCAGAAGGTTACCCAAGGGTAAAGGAATGTATAGAGGTAAGCTACCTTTGGCATGCTTTAATTGTAAAGAGGTTGGCCACATCGTTGCTAGATGTCCACATAAGAAAGATGATGATAGATCCAAAGACCAATCTGAAGGAAGCTATGGGAGAAGAGTCAACAGAGGCTATCAACACAACAACAAAGACAACCGAGACAACAATGACAAAGGCAAAATGGTATGTTATATAGATGAAGATAATGAATCTGAATCTGATTCTGATGATGATGTAGAAGTTGTATTTGTTGCTATGAAAGATGACTTAGAGGAAGACGAAAAACATGTAGAAACAACACTGATCTCTAAAGTAAAGAGAAATGATATATGGATCATAGACAGTGGCTGTACACATCACATGACTAGTGATGAAGATAAATTTGACCAACTTGATGAATACAATGGAGGATCTGTGAGAATGGGTAATGATGCACCTTGTATGGTAAGAGGTAAAGGTTCAATGATGATTAATGATAAGATAAAATGTGAAAATGCATACTGGGTAGATGGACTGAACTATAACTTGCTAAGTGTGGCACAACTGAACAATTCAGGCCACCGACTTGTTTTTGAGAGAAAAAAGGTAAAGATATACGATGATGGAGGAAGACTTGTTAGAAATGGTACACAATCTAGAGGTAATCTATTTTATCTTGATGTTGATAAGTCTTCTTGTTTGATAATGAAAGATGAAGATGCATGGTTATGACATAAATGGTTATGTCTTGTAAATTTTGATAACATGATTAAGATCAGTAAAAGGAAAAGAGTTAGATATTTGCCTAACTTGTCAAAGCTTGATCATGCTATGTGTCATGACTGTTAGAAAGGTAAGATGATTAAGTCTAGTTTCAAAAGCAAAGACTATTCAACAAAGAAGATACTTGAGTTGGTTCATACCAACCTATGTGGTCCTATGAGAACTCAGAGTTATTATGGTGATATATACTTTATTCTTTTTGTTGATGACTATACTAGATTGATGATTGTCATGTTTTTAAAAGAAAAATCTGAGGCATTCAAAATGTTTAAATGGTATAAGGAAAAAGTAGAAAAAGAGATAGGTAAAGAATTGAAATGCTTAAGATTTGATAGAGGAGGTGAATTTATCTCTGATGAATTTACTAATTTATGTAATGAGCATGGTATTAAAAGATAGGTCTCAGCATCGAGGACACCTCAGTAGAATGGCATTGCTGAAAGAAGGAACAGGTCAATAGTTGACTATGTTAGAACACATATGTTGCAAAAGAATGTTGCTCAGACATACTGGAGGGAAGCTTTTAATACAACTATTTATGTTCTTAACCGAGTTCAACTAAAGAAGGACACCAACAAGACACCCTATGAGTTATGGTTTGGACACAAACCTACTATAAGTTATTCCATAATTTTTGGAAGCAAATGTTTTATTTTGAAAGATGAAAGAAATGGAAAATTTGACTCAAAAGGTGATGAAGGTATATTCTTAGGATATTCCACTAAAAGAAAGGCATATAATTATCTGAATAAAGTTAAAAATAAAATGATTGAAAGTACTAATGTTCGGGTAGATGAGTTTGATGACAAAAATGTAGAAGAAAGTAGAAAGGAACTAGAAGACTATGGTAGATTCACTTACATTGAACAACCTGAGTATTTACCGACATAGTAGATAGTGATAACTGGTCAATAGGAAAACCCTATTGAAGAATAGGAAAGAGAAACCAATGAGAAGGATGGAGCTACCAAGCAAGAAAATGAACCTACATGGGATGAACAAGAAAGAAGAGACCAAGTAATGGAAAGATTTGTCAGAAGACATCATCCTGAGACACAAATAATTGGAGACAGACAAGCTGGCATGATGACAAGGAGCAAAGCAAGACAAGGTACATGTCTAGTTTGTGAATTTGAACCAAAAAATGTGAAGGTTGCATTAGAGAATGATGAATGGATTAATGCAATGAAAGAAGAAATAGAGAAAATAGAGAAGAAAAAAACCTGGAGTTTAGTACCCCGACCTAAAGACAAGAATGTTATCGGTACTAAATGGATATTTAGGAACAAACTGAAAGAGAATGGAGAGGTGACAAGAAATAAAGCTAGTTTGGTATGCAAGGGATATGCACAGGAAGAAGGAATTGACTATGGTGAAACATTTGCACCTATTGCTAGATTAGGAGTTAGAATGTTACTTGCATACGCTGCACACAAGAAATTTGAGGTTTATCAAATGGATGTGAGGTCAACATTTTTGAATGGAATACTTGAAGAAGAAGTTTATATAGAACAACTAGAAGGGTTTTTTGATCCAGATAACAAAGACATGGTATGTAGATTACATAAATCTCTATATGATTTGAAGCAAGTACCAAGAGCCTGGTATGAAAGGTTGCATACTTATTTGTTAAGTATTGGATTTGTTAGAACTAGTGAGAACAACAATTTGTATATGAAAGGAGATATTGATGATACTATTCTTATTTTTGAAATATTTATGGATGATATTATTTTTGGAGGCCAAGATCACATATGTAAATCCTTTGCTGATGAAATGAGAAAAGAATTTGAAATGTCTATGTTCGGAGAGGTTAAATTCTTTCTAGGACTACAAGTGATTTAGCAGAATGATGGGATATTCATCACACAATCTAAATATATCAAGGAAGTATTGAAGACATTTGGAATGGAAGATGCTAAACCTATGGGAACACCGATGGCTACTAGATGTAAACTGACTAAGGAGGATGAAACTACAAAGGTAAACCAGACACTGTACCGATCTATGATTGGTAAGTTAATGTATGTAGTTCACAGTAGACCAGATATAGCACATGCTGTGGGAATTATTGCTAGATTCTCTGTTAACCCTAGAGAATCACAAATGGTTGCTACTAAGAGAATCTTAAGATACCTGAAAAAGACTAAAGATTATGGACTATGGTATCCTAAGGAAGGCACATTTGAATTGAAGGTTTATACCAATGCTGATTGGGCTAGAAATGTGGATGGCAGAAAAAGCACCGCCGGAGGAGCATTCTTCTTTGGTGAAAGACTTTTTACATGGACGAGTAAGAAACAAGCTTACATTTCTCAGTCTACACCTGAACTAGAGTATGTTGTTGCTACTACAAATTGTTCAAACATTACATATATTAAGAAACTATTGGAAGGAATGAATGAGGTAATCACTGAGTCGATGATTATATACTATGATAATACAAGTGCAATAAATATTTCAAAGAATCCAGTGATACACTCTAAGACAAAGCACATATCTATTAAGTATCACTACTTAAGAGAATAAGCATAGGAGAAGCAAGTGAAGTTAGAATTTGTTACATCTAAAGAACAACTTGCAGATATATTTACAAAGCCTCTACCGAAGGACACATTTGAATATTTGAGGACAAGACTAGGGGTCTGTCCCCTATCTACTAGTCACTAATGTGATCTGGATGTTGCATTAGCCTAATCTTATCAAAAGATCATTCATGTTGATGCATCATAGTTCACACTTTGGATCATGTCTAAGGCTGTGAAAAAGTTTGGAGAATTGGAACAGATTGGCATATCAGTATACAGAGATACAAAGAATGCACTGGACAACAAAGAGTTATATGGCTAATGAAAGAGTAGTTTGTTTATTTGTTTCTTTGGCATTGTTGTCAAAGGGATAGATAAAAAATATGAAACATATTAAACAACATGCACCAATGAGAACACTGAGATATCTATCTAAGGGAGAGACAATCTAAAAGGAACAAAACACTAAAGATCAGTTACTGAGAACATAATTTATCTCAATGTTGTATTAGTAAGGTAGTGATTAAACATATTAAGCTAAGGTAGAGCTTGTACAACATTTGTTCACAGAGTTGTAGAATACATGTTTGGTATGTGTATGGTATATTTCATATTACTTGAGTTTCCATCAATGCCAAAGGGAGAGATTGATGAACTACAACTAATTTAGAACCTAATTGAAGAATCTGTGATATAGAGATCACCGAGGAGTTGCTAATTAGATATGTAAGATGATTAAATCAATATTTTGCAGTCATTGATGTCAACTAGTTTGACAGTACTTATCTTGTAAGTTACTATACCGAAACAGTTGTAGAAAAGGAGTGAAAGAGATGAAGAATAGAAATATCTACATGAGGAAGATGAATATGATAGATGAGGATAAGGAATACATTGAGTAACTTGTTGATGAGTCTATGGCCTTATGATATTGACTTGATTATGTTGCATTCCTCTATGATGAAGAATAGAGCTGAAAGACATAAAGTAGTGTTGTTGGTTAATGAAGCATTATAGTATACACGGACAGAGTGTAATGTATACCAAGCACAGTGTAAACTGAGCTTGTGTTCATCAATGCATTTCTTTGTTAACTGAGTAGGAGAAAGGAATTAAATGATCAGTTTAGCAAATAAGAATTGATGAGCTGGAAAGTGTATAACTACGAGATAACAGATAAAGTTTGTTACAAAGATCGACGACCAACATAATTCAGGAAAGATCTGATGGATTGAATTGAAACGTGTTATTGACACATCAACTAAGGAAGGTTAAAGCAAAAAAATCAATGATGATGATTAAGTGGAAAAATCTGATGGAGGAGAAGAAAATGATTTACATGTCTATATAAGAGACAGAGTTTCACATTGAAATGATGCTGGAAGAAGATACTATAGAATTATCATGTGAACAAGTTTTTATGCATTCTGATCATATTGGTTAGTGAAAACCAAACTACAGAATATTACCGAGCGACAGAGAGTAATTACCAATGGACAATAAGCTGATATATTATTGAATCTGAAGTGTTACATTGATCAGAAAGATTTGTATGAGCTGAATATTGATCTGTACATATGAAATTGAAGTTGTAATTGGTCAGATCACCTGTTGTTACATATTTAACCATTGTACATAGTTAAATCTCTTTACCAAGTGGACTAAGAAAGTCTTATTATGTATCATTCATAGAATGAACATTGTTATCTTGTCAACCCCATAGTGAATGCTGGTTGGATGATAACAGTTGGTCTTAAATCCTCTAACAAGGTCACACCTAATAGTGTGTTTGTAACCTTTAACAAGGTTGGGTCTTCACCGACCTCACTTCAGAAGAGTGGACAATTTTTGGGTTGCCGGTCCCAGGTGGTTTTTCCCTTCACAAGGTTTCCACGTTAAATCTCTTGTGTTATGTGTTGATTGTGATGTTTGTTGGATGTCATATTTTCATGTTACATATTTGATTTGATCGGTAACTACTATATGTTTTAGATTGGTAATCGGTAAAAGCCTTGACAGTACAGTATTCTAAGTTACCGAGTATTAGAAGTTTTAAGTGTTTGTTTTGGATTATACATTTTGTATTGGGACACTGGATAACTGATTCACCACCCTCTCAGTTATTCTAACATTTTTATTATCTTCTTGTTGTGATGACCTAGGGCATCAATGATTAACTATTACTTGTTTTCAATTTGTCACATGATTGACTATCGGGCTAGGGCGTCATTATTTGCTTCCATTGATGATTATTTACTATACTTGATTGCTCAAGGTCACAGGCCTGTGATTATTTCTTCCTTCTATATATATCATTTCTTGATTTGATTTGGTTATTGACACAACATTATAATGCTCAATGCTATATTTTACTTTTTTGGATCTTTGAGGACCCATGTTTAACTCTAGGGCATTATTGTTGGATCTCATGAAGTTAGGGCATTATGGATTTACTAATTGCATGATCATTTGATGGCATGCTTACTATTTTATTCCTTCTTGGATCACTATCTTGAAGATCTTCCAATGCCATTGCTTGCATCACTATTGGTATTTCTTAATTTGGACATATGTGATGATGTCTCTTGATTAACTTAAATTGTCTATTTTTTGTTTAAGGTATTTTGTACGAAATCACAACATACAAAATATGACAAATTCTAAGAAGGTCCACACTACTTCTAATGTCTAGACAATCACCATCAACACAACATGTGCCTTTCCTACTATAGTATTGATCTCCAAATTGGTAATTTTGATTGTAAAAAGGAATGTCATCATTTTATGTAAAGACACAACAATCAATAATTCCTAACATGACCCTTATTGGGTACGATATCCAATCACAAATAATTAATAGGCCTTGAAAATTATCTCTAATATTAATTGTTGATTACCACACAAGTACACTACACAAATTGGTCACCAATTTTATCACAATTGATGTCCCTAAGATAATTCACCCACAAGAATAATTCACTGGCAATTATTCACCAATTCAAAGTGCAGAGTCTTGGTAGGATTCAAAATCCTAAAAGATCAAAATTTCTAAAACCCTTGGTTTCCAACAACACAATCTCCAAAGTCACAAAATATCAAATGAATAATAGAATGAATCCATTTCATCCTTTGAAGGTATTTATAAATCTCCAAAAACTAATTGATCTTGAAGCTTCAAGCTTACACCCCTTATAACTTATTATATGAGCCTTTCTTGCAAGTTTAAAATATAATATTTTATTATATTTCCCTCTATTCCTTCTCATGTAAATATGAAGCCTATAATGAAATTCTATGATGTGTTTAGTGATGATGAAATGAGAGTAGTTGAGGAGGTAGTAATTAGATACTTGTATATTTTCAAGATCTCATATAGATAGAGATAACACAAGGTCTCTATAATATTCTGGATGCAAGGAAATCATAGACAATTGTAGAAGATAAGTAGATAAGCAAGAAAGTGCTAATTTATCTCTATCCAGTCATTGCAAATGAAGAAGTGAAGAAAATTCTCAAGGATATAGAGAAGGAATTCTGCAATAACCATAGAATGAAAAAATTCATGTTGGTCAAGTTAAAGGATTTATATGATGAAATTGAAAATATATTGTAGGCATATCTTGAGAATAACCAATATGAAGTCATTCCAAAAGGTGATGTTTCAAGGACTTAAACACCTAAAATTGGCATGCCAACTAATGATATTCCTCAAGATAAGTAGGTGGAACATTATAAAGTAGTGACACAAGGTAAAACTAGTGATGCACATGTCCCAAAAATAAGAACAAGTAGAATGAGGGTTACAAAAACAAAGGATAGTGGTGTGTAGGTATAACAAGCCTTAGTAAGTGTTCCACAAGTTGCAGAAGTCACACTTATAGAAATAGATAATGTTCATGTACCTAAGATTCTAATGGAAGATATTATTGATGATGATGAAATAAATACTCCAAAAGATATAACTAATCAAATTGATAGTACAATAGAGAACCCTGAGGAAAAGACAATGAAAGAATCAGATAAGGAAAATGATCAAAAGGAAGAAAAATAATAGGACGTAGATAACAAGGAGGAGAAAGAGAAGGAAAAGGAAGTAGATATAGAAAAGGAGAAGGAATCATAAGGTGAGGAAAGGAATGGGAAATTACCTAAAAGGAGTGAATAGGTAGAGGATATCCAACCTCTAAAAACAATGATGCCTTTGATAATAGAAGATCCAAATACCCAAATCGATAGAAAGGTTGACATTGTTGGAAAGGGAAAAGGAGTTATGGAAGAAAGAGAAACTAGAAAATTAGTGAGGAGATATGTAAATATTGAAAGAATGTATGATGATATACATATTCCTAAAGGGCTAGTTGATTTATCTATACCTTTTCCCCTACAAAATCTAAAATTTTCTCAAGTTGTTGAAGCAGAAGAAAGAGAAGAAATGGAGAGGAACTACCTCGAAGAGAGAAATTTGATGGGGGAGGCATCTAAAATGCTTGATACATTAGTAACAACATTTGTAAGAGATGTTGCAACAAGTCCCTCCAACACCTTCAAGAACCTAAATGGCATGGCAAGATCACAATTTGAATCATTTGAAAAACCTACTAAACTTAAGCTGAGAAGAGAAATTGGTGATAGAAGATTCAATGAGCTAAAGAATATATTAGCTTATAATAGAGTATTGTTGGAAATAAGTGTCAAAAATATTCAAGCTTCTCTAAATGAAGGTGGTAACAATTATAAGTCCTTGTGTTGAGTGTATCTAAATTTACTGATGATATTGCAAAGAAGATTAAGGATTGTGTGTAGAGAATAGAGAAAATTTCTCACTCATTTAATCCTTTAGTTGCTTCAACATATGATTTAGAAGGTCAAGCCATTCCTCTACTTGGCCGTATAGATAATTTACAAAGATAAAGGAGCAAAATTACTGGAAAGGTAAATGAGTTAAGATGTTTGATGGCACCGAGATTTGTGGATGGATCTTTGATGATGGAAAGTGTACAAAAGTAGAGGTAGGTGTTTATTTGGCTCTTTGGTCATTCCATTTGTTTCATGTGATCTCAAAGCATCATTATAATTACCTCCACCTAGGGAATCGATGATTAACTATTACTTATTTTCAATTCATCGTATGATTTACTATCAGGCTAAGACATCATTATTTGATTCCATTGATAATTATTTACTATACTTGATTGCTCAAGGCCGCGGGCCTATGACTATTTCTTCCTTCTATATATATCATTGATTGATTTGATTTTGTTATTGACACAAAATTATAATGCTCATTGCTGGTTATGATCATGCAATTAGTAAATTGATAATGCCCTAGCTTCATGAGATATGAAGATCATAAGCATAGGTACATTCAAATGGGCATAATGAAGCAATAGTGATAATGATACAACAAAAAATATGGGCTCACACAAGTTGTGAGAATAGCCAACTCCTAGAAATATAAAGTTGAATACAAACATACATGATTAAATGTGCATAAACAATAGGGTATCAGACATTGCCTGAAGAGATGATGGAAGGATGACCAAGGTGTGAATCCAATGTGCTCCTACTTGATCTAGAACCTGCAAGAAGGAAAGAAATGGGGTTAGATCCAAGCGATCTAAGAAATGCATGATATCCTATTACATATCCTCATCTAAAGTCATGCATGTGCATAATCAAGCCATACATACTCAATCATGTGATGAATTGAAAACAAGTAATAGTTAATCATTGATGCCCTAGGTCATCACAGCAAATAGATAATAAAAATGCAAGGATCCAACAATAATGCCCTAGTTTTAAACACGAGTCCTCAAAGATCCAAACAAGTAAAATATAACAATGAGCATTATAATGTTGTGTCAATAACCAAATCAAATCAGGAAATGATATATACATAAGGAAGAAACAATCAAAAACCCACAAACTTGAGCAATCAAGTATAGTAAATAATTATTAATAGAATAAAATAATGATGCCCTAGCCCGATAGTCAATCTTGCGATGAATTGAAAACAAGTAAATAATCATTAATGGAATTCAATTATGATGCTTTGAGCTCACATGAAGCAAATGGAATTATCAAAGAGCCAAATAAATGCCAACCTTTTCTTTCCTAGCTCAACTTCGCCCTCTTTGTGTGTACTGTTGGGATTTGGGGAAAATTAGAAATGAGCCTTTCTTTTTCTTTTTTTTGGTTTATAATCAAGCGGGTGTCAAAATAACAATAACACTGTTACTATTACGATAGCATCAGGGGAACTTGCAAAAAAAATACAAAAATCATACACAAATGGTAGTGTCGTCGCTACCCACCATCGGAATTCGATCCCAAATGTTGTAGTGACAATTTGTATCTAAAATGTGATAGTACTGATAAGATTTTGATTGATGAGATATTTTTTTATGATATGACATTTGGATGAAATGAGATAATGTCTAAATTATTTACTGAAGAGATGAGAATGAAATTTGACATGTCCATGATAGGAGAGATTAAATTATTTATTGGACTACAAATTCAACAAGTTAAAGATGAGATCTACATAAAATAGTCAATTTATATCAAGAAAATCCTAAAGACATTCTGTATGGAAGAGTCAAAACCGATTAGTACACCGATGGCTAGTGGTTGTAAATTGTCAAAGGAAGATGAGACAAAGGAAGTAAATGAAACACTCTACTGATCCATGATTATTAAGCTACAATATATTGTTCATAACTGACCTGATATTGTACATGTTTTTTTTATTGTTGCTAGATTTTCAACCAACCCAAAGGAACACACATGTCTACAATGAAAAGAATATTTAGATATCTGAAAGGGACTGGATATTTTGGTCTATTATACATAAAAGGACGAGATTTTGATCTTAAGGTATATATTGATGTTGATTGGGTTGGAAACATAGATGATATTTTAAAAGCACAAGCGATGGAGCTTTCCTTTTAGGAGAAATATTAGTGACATGGCTAGGCAATAAATAAAGTTGTATTTCATAGTCTACCATCGAAGTTGATTATGTTGTTACAGCTATGAATTGTTCAAATATTGTGTGGATCAAATAATTACTTGAAGGTATACAAGAAGAGATTATTGATCCAGTTACAATTTACTGTGATAATACTAGTTCTATTAACATACCAAAGAATCCAATGATCCATTCAAAGACAAAACACATTTCTATCAATTATCATTACTTGACAGAATAAGTTAAGACAAAAATGTGATATTGGAGTATAAGAATTGAAAGGAGTAGATAGATGATATATATTTACCAAACCACTACCAAAGGTTTCTTTTGAGTATCTCTGAGGTAAGTGAGGGGTTCTTCTCCTATTCAATATTCACTAAGGAAAGATGCATGTTGCATCAATTCAAAATTTTATTTAAATATCTATTTTGTGAGATGATGCTAGTGCTCACTCTTTAGGTGAAGCCTGAAGTTGTGAATGTGTTTATGTATGCAATGACAAATCAATACATTTAAGGTATGATTCACTTCCTGATAAATTTTTTTAAGAGTATGTGTCTTTGGTATTGTTTTCAAAGAGGGAGATCTATATTGATGACTACAAAGAGAGAGAAGTTTGAATAGTGATAGAGGGAGAATATTTCTAACAAAGGAAGTTCTATTGAGAGATGAAATATCCAAGAGGGAGAAGATGTACAGAAGAAGATCAAGAAAAGAAGTTAAAGCTTATAGGGAGTACAAGACTTAACAGTAAGTTTACCATCATCAATTGAACAATGAAGATTGTTAGTGTGTTGCCATCAATGTCAAAGAGGGAGATTGTTACTATAACTGATGGTGATGATGATGAAGACCAACTAAGATAAAAGGTATACAAGATAGTAGAAAGATTAGATTAGTTATTATCTTGTCATTGATGTCAAAAAATTGATATCTAATTTGTATTGTGATGCAGGAGCATCATGGGTGTAAGAGCAATCTTGCATCACCCAAAAATATTTCTATTTTTGTATTCAATAAGGGCTATCTTGTGCAAAGTTGCTATTTATGGAAACTTGTTATTTTTAGTAAGTTGGTCTTACGATCTCGGAATATCTGATTTTACATATGGAGGTTCATCTCAGTCATATTAGCCTTCCAGCAAAGTTTCATGGCTAGATCAGGTGTAGTTTTGAAGATATTGAAGATTTTCGGTATTGGCAGTAGGGTACAGAAACTTCAAACTCAGTTTTGAAGGCTTTAGAGGCCCCGGATGAGGTTGAAAATTTGGGTGACAAGCGCTTTGCATAAGTCAAGCCTGTAGAGCACTTTGTGGCATTTCCAGAATGGGGTTATAATAGCGAATCGGGTCAACGAGCGATGACTTATGGTCTTCGAAAGTTGGGTCACCTGAAATGGCAGAAAATAATTTTTCTTCAAAATTTCTGTTTGGGTTTCAAAACTCATTTTGAGCCGACTTTGATGTAATAAATTGTAAAATAAAATAATTCTAAGTTTGGTCGGCCCTAAGGGCTAAATTTCTAGAACCTTCTCGGGCAGTGGAAATTGCCTATATAAAGAAGGCCCGTAGTATTGTCTAGGGCAGTTCTGGATAGTAGATCTAGGTATTGATTCGATGCTTTGTCCTACAAAATATTGTAAGGGAATGCCCATGTGGCTTTGCATATTATAATTCTGAAAGTTTGTAATTCCACATTTGTGGAGATAATAAGAAGCCAATTTACTGTTCTTGCATATTATTGTTGTTGTTACTCTATTTCTGTTATGTGCTTGTGGTATTAAGGGGAGTACCCTTCATCAAGTGGTATCAGAGCAGGAGTTCTTGAGTGTGTAAACAAATCAATGACTGTGAGGCAGTTTGCACCAGCATTGTGGTTAGGGTTTCAGTGCGCATCACGAAAATGCCTCCATGAAGAGAATGTGGCGAAAGAGCTGGTGCTGTGACACCTGAGGTTAGAGAGCTGCAAAGACAAGTGAGAGCATTGCAAGAAGAGATTCGCAGAGAAATGAATCTTAATGTTAGAGATGAAAGCGAGGATGAAGCCGAAGAAGAATATCAAGAAGGAGAAGCTAAAATTGTGAACCAGGAGGAAGAAAGACTTTTTTGGGTGATTTCCAAGATTGGGAAAAGACCTAAGATTGAGGTTCCTACATTTTCTAGAAATCTTAACCCAGAGGAATTGATCGACTGGATCAATGAATGTGAGGAATATTTTGAGTATGAAGATGTTGAGGATCCTGATAGGGTCAAATTTGCGAAGGCTAGATTGAAAGGTCATGTGAAGATCTGGTGGCAAGAAATTCAATTGGAGTGAAATAGAAGAGGGAAAGATAAAATCACAAGATGGGATCAGATGGTGGATAAATTGAAGTGACAGTTCATTCCTGTTGATTATGAGCTTGACCGACTAAAGAAAATGCAAAGTTTGAAGCAAGCAGGAAGATCTGTTCAGGAGTATATAGAGGAGTTCTATCGACTCCTCATCAGAACAGGCCATGCAGAAGCTGATAAGGAGAAAGTTGCCCGATACCTTAATGGGTTAAGGCCAAGCATTCAGCAGGAGTTGAATCTGGTTCAAATGAACAGTATTGAGGAGGCATACTAGTTTGCCCTAAAAGTAGAGGAAAAGCTGAACAAGAAGTTTGAGAGCAGACAAAATGGAAGAGGTCATGGTGGAAAATCTGGTGGATGGTCATATGGTGGCCGAAATGAAGATTCAAAAAAGAAGGATGAGGCCAGTAGTAGTCAGAATCAGAGAGGAAATAATTCCAATCGTTTCCAGGATTAGAGTAATAGAGATCAGAGAGGAAGAGGAAGAGGACAAGGATCTGGAAGAGGAGGCTTCCATGGAATATTTTTTCACTGTGGAGAAGGTCATAGGGCATTTGAATGTCCTCAGCGCCAAGGCAGAATAGATAGGAGAAATGAAGGCCAGGCCAGAGTTGCACATGTAGATGAAGATGCTAGATCATCAAATTCTGAAGATATTGAAAGAGGAGAAACGCTAATTAACAAAAGAGTCTTGCTGAGTGGTGAGAATGAACCTGAACAAAGGAGGAGCCTGTTTCACACTAGGTGCAAGTGTGAGGGTAAATGTTGTGATGTGATTATCAATAGTGGAAGCACTGACAATTTGGTGTCAGAAGAGATGGTGACAAAGTTCAAGCTCAAGAGATAGAAACACCCACATCCATATCGGATTGCCTAGGTGCAGGATGACCACAAGGTCATGGTCAGTGAACAGTGCCTGGTAAAGTTCAAGATTGGCGGGTACCAAGATGAGGTACTATGTGATATCATCTCTATGGATGCATGTCATATGTTATTGGGTAGACCATAGCAGTTTGATAGATGTGCTATACACGATGGTCGTGTGAATACCTATTCCCTGACAAAGGATGGAGTGCGACATAAGCTAAAGCCATTGAAGGAGACCGAAGAAAAGGTATGTGGTAATGCAAGAATAAAATTTTTTGATGGAAGAAAATTCTTAGATGGTATGAGGCATGAGCATGTGTGTTTTTCTTTAATTCCAAAAGTTGGTAAAGAAGAAGTAGAGTATGTACCTGTAGAGGTTGCAGATTTGTTGAATGAGTTTCAGGATATTGTATCTAATAATGTACCTGATGGATTACCACCAGTGAGGAAGATCAGTCATCAGATGGATTTGATTCCAGGAGCCAGTTTTCCAAACAAGGCAGCACACAGAATGACACCAGCAAAAAGTGAAGAGTTGAATAGACAAGTACACGAGTTATTGCAGAAGGGGTTGACTCGAGAGAGTCTAAGTCCCTGTGTTGTACCAGCGATATTAGCACCAAAGAAGAATGGAGAGTGGAGGATGTGTATAGATTTTAGAGCAATAAACAAGATCACAATCAAGTATAGGTTTCCATTGCCACGAATGGATGATATTATGGATTGTTTGAGTGGGGCTGTGTATTTCTCAAAGATAGATCTGAAGAGTGAATATCACTAGATTCAGATCAGAGAAGGAGATGAATGGAAGACTGCCTTCAAGACAAAGGAAGGACTATATGAGTGGTTAGTCATGCCTTTTGGGCTAACCAATGCATCAAGCACTTTCATGTGGCTCATGAACGAGGTTCTAAAAGAATTTCTGGGTAAGTTTGTCATTGTTTACCTAGATGATATTTTGATTTTTAGCAAGACATTGGAGGAACATATGATGCATATTCGTATGGTGTTTGAGAAGTTGAGAGATGAGAAATTGTTGATTAATTTGAAGAAGTGCAATTTTGTGAAGAAAGAGTTAGTGTATTTGGGATTTGTAGTTTCAGCAAAAGGTCTAAAAATGGACCCAGAGAAGGTACAGGCTATCCTTGAATGGCCTACTCCAAGGAGTGCTACTGAGGTAAGATCTTTTCATGGTTTGGCTAGATTTTACAGAAAGTTTATCAGAAATTTTAGCAGTATTTGTGGACCCTTGACTGAAACAATGAGAGGGGATAGAAAAGAGTTTAAGTGGACTAATGGGGCAGAAAAGAGTTTTCAATTGTTGAAACAAAAAGTTACAGAACAACTTGTTTTAGCACTTCCAAATTTTAATAAGGTGTTTCAAGTAGATTGTGATGCTAGTGCTACTGCAATAGGATCTATTATGAGCCAAGAAGGTAAACCTGTTGCTTATTTCAGTGAGAAGTTAAATGATGCCAAGAGAAAATATTCTATCTATGATCAGGAATTTTATGCTATAGTTCAGGCATTAAAGAAGTGGAGACATTATCTGCTTCCTAAGGAGTTTGTTTTATATATTGATCAACAAGCTTTGCAATATTTGAATAGTCAAGGAAAGTTGAATCAGAGGCATTTGAAATAGGTTGAGTTTTTGCAGAGTTATACATTTGTTTTGAAACACAAGAGTGGAAAGTCTAATAGGGTTGCGGATGCTCTTAGCAGAAGGCAACTATTGCTGACAGAGATGTAGATTGAAGTGGTTGGGTTCAAGGAACTCAAGAATTTGTATCCAAAAGATCCTGATTTTGGTGAAGCTTGGAAAGCTTGTACAAAACCTATTACTCTAGACAGGATGAAATGGCTAGATTTTATCATCCAAGATGATATGCTATTCAGAGGGAGTCAGTTGTGCATTCCATGAAGTTCTATGAGGGAGAATCTCATCAAGGAGAAGCATAGTGGAGGATTGGCTGGACATTTTGGTCATGATAAAACACTTGCTTTGGTTGGTGAGAATTATTATTGGCCACAATTGCAGCAAGATGTGAAGAAGTTTGTATAGAGTTGCAGAGTATGTCAGATGGTTAAAGGAGTGAAGCAAAATACAGAGTTGTATCAGCCATTACCTGTACCAGAGAAGCCTTGGGAGGATATCAGTATGGACTTTATTCTTGGTTTACCGAGGACACAGCGGGGACATGATTCAATTTTTATAGTAGTTGACAGATTTTCAAAGATGGCACATTTCATTCCCTGCAAGAAGACTAATGATGTTGTTCATGTAGCAGAATTGTTTTTCAGAGAAGTGGTGAGACTACATGGTTTGCCAAAGACCATAGTTTCAGATCAAGATACTAAGTTTGTTGGATATTTTTGGCGGACATTGTGGAAGAAGTTGAAGATAGATTTGAAGTTCAGTTTACATCATCCACAGACTGATGGACATACAGAGGTGGTGAATAGAAGTTTGGGAAATCTGTTGAGATGTTTGGTTGGAGATAAGCCAACAGGATGGGATTTGATTTTACCACAGGCAGAATTTGCATACAATAATTCTGTCAATAGGAGCACTGGTAAATCACCATTCCAGATTGTATATGGAAGTAGTCAAAGAAATGCATCTGAGTTGAGAAAGATAGATAAAGGAGAAATAAGTAGTGCTGAAGCTGAGGATTTTGTAGAACATTTGAAGAACATCCATGAGGAGGTGAGGAAGCATATTACCAACATGAATGTGTAGTATAAGACTAAGGTAGATGAGAAAAGGAGGCATAAGGAATTTCAAGTTGGGGATGAAGTCATGGTTCATTTGTGGAAGGAGCGGTTTCCAGTTGGTACATATCACAAGCTAAAAATGAAGAAGTTTGGACCATGTAAGATACTGAAGAAGCATGATTCAGGAAATGCATATGAGGTAGGATTGCCTACTAAGCTGAATATTTCACCAGTGTTTAACATTTCAGATTTGATAGAGTATCATGAAGGAGGTGTTGAAGATGAGGTTGCAGCAGCACAGTGGAGTATTCCACCAACTAGTTCAGATTTCAAGGAGATTGAAGACATAGTAGACAGTCGTGTTGGCAGAAGCACAAGGAATAGGACATATGAAGAGTATTTGGTCAAATGGAAAGGATGACCTGTTAAAGATTCACATGGCTAACAAAGGAGGAGGTTAACCATCTTGGTTTTCCTCTGCACACCTGAGTCGTGACAGGGTCACTTCTCAAATTACCCCAGGTGTCTGATGCAGGAGCATCCTAGGTGTAAGAGCAATCTTGCATCACCCAAAAATATTTCTATTTTTGTATTCAATAAGGGCTATCTTGTGCAGAGTTGCTATTTATGGAAACTTGCTATTTTGAGTAAGTTGGTCTTACGATCTCAAAATGTTTGATTTTACATATGGAGGTTCATCTCTATCATATCAGCCTACTAGCAAAGTTTCATGGCTAGATCAGGTGTAGTTTTGAAGATATTGAAGATTTTCGATATTGGCAGCAGGGTACAGAAACTTTGAACTCAGTTTTGAAGGCTTTAGAGGCCCCAGATGAGGTTGAAAATTTGGGTGACGGGCACTTTGCACAGATCAAGCCTATAGAGCACTTTGTGGCGTTTCCAGAATGGGGTTATAATAGCCAATCAGGTCAACGGGCGATGACTTATGGTCTTCGGAAGTTGGGTCACCTGAAATGGTGGAAAATAATTTTTCTTCAAAATTTCTGTTTGGGTTTTAAAACTCATTTTAAGCCGACTTTGATGTAATAAATTGTAAAATAAAATAATTCTAAGTTTGGTCGGCCCTAAGGGCTAAATTTTTAGAACCTTCTCGGGCGGTGGAAATTGCCTATATAGAGAAGGCCCGTAGTGTTGTCTAGGGCAGTTCTGGGTAGTAGATCTACGTATTGATTCGATGCTTTGTCCTACAGAATATTGTAAGGGAATGCCCATGTGGCTTTGCATATTGTAATTCTGAAAGTTTGTAATTCCAGATTTGTGGAGATAATAAGAAGCCAATTTTCTGTTCTTGCATATTATTGTTGTTGTTTCTCTATTTCTGTTATGTGCTTGTGGTATTAAGGGGAGTACCCTTCATCATATTGTGTTGTGATATCATTCAGAGTATGCTATAAGTTGAATGAGTTAAGAAGAAGAAGAAGTGAAATGTTGTGAAGATGAAGAACTTAATTGGAAAACTGATATAGATCAGACAATATTAAGTCTATGATGATATAGTTATTTTCTACCTAATTTATGATTATATCAAATCAGTAAAGAATATTAGTCAAGTTGGTAGGAAAAAATATTTTGGATACCGAGCATAAAATGTCATTCAATAAAAGAAAATTAAGTTTCGGTAAAAGAAAAGGAACTCAAGACATAGAGAATAAAGTTTCAGTCACTTAGCGTAGTTAACCAAAATTCAGTTGAAAGAGAAGAAGTTAACCACTGAGAAAGGAACACAAATTAAATACAAGGGTCAAAATGAAATTTAATGTTGAGCTAGAAGATTCTAATGATGAGGAAGAGTTAGTTAGAGAGATCTATGATTAGTAAAATTTAAGATGATGATCTATGGTACAAATCTAAGCGGTAAAAAGAGAAGGAATAAGTTTCAAGAAATTTCAAGTTCCAAGGTGATGCTAAAATGTTTTACCGAGCTCTAGATTTATTTAATTTATTTTATGAAGTTGATCAGATAGTTGAAATTAATCTAAATAAAATGTGATAAAGGAGATTAAGTGGAAAAGAAAGGTCTATATAGAAGAAGAATTTGTATGAGCAAAAGGCTAGCTACTTGAAGGGTCGATGAGTCACCGACTGATGCAGTGAAGAAGGAAAAGGTTGAATTCTGAGTCAAAAAATTAAATCTAATAAAGTGTTGAAGCCAGTGGTGTTGGAAAAATGGTCTGCACTCCCCTCAGGATTTGTGACATGGCTTAACCACCTCCTGTGTCTTCTATAAGTCTAGTGGTTGTATCAGGCATTAATAGGTCAATCTTTAGGTGCAACAACAACCACTTCTTGTAACAAGTGGTATTAGAGCTTGGTCATAGGTTTGAATCCCCTTGGGTAATGCTAAGGGGGATATTGTTGGAAAAATGGTCAGTGCTCTCCTCGGGATTAGTGAAATGTCTTAATCACCTCCTATGTCTTCTATAAGTTTAGTGGTTATATCAGGCATTAACAAGTCAATCTTTTGGTGAAACAACAACCACTAATTGTAACAAGTGGAAAGTGAAGGATCGAAGTGAAGATGAAGAGTGCACAAAGGATCTGATTATGCAAAGGATAGTTGTGGATTTATAGGTCAATTAATTTACTATTTCTTATTAACATTTGTAATAGAAAAATATCTTAACCGAGTGGACTTAACAATCTTATTGTAAAATCCTTGCAAAAGGTAACATTCTAAAGAGTTTTTTAAAATGTTTAACTAGACCACTCCTAATAGGGTGAAGATCCTAATAGATCTGAGGCAAATCCCTTAATCAAGTCACATTTAACAATGTGTATTGTAATCTTTAATAGGATTGACTTTTAACCAAACATACTTCAGAAGAGTATATTCTTTAGTGGGTGACAATTTCCACATTGGTTTTTCCAAAAGCTGGGTTTCCACATTAAATATTGGTGTTATATGTGTTGAATGATTTATGTGTTTCCTATTATTGATTGATAAAGTTTATTTGTACTATTGTCGATAAATGTTGAATTGTGTCTGATTGAGTTGACACCAAGTTTAATCAGAAAATATTTTAAGGCACAAAGAATCAATGATTACTGATTCACCCCCCCTCTCTATAATCCAACATGATTTTGAAATGATTATGGATCCTTTGATACAACATTTGGAGGATATTTTTTTCACTTCAAATAATACATTTGAGTCTTTGGAGATTGCCATCCATGAGTCTCATACTTCACTTGATCTATATCATATTGCATGGTTCAAGTTGACCATATTCATGTGCTTGATATTCTTATTCAGATTCCTAAGACTTTATACATCTCAAGGATTCTTCCTAGAGATTAGGGAGGATTCATTGATACACCTATGATATTATTTATTCCTAAAGAGAGGAACATTATTCAATTTTCTTGGTGTAGTTTATACATATATAATCAGATCCTTCAAGCTATTTCATCAACCTATTGTTGGGTTTGGGCCCCTTCCCTATTGAACTTAATCAAAACCAAGTATAATTAACTTAATAAAGTGTAATAATATAAGTATGAAAATAGGTTTTCCCCAAGTGTAAGGAAAAACAAAAAACCTACATGTTAATAAATAGGGGTTTGGGGAATGTGAGGGAGTCATATTGGGAAGGAAAATTTGATGATCTTAGAATGTGACAAATTAAGGAATTGAGGATTTGAGGGAAATGGCACCAAAGAAGATGAATCCCAAAGGTCTAAAATATAGGTTATAATTTTTGGAATGATAAAATAGAGGAAAAGGTACCAAGGTAAGAAAGGGCCAAAATACATAGAAGAAAAATGATTGACAAATTATGGAAGCAAATGATGAAGGAAAGACATGAGAGCATGCGAGATCCCATGACCTTTCTAAAGAGTAGAAAGTAACCAAAAACCCGACATACAATTAGAAGTTGGGAAATTATATAGGATTATTTAAAGAATTCATACTAATTTTATATTACAAAGGTTAATATGCAATATTCTAAAATTATTAATATTCTTTTCCATTATACTAAGAAGCTGTCTTCACATCAATGTCCTCGAAATGTTTGGAGGGTATAGAATACAAGAAACATGTTTGTATATTGGTTTAGAGGGAGGTCTCATACATGAACATGTGGTATACACTAGCATAAAAATTATTCAGTTAATGGGAATTTTCGACTAGTTCATATCTAACTCATGTAAGAAACTTTAGATGGTGATAAAGAAAATTATATTCAAGTATCTTTGTACATGATTCTAGATATATAGATGTTTGTAGACATGTAAATAAGGATTGTGATGCAAATATTAAGATGTCCACAAGTGGCTACATATTGACCTTATTTTATGAAAAGCTATGAGTTCAATGAGTAAGATGCAATCAATAGTTTGTCTCTACTATAGAGGCTAAACACTTTGGAGGAGTTGGTTTGCTTATACATGTAAATTATTTTGTATAGATACCATAATTGATTAATTTTTGTGATTGTTAGAGTGGATTGTTACTTGTGAAAAAATCCTACTTTTCATGTTATAACTAAGAAAATAGATTTGGTATCATTTTATTTATGAAATGGTTGAAGAGAAGGTATTAATAAAGAAAACAACATTGATAATGTTGTAGATTCTATGACAAACTAGTTAGCACATGTTTAATTTGAAATGGTGCAAGAAGGGTATATAAAACTTTCCCTCTAGTAATTAGCTCATGATATATTATATTGTGTTTCTTATACAATTTATGCAACAATTGGGAGATTATCAAGATACATATGTACTTTACTTTGGATAACAAAAGGTTAGTAGTTACATGTAGGGCTCCTTGATTAGAAAATTATAATTTTCTTCTCTATAATTATTGTATGAAATATTGGTAAATATAATTAATTAATAGTTGTGTGAGGACACGTATCATAGAAAAATACTACTACTTTTAGATGGAATATGAAGTCATAAAATTGATGACATTGCCTAGTTTGACCTATTTAGTTGTAGATTGTGAAAAGTGACCTTAGGTAGGCAACATGTCATGAGGCATAAGAAGAGTCATAGTCATACTTGGGCTTCCTTGGGAAGAAACATGGTCTTATTAGGTTCCATTTGTCATTTTATGAATCTCCCAAACTTTAAAAATAAGAGGCTTGGGATTATGGTTTGATATAGTTTTATTTTTTATGAATGGGTTTTGCTAGATCAACTTATTAGAATTTTACCAAAACTAGATTATGGAGTAGAGACACTAAAATTAGTTTTCTTGTTATAATGTAACCACATTTTATTAAGAATAGAATGAGTGTTATTTATGTGAACATTGTATGGTAGTTTCATTTTTTTTAACTTTCTTATATTATATTGTAATCATATTTGTATTTATAATTCAAAATTAGTGTATCCTTACAAACAATACAATACTTTAGTTTCTTAAGAGAAACAATTTAGAAATTATTTCTCAAAGCTAAACAATAGAAAGACCAAGACTCATACTTAGGATTCTACTTTAGATGTCACCCTGGTCACCTTGGTGACTTGATCTTGAACCTTGAAAATTCAAACCAATGATTTAGCCACTTCATCTCAACCCCTTAAATATTATTTGGCATTTTCTCTATAAAAATATATTTATCCATTTCTCTTATGTTAATCTAACCTTGTGTTTTATCAACTCCATTATTTAGAACTTGCTTGCTTTTTTTTTGCCTTATGTAGGTTAATTTATAATAAATGGTTGTATATAAGGATAATTTATAAATTATTTGGTGTAAATTGATGGAAAGCTCTACAGTTATATAGCTATTAAATTTCTTTTGCATCATTACTAGTTTTTATTTGAATAACAAGTACTCTCTTGAATATCTTTTACTTCTAGTATTTGAAAGAAATAGTCAAACCTAGAAATGTGATTTTTATGTTGAGTTAAATATAAAAAAATTGTATATTGATATATTGTATTTTCAAATACATACACTTAAATAATGACTTCTACATAAATTAAATAAACGATATTTTTTAAATTCATGATTTGAAATTGGTTATATTCTAATAGTCATTTGAAATTAATAGATATTTTTATTTTTATTTTTAAAATATGACTCAAAGATTTTAAATACCTAATAAATGAGTTCTAAATTTTTGTACTATAATATTTTAATTATTAAATATTACTTTTATTTTATAACTAATACTTTTATCATCAAAATATTATAAGATTTTTATTTGATGATTATTTTTTTTATTTTGTTGAAATCCATAAACAATCCACTCTCAATATGAACATGCTATTCTTTCTGAAAAATAAAATAAGTATAACTTACATTATTCAAAACTAATCTTAATTCATCTTTATTAATAAAAAATAAAATACATTTGAAATTACTTATTATAACCATTTTGATTATTTGAGTTGAAGTTTTTATAATAATAATTAATCTGTGAAAATACTTAATCTTTTCAAGAGCTTGATCTAAGACTTTAAAACCTTGAAATATAATAATGAATATATTTTTTTAAAAATTAAGGATTACATTAAAAAAAATTAGAATTACATTGACATACCAGAAAGTAATTGTTGTTGGAAACGTAAAATGAACACAAGCATTTGTGTACCCAAATCGTTGTATGCTTCCTCCACTTGTTTGCAATGCCTTTCAATAATTTTCTTATACTTGATTGGATTCAGTACAACCCTATTAAATGGCGTTGAAAACTCAACAATCAGTTCTCTTGCTAGTTAGTATTGTGATATGAAAAATATTAAAAGAGTTGATAGATAGAACTTACTCCTCATATTTCTTCTCTTTTTTCTGAAAAAAACATTGAAATGATGCATCCACAATTGTAGACAACACAGCATCTGCATCTACCTGCATCTGATTAAGAATAGGGTAATCTTTAAGCTGATAAAAAGGCTTAGCCAAATCATACATTTTCTTAACAAGATTCCAGCGCTCTTTTCTACAGAGAAGGATCGTATCAAAGCGTTCCATGATAGTTGCTACAATTAAGATACCCTTTACTGTCATATTTTCTTTGGAAGTGTCCACTACTTCCATGACAGAGGAACTGTGTATCTGCACAAAACAGACTGCTGGTAACTTTTTCTCATAATATATGTGTCAAGTTTAAATAATATTACAATATATTTTAAGTTTTCTATTAGCCAAATTCTGAGATAGTCCATTTAAATAAATCAAATTTTAAATTATACTATTGAAACCAAACCCAAAACTAAAGTATTCTGTCAAGAGACAAATAGCTACATTTATTTTATACAACTTATATTATGATCATATACTAAATATCATTTTGTCCAACCAAAATAAAATAAATATTTATATACTTAAATCATTATTGACTATTTAAAAATCGATAAGTAGGAGATATTTTCTACAGCAAGTTAAATTGTGATATTACTATCAAGATTCAAGTGTGTAGTTTTTTTAGTCAAACTCATTGACCCATGTTGTATGAGTAGTGGGTCACAAAAACTCATCTCTCAATGAGAATGAATGGAACACTTAAGCATTCATTGCATCTAGGTGATGCTCACAGAGGTGAAGCACAGGACTTCCGAGGAGGTCACCCATCCCAGTACTACTCCAGCTCAAGCACACTTAACTACAGAGTTTCCTCCATAGTTAAGCCCACTTTGTTTGCAACTCCATTTGCAAAACCTTCAACAAGTGTTATGCCTCGTGAAACATTCATTACAAAACCCCTTAAACTCATCAATTCATAAATTAGAGATATTTTGTACAATAAGTCAAATTATGATATTGCTATCAGAATCCAGCCACTACTCATAAAACATGAATCAATAAATTTGACTCCAAACTAAACAGTTAAATTCTACTAACAATATCACTATTTAAAAATCCTAAACAAATTGAATATTTGAGAATAATTTTAACAACACAAAGCCAATGTGTGGATTGTCCTTCCAACAGAAATATTAGAACTGGACTAAATATAGAGGGTAGCCATTGTCTACCTTTTTTGGCAACCTGCACATGGTATGTGGCGGCGACAAGGGAAACTGCAATGTATTGACAGACTTGTTCAATTTCTGTATAAAAATATAACGAGCAAACGAATAACAAAGAAGAAGATAGAGAGTGGGAAAAAATTAGGTATCTGAACAGCTTCATCCAGACGCTGGATTAGAAGATTAATATAAAAATCTTTGTTCTCATGGTTTGCTTGAATTGGGCGTACAAGATCAGAGGTTTTCACGTAGAAATTATGTGATATACCAAGTTTTCCCATTCTAAGATTTGGGTTTTCTATTCCATTTTTTACTGAACAATTGCAGTGATATGGAAAATCACCCTTCTCCTAATAAATAGGATAAACAAATCGAGGACTTCAATATTTCACAATGAAATATAATATCGTGTATGTGAATACTACCAAATGTACAGTTAGTGAAGCTAAAATATGAAGACTTGGTCGCTTTAGGGTACTAGGGATGTTTAAAATGCAAGAGAAGAAAATAATTAAAAGTTAAAGCATAAGTAAGATAAATAAGTAGATTTTTTATGTAATTATTTTTATGTTATATTTAAATTGTTAATAAAAGTTTCCTTTCTTTTTCTAATTAAGAGAATAATCTAAAGTTAGAGGGGAAGTAGGATGAACAAGTAATTCTCTTTTCTTTTGTAATGTCATTTTTTTTTATGTCACCAAAAGTTTTCCTTCCTTCTTCAACAAAGAGAATAAATAAAAGTTGAAGTGGAAGTAAGATGAACAACTAGCTACTTTTTCTTTTGTCACGTAATCGATTTTCTTTAATGTCACACCAAAATTGTTACTAAAAGTTCCCTTCCTTATCCAATTGTCATGATTTGAGTAAGTCACTTTAATATATTCTCTTTTGAATAAAAGCTATGTTATCGTGTTTCGATATGACAAATGGGGCTCTAAATTCTTTATTAAATATTATGTTATATTCTCTTCTCTTTTTATAAATCAAGAATAAGAACACTCTTTTTTATTTAAATGAGATGCTTGTGGGAATATTGATTTGTTTGTCTTTGTAGGGTAATTCTATCATTATTGAAGTTTGGGACTAGTGCATAATTTAAGTTCTTTTAGGTAATGATAATTTCATTTAAAACATTAATGATTAAGGTAAGTTAATTTTTAGAAAGTTATATATTTGTATATAAAATTTTGAGTGTATATAATTCATATAATATTTCAATAGTTGAGAATGTTATATGACAATTAATTAGATGCTAAATAAGTAGTGTCTTTTTTTTTTGTCAAGTCTTCATTTTTTTTATGTCTTGTTTAACTCATTTAAACTGATTACACAATTTCCATCTTCTTGAACTATCATGATTTGAATAAGTCACATCTAAATATCATGTTAATATCAGTCAACTCACATTTCAACACCAAATAAAATTCTATATCTTTTTAAAAATATTATGTTATACTTTCTCTTCTTTTTGTAAATCACAAATAAGAGTGCTATTTTTGAAATGAAAGAGACGGTTGTTGAAATATTAATTTGTTTGTTCTGATAAGGTAATTCTATCATTATTAAAGCTTTGAACTAGTGCCTAATTTAGTTTCTTATTTGATGATAACTTTTTTTAATAGAGCTTAATGATCTAGGTAAACTAATTATTAGAAAGTTTGTATTTTATATATTTTATAAATTATTATGATATTAATTTGAGTGTATGTAACTTATATGTAATTTAAATAAAAAATATAAGTGATTTTTTTTTTTAATATTTTTGGTTTAAATATATTATTTTAATATTCAATTAATCTATTTTCTATATGAATTGATCTTTTAGTAGTTAACATTAAATATGTCTTTATATCATGTAATATACTATAGGGTGAAAGTTTAAAGCTGTGTTTAGAAAGAATTATAATACAAATAAATCTAAGCATTTTTAACTAAAAGTAACTAGATATATTTCAACTAAATTAGATCTAGTCCACAAATCTTTCAACTAAAAGTATTTCGTAAATTTATATGTTGTGTCAATCTTGAAAATAATTACAAAAATACTTAATTAAAAAATTGATTGATCTTCTTAGAACTCATGCTTCCATAAATAAAATTGTATTTTTTTAATACTATTTTATAAATATATAGTGTAGTTATAAAATTATAGCATTTCTAATATTTTTCATAGTATTTATATATATTTTTTATTGGGAAATTATAACATAGGGGATGCACCCAAAATTAAATTAACAAAAAAATATTTACAACTTAGTTTACATCAAAATACTTGACCTTATTAACATGATCAAAACTAGAACTGAAGACACATATTAATTATCTTCGAAAGTACATAGTCATTGTACTAAACCTACAGACATATGACCCAACTATCCTAACTATGATTGCGTGCCTACACCATGCCCTGCTTTTGAAGAGCACCAATCCATACTTAGTGGTGTGCTAAAATGCAAAACAAGACTTATAATGTAGAAATTTTTTCACTCATGGGAAGAGAAGATTCTAGTTTTCTCTTACCAATAGAACTTTTCTCTTTATTTGACAACCTTAAAATTGTATGGTTTCATGAATTTTGAACATGATACATTGAGAAGGGGAACAATTAGTTGGGATTTTTGTAATACCCTTCCTTTTGTTTGTGTTCCAATTTTATGTGCATATTATCATGATTTGATGCTTAATTAATTGGATTTAATTAAGTAAAATATAATTTATATTTAGTAATTTAATAAATTGATATTATTAATGTTAATTTAATTATTATTAATGTTAATGTTAATTATTATTGATTATTGATTATTGAAAGATGATATTAAATAATTATGATTAATTTGGCACTTATAATTATGTGATGTTACAAATTAAATAATAAATTTTATTAATACGAAGATGTTTATAATATTATTTTCATACTTAGTAAGAAATAGATATTCAAATCAGATATTAAATATTTTGATGAAACAAATTGATTTAGTTACCACTCTTTTGGTATTTTTGGGATGATTTTTCATTTTCTTCTTAGCTTATTGGCAATGGTGAATATAATATCATCTCTATATGTTGACTACTGTGCATGCATCTTACCAATCACATGAACAACAATCAAGAAAAGATCAAGTGTTTTAAACTAATAATTTTTGGTATGTGCAAGAATGAAGACAAAATATATTAAAGCGACATATTTCATTAGTAATCACATCCTAACCTGGAGGAGAGTGTTAAGTTTTGGTGGAATATTACTATTGATGGTACTTGTAATGCCCTACCAAGGAACCCAAGAGAGATTGACCTAAAACATGCCACTAAGTTTACTGAATAATTTTTTTTTCCTTACGAGTTTACAACCAAAAATGTATATAACAATGTGGAAGCAATAAAATACAATACAACTCATTACACACAAATGTAACTCAAACATAGATTACAAATCTCAAGGGTTCCTTCAGGTAGATTACATAAATGTTAATTAATCTAGTTAATACAACAACCATACAAAGTCTCCACATAATGTAAATAAGTAAATCATCTTATACATGAAGTCAAGATACAACCAATACCACAAGATATACATGATAACCCACATCCATTGCACAAGTCATAGGGTATATAATAATAATCCAAATATAAAGTACAACCTAATATCTCTAAAGTAACTAAAATAATTATATAAGAACTTAATATAAGAAGATAAGAATACATCTCCAACAATAATGAACAAGAAGACACAACTGCCACAAGGATCATCTAGCACTGGCACACGAATGTCAGGATCTCAAATGGTAAAAGAATCACTACCAGCTGACTTCATGGAACCTAACTGGTCCACTCCCACCATGCTAAGGAGATCAGATATCAAACACCAAAATCAATCACAGTACAGATTGAGAAAGGGATCCTGAAATCTCTCTATCTCAAAAGGTATAATAGAATAAAAAAGGTAAAACATACTCAACTAGAGACAACCAACACATGTAGGAAACCTATTCAATGCATATGGGGAAGTTGTCATGATAAAAATTTCTCAAGCAACTGAGAGGGAGGAGGTGAATCAGTTGTTAACAATATTATTAAACTCAACACCAAATATAATCTTATGCAAAATATAATGTAAAACCACATCACATCATTGAAAAAAAGTGACACCAAGATTTGTTCTCGAGGAAAACCTTGTTAAGGGAAAACCCCAATGGGGATGACACCCACAAATATCTACACTATATGAATGAAACCCTATTTGGATTTCTAGCCCTGCTAGGAGCTAATTAATACAACAAGAGGTCCTTGTTAAAGGACATACCTTGTTATAAGTCTCAAACCCTATTAGGGGTATTACAACTGACCACAGGCCCAAATACAATTAGAAGGTTACATCCACCTTCAATCCTTTACGGAATATACTTCATCATACCTGATTTTCCTATTAGGACCATTCAATCCTTGTGCCCAGATGCACAACCTTCTACTCTATGAGAAGAAAATCCCATAGCCTTCCATCTTGCGTATTACCATCACAATCCACACATTATCTCAAGGAAGAAACCCTTTATTATATACAAGTTACAAATAATAATTCATCTAGAGGTCAACCATTATAAGACCTCATTACAAAATAAACAATTACATTATCCAAGGTGACGATACACAATTTGTCCCTGATCATGTTACAACAATTGTAATTCACCCTAAGTTGACTCCATCATTAATTCAATCATAAATTAATCTTCTACAGGTTACTCTTTCTTGTTGGCTCCCAAATAGTTCCATGCTAGAAACCACGACATAGATGACATCATCATTTACATGAACACACTGTGATCACAATGTATCTTCTTCATGATGTCTTTTGACATTTCCCAATTGTGCATACTTAAATTCATCATCGCACAATAGTTATGTTCCAAACATTGTAACTAGGTCTATGAAAAATATCAGTCTCTAGTCTTGCAACCAATCTTCACTAAAACAATCATATCTCTGTCCAATGATCATATAAATATTTGTGGTCATAGGAATAATCTCTGCACTCATCCCAAAACATGTGGCTAAGTCCACAAGAGATAATGAATTGTACAAAGTCCGTACCACTCTCTATAATCTTCATGTCTGTATTGTCCATCAATTCGTGGTCTCCATAACTTAATATATGTTGACATCAATGACAAAAATATTGAATGATAACAATTTCAACAATCTCCACCTTTGGTATTGATGGCAACATATGTGAAAAACCATCAATCCAAGAGTACCCTTCTTTATACAACCTTCTCAATATCCTATTCAAATCTCCCCCTAAACTAGTAGGGTTTTTCACAAATATATCTCCCCCTTTAACATCAATGGAAAAGGGTTCCAAAACAATATCTTTCCTTCTTTCTATAAACCTTCAACTAGCAGGTGCAAAATCATCCTGATCTGATCGGTTATGCTCTGCCAAATACTCCCCCTGAGGAGTAGACTTCTGCAACAAGTCCATAAATGACAATGCTCAGATAGTCGATGGACTTGTTCACTTCTACAATTGCTTACTTACCTGCTAGTGTAGATATAACCCCAAGCTTACCTCTTATATATTCAAAGGTATCTTTAATCAATGGTTTGGTGAAGATGTCTTCTCTCTTCTCCTTTCTACTGATGTATTCAAGCTTCACCACTTTGTCTCTCATGAAAGGATTCTTTATTGCAATATGTTTACTCTTTGAATGCATCACTAGGTTTTTTGACATGTCTAATGCACATGTGTTATCACAATGTATGATAATAGTTTCTCTTGAATTCACACTATTAGATAACTAAGAGAGGGGGTGAATCAATTAAGTCTAGTTATCCTACAGTCCCTAATTCCTTTTTGATGTATAAAACCAACTTCAACAAATAAACTAAATAGCTTGGTAATAACTTGATTGTGCCTTACTGATTAATTAATTGACTATAAAATTATGTAAATAAACATATACTGATCTAACCAGTTATTGTAATGTGTAAAGTAAATAACAAAAATCACATGCATACACATTTAACACTTGATTTTTAATGTGGAAACCCTATTAAGAGAAAAACCACCTGGGATCGGTACCCAAAATATTTTCACTCTTCTGAAGTGAGCTCAATTAAGAGCCTACCCTATTAAAGGTTACAAACACACTATGAGGTGTGACCTTTTTAGAAGATTTATCACTATGAGCTCTTTGTGACCATACATTCACTTGGATCAACAAGAAAAAAAGTAGCATTCATAGAATGCCAATAAAAAAATTAAAGACAGTTAAGTCTCACTTGGTTAAGAGATTTTATCTGTAGAAATGGTTAGAAAGAAATAGTATATGACCTGATTCAAATGCAACTTCCTTTTCTCATTTTCAAATCTATGCTAAGCTCAATAACGTTCTAGATCATAATCTTTTCAATCTCCTTCTTCCTCTAACTTTGTTTTGCTCGGCTATCTCCTTTCGTTACTTGGTTTGGTCTATAGAATCACTTGATTCTTACTTCAACCTGTTTGACCAGCTTCACATGTAAGCAGTAACAATTTGCATCACTTATGTGATTCTCTCTCCTGCATGTTTTCCTTGAATTTCTTGTCTCCCTATCTAGACATGATGAACCATTTTCATTTCAGCCATAGATTTTGCCACTTAATCTCCATCATTAATTTTTCCTCTTTAACCTTCCTCAAAACTTTTTCCTTAAAACATTTTCAATCTTCATTATCCGATCATCCTTATATTTTTCTAGTTGTAGATATTCATAACAAACTATCTTTATACTTGGAATCTTTCTAGATTCATCCAACTCATCATCTCATGTCAGCAATCACATGTTCCTTTTTATTTCTCCTGCTTGGTCAATACTATGATATGTTGATTTCTTCTTCCTCAGTTAATACCATGCTATGTCAGTTTCTTCCTTCTTGGTTAATATTGCACTCAGTATATGCTGCATGTTCTCTATGTATACTAAGTTCTTCATATACTAACCAAAGTAACTTGTACATTCTTGATCTTCAATACTTAGCAAAATCATGTAATGTAATCAAATCACTATCATACTTTCATAGACTCATCAATAAGTTTCCCAATGTATACATTGTTCATAACTTACTCATATATCTCATATTCATGCTAATATCTCCTTTCTTTCACCAACATTACCTCCTTTAGATGTTTGCAACTATCATGATAAGTAAAGTCAAAGCTAGTTGACATAAATGACAATATAGAAACTGATCTAATGTCTCACATATAGCTTAGTAGCTCGGTGATCATCATAACATTCTCTCATTCTATTTTCCAAGTAGTTCATCAATTGTAGTTCCAACACACACCAATTTCCTTCAACATTTTCTTCATCCAAATGACTTGAGTATAATTTATTTCTACTGCAACATACTTTGATTCCACTTTGATTGTGATATATAGTCTTGCTTCTTGCTAATCCAAGAGATCAAACTCTTCCTAAGGAAAAAAGATCCTCCACTAGTACTTTTCCTTTCATCTACACATCCTGCCCAATCTGCATCAGTGTAAACATTCAATGCAAAGTTATCTGACGTATCACACCATAAACCTAAGTCAATTATTCCTTGAGGTATTTGAATATCCTTTTTACTACTTCTAAGTGTGTCTCCTTTGGGTCCTCTTGAATTAATCTACATTAGCAATATCAGGCCTAATATGTATTAGATACTGAAGCCCTCCAATCATTGATTAGTACCGTGTCTGAGGTACATTCTTTTCCTCATTTTAAATGGATAACTTACTCCATGTCACCATAGGAGTTCCAACTTGTTTACTTTCATCCATGCCAAATGTTTTCAACAACTCTTTTAGATACTTTGTTTTTGATATAAAACTCCCATCTTTGCTCTAATTTATCTGCAATCCTAGGAAGAATTTCATCTCCCCTATCATTGACATCTCAAACTCACCTTTCATTTCTTCTACAAACTTGTTACTCATAGCATCATTACCCCCAAAGATAATGTCATTGAAAAAAACACTTCTATTTTCAAAGTACCTTCATTATTGCATCTTAGATACAAATTACTATCTGCACTACCCTTCTTGAAACCAAGATAGTAAATACCTATCCAACCTTTCATACCAAGCCCTTGGAGATTTCTTCAATTCATACATTTCTTTCTTCAATTTGCAAACCATATTTCTATCACTTGTCAAAGGAAAACTATTCGGCTACTCAATGTAAACTTCTTCTTCCAAATCACCATTTTAGGAAGGCGGACTTGATATACACCTTAAAATATTTGTGTGCAACATAGGCCAATAATAAACTAACTACCTCTATCCTCGTAACTGATGCAAAGGTATCCTCAAAGTCAATTCCTTCTTGCTGTGAATATCCCTTACACACTAGTTTGGCTTTATTCCTAATCAAAATCCCATCTTCATTCATTTTTCTTCTGAAAACCCACTTTGTGCCAATCACATTTTTATCTTTAGGTCTTGGGACTAGCCCCCAAGTGTTTTTTTCTTAATTTGATTCAATTCTTCTCTCATTTCCTTAATCCAATACTCATCACTACAAGCCTCATCAGGTGTCCTTGGCTCAACCCGTGAAATCAAATAGACTGCATTTCTGAACTACAACCTTGTCTTAGTACCTATACTTTTGTCTCCAATGATTTGATCTTGTGTATGATTCTTTGCAACATACTTAGGTGTCTTGAACACTTTTGGTTCACTTAGATTTATATATGTGTCATTGTCTAGTAACAAACCCTCTTGCGGTTGTTCATGTACTTCTTCCTGACCTTGCCCTATTTGAAGATGATTTTGATTTCTCTGAAACATTTCCTTTTCAAATCCTTCCCAATCTAGGTCATAAGGATTGAATTCACATGTTCTTTCTTGTACCTGAAACCTTTCATCAATGCTAACATTCACACTCTCAATCATTTTCTTAGCTCTCAAATTATAACATCTATATGCTTTTCTTTTAGAGGAATACCCAAGGAAGATTCCTTCATCACTCCTAGCATCAAATTTTTTCTATGTCATCATCTCTTTTGTTAAAACACTTTCTACCAAAAATTTTGAAATAGCTAATAGTAGGAGTTTCACCATACCATAATTCATAGGGTGTCTTTCTTATTCCTTCTCTGACCTATACTTTTTTCATTGTATATACTATGGTGTTCACTGCTTCTCTCCAGTGCATGTGTGCCACTTTCTCTTCAATCAACATTTTCCTTGCAGCATCAAGGACTGATCTTTTTCTTCTTTCAACAACACCATTCTACTGTGGTGTTCTAGGTATAGATGTGTGTCTTATAATTCCATGTTCATCACATAGAGTATTGAATTCACCTGATGTGAACTTACCACCTCTATCTGATCTCAATAAATCTATCTTTTATCTAATCTCATTCTCTAATTTTTCCTTAAAGTATCTAAATTTCTCAAAAGCTTCTTTTTTTCTCTAAGAAAATCAACCCACATCATTTTAGGGTAATCATCAATGAAAAGTATAAAGTAAATGTCTCCAAAGTAAGACCTAGTCTGAGTAGTTCCACAAAGATATGTATGAACAAGATCCAGCTTGTTCCTTGTTGAAAATTCTCATCTTTGAAAACCACTCCTTGTTTGCTTTCCAATCACACATTCTCTGCATGTAGTGTTAGCGGGCTTCACAATTCTAGGTAGGTCTCTGATGGAATTAATGTTACTTCCTTACAATGTTATCAAAGTTGACATGAAAAAATCTCCTATACCATAGCCAACTATCATCAACCTTTGAAACAAAACAACTTACTTCACTTGAGTTCAAATGAAAAATATTACTTCTTGTTTGAATTCTAGTAGAAATTAGATCTCCATAAGAACTTCTGATTGGGAACTTTCCATCCTTGAATTCCAACTAATAACCTTTTTTCACAAATTGACCAAGACTCAATAAATTATGTGTTAAATCATCAACAAGGCATACATCATCAGTATTAGTTTTACCATCCAAAGTAAGGGATCTAATCCCAATAATAGTTCTAGGAGTATTTTCACCTAGTCTGAAAACTCAACCATTATACATATCCAACTTTATAAGTCTATTCTTATCTCTTGTCATGTGTTGTGAAAAACCACTATCTATCATCTAATCAACCTTTTTGTTAACATGAGAAACTAATTATTTTTCTTCTCTGATAGGTTTATCTTCTTTAATTGCTACAAATCCAAGTAACTCATTTATCTCATCATCATCATCAGATGCGCCATCATTAGCATAATAACATTCTTTATCTTTGATGCATTTCCCATATTTAGGCTTATTCTTAGGAACTCTAGTTGGACATCTAGAAACAAAATGACCAACCTTACTACAATTAAAGCATTTTATGGGTAACTTTCCTTGAAAATTACCTTGGCTCTTTTTTTATGTTCTTGTGATCAAGGCTAATACCTTTTCATCCACACTATTTTCAAGCATTTGAATCTCTTCCCATTCATCATCATAATCTCCAAACTATTCATTGTACATACTTGATTTGTCAGTAGCTACAAGATTTTTTCGTAAAAGATTTGTTCTTGCTTCTCTATTTTTGTGCACAGTTGCCTTGAAAGTTGTCTCCACCTTAGGTAAGGCATCTTTAAGCTCTATGGTCTCAAATGTAGTTAGTTTGGATATTAACATTTTCCTTGTCAAACCTTTTTTCATTGGTATGATCTCCTTTATGGCATGCTCTTTAGTTTTGTATGTTGGTGTCAAAGATCTAAAAATCTTTGCAATGACCTTATCCTCGGTGTATTTTCCTCCATTGTTCGTGATTCATATTACACATTTTGTAACCCTTTGAACAAACATCCTTACTATTTCATCTTCTTTCATTTGAAGTGTCTCCATCCTTGCTCTCCAATTATAAAGTTTGGCTCCTTTAGTGTATGTATCTCCTTCATATAGTGTTGACAATCTTTCCCATATATCATGTGCTTTGTACAAATATATGATCTCAGAGAATTCACCATCAAATAATACACTTATCAGTGCTTCTCTAGTTATCATGTTGTACTAAAACATCTTATTTTCTTCATCAATTGTGGTAGGGTCTTCCAACTCATCTTCATTCTTGAGTGTTGCATCTTTCTTGGTTACCATCCAATAATCCAAGCCCAAACATAACAAATGAGTCTTTATTTTTTCCTTCCATGCATCAAAATTTTCTGCATCAAACTTGAGACTTTCTTTCTTGACGTAAGAGATCCTAGATCTTTTCCTCAAGTGATTAAGCTTTCTCTCCGAGGACCAATAGCTCAGATACCAATTGTTAGGATAACAATTTCTCAAGCAACTAAGAGGGGGGTGAATTAGTTGTTAACAATCTTATTAAAATCCACTAAATATAATCATGCAAAATAGAATGTAAAACCACATCACATCATTGAACACAAGTGACACCAAGATTTATTCTCGAGGAAAACCCTGTTAAGGGAAAAAACCCAGTGGGGATGACACCCATAAATATCTACACCATATGAATGAAACCCTATTATTATTTATATCCTTGTTAGGAGTTGATTATTGAAATAGATATGTCCTTGTTAAAGGATAAACCCTATTAGGAGTCTCAAACCCTGTTAGGGGTATTACAACTACCCATAGGCCCAAATAGAATCAAAAGGTTACATCCACCTTCAATCCTTTACTGAATATACTTCATCATACCTGAATTTCCTGTTAGGACAATTCAATCCTTGTGCCCATATGTAAAACCTTTTTCTCTATTAGAAGAAGATCTCATAGCCTTTCAACTCGCATTTTACTATCACAATCCACACATTATCTCAAGGAAGAAACTCTTCCTTATATACAAGTTACAAATAATAATTCATCTAAAGGTTGGCCATTATAAGATGTCATTACATAGAAAATAATTACATTATCTAAGTAGAAGGCACACAAGTCATTCTTGACCATGATACAACAATTATAATTCACCTAAAGTCAGCTCCATTAATAATTTAATCATAAATCAATATTCTACACATTTCTCTTCCTGGTTGGCTCCCAAATATTTTGATTCTAGAAAACACATCATAGATGACGTCAACATTCACATGAACATCTTGCGATCACAATGTATCTTCTTCATGATGTCTTCTAACATTTCCCAATTGTGCATACTAAAATTAATTGTTGCACAATATTTATATTCCAAATACTACAAATAGGTCTCTGAAAACTCTCAGTCTCTGGTCCTACAACCAGTCTTCACTAAAATAATCATATCTCTATCGAATGATTATATAAATGTTTGTGGTCATTGGGTTTAATCTCTACACATATCTTAAGACATGTGGCTAATCCCACAAGAGCTAATGAATCTTATGGAGTCTGTACCACTCTCTAAAATCTACCTATATGTATTGTCCAACAATTCCTAGTCTCCATAACTAAATATATGTTGACATCAATGAAAAAACCATTGAATGACAACAATTCCAATAGAAGTGTCCTCACATGAGTCAACTCTAGAGTTATCCCATCAGTCTCTCAAGACCTTGGCTCCCTAGTGAACCTATGTGGTATCATTAACCCTCTCATATAGATGAGGTACCAACTATGCTATATCCAAGTTGATGCAGGAAGAAAATATCTTCTTAGAAACCATCCTAGCCTGTACTAGCGCTGAAAGAATGGGCGAGGAACATTGAAATCTTATTAATATTTCTATATCCTAATAGATTTTATTACATTTGTGATGAGAGAAAACTTAACTTGTTTGGAATAGGCGTATACATTCAAACATTAAGCAAAAATTCTATTCCTAGCATATAGAAAAGAAATTTTCAAAGACACTTAGATAGAGCTTCAACGGGAGCACCATGTCATCGTTCGATTTTCTCTCAATTTAGGGATGTGGGTGTGCTCTAAAAACACATGGATCATGTCCCTAATGCAAATTAAGAAGGATTAGGATTGATTAGGGACCATGAGAACCCCATAATGGAACAATATCAGGTATAGAACACTTGATTTTCCCCTAGAGCCTCAAGGAGCCTAATGATGCTCAAATGCATATTAAGCTACAAATGCTTATTTTAAGATTGATTTTAGACCAAATGAAGTTTGAGATGATGAAAATTCTATGAAAACTACTAAAACCAAACTAGATTCATCCATTAGTTCTAAGCTAAGATGTGATTTAGGAAAACTTAGAAATGAATTAAACTAACAATTAGGATTGAAGTTGTGATCTAGAAAGGATTTAGCATTATAGCATTACTTAATATGATTATGTGAATTGGTTTTTTTCTCTTGGAAGTGAGGGTATTTATAGGATTTGAGGAAGGGCTTGGGTTAGAAAGTGGAGTTAAGGTCAGAGTCAGGGTTTGGGGTAGAGTATGAGGTATGGTTAGGGGTAAGGTTAAGAGGATGAGGGTTAAGGGTTGCTCACACATGTGTGAGAAACACTAGGGAAGTGTGCCTAGGGAACAAGGGTGAAAGAGAAGACATGGGCTTCATCATGAGGCTGTAAGGAGCCTTAATGAGGGTGTAAGAGGCCATTAATGAGTCTGTAAGGCTCATTAATGAGGAGGTTTGACCAAATGTCAAAGGAGACTGGATTTGGCTAATAAAGTTAGGAATCACCTTCTAAACAGGTTTAGGAAATTTTAGAAGGGTTTAGGAATCTCTAGAAGTTTCTAGGGTTTTGAGAGATTTAAATAAATAATTTATTTATTTAAATGATTTTGGTCAATTTATTAAATAATTAATAAATTTTGGAGGGAATGATGTTTAAATTGGATTTAAACATTTTTGGAAGGGATTTCTTAATTAAATGTTTTTAATTAAGATAGGAGGGATTAATGGCATAATAATTAATTAACAAATGATGTTATCATCAGGGGTTTTACAAAATAAAATATTTTTATTTTGGAAAAGGCCTTTTAGGTGTCTACATTTTTCCCCTCTTTGATGCGATGCCGCAAGTGGCAGGGCATCAAAGAGAAGAAAAGAAGATGCCCCAGGCTAGAATAGAGGGTAAGGGGTTATGCCCCCTCGAGAAAATAACGCAAAGAGGAAATGTTGTGGAATTTTCTTGAAAAGAATATAGAAAAGAAGGGAAGGGAAGAAAAAAAAACCAAACTTTTAAGAGAAAAGATGCATGAATGTGAGATGATGTGAAATGAAGGATGAATCTATATGAAGGATGCAAGATGCAAGATTAATATATATGATGTGGGATGGGGGATTTGGGGAGCTGTATGTGTAAATATGGAGAGAACAACCTAATTTGATATAGCAACATTAGAGACTTGCCAAGGCTACTGAGAACACAAGGCCTTGTCACCAGCGTTGCAAAGAAATGATGCGAAAAAGACACGCAAGGTTTGCCCCAACATCACGCATGAACCCAGGAGGAAGCATGGTAGAAATGATGTTGGAGAAACCACAAATAGATGAAATTTCCCAAGTGAACCATGTAACCCAAAAGATCACATGTGAACTGTGAAAGGGTCACATCTGACTAACTCACAGGCAGAAGCAAAAGATCAAAAAGACCTTGCCTTAGATTGTCCTCATTCACAACACACCATGATATAAAGGATCATGGCGACTTTGAGGAGAGGAACAATGAGAAGCCATAAAAGATGAAGAAGATACAAAGGATAAAATCCAAGACCAAAATGATAATTCCAAAAGACATCCTTTTCCAAGGAGAGAGAGTGCTTTGATTGATCAAGGGAAGATTTGGTCTGAACGTGAGGAAGGATATATTCGACATAGACCTGGGTTGATTGGTGGAAGACTAGGTCAGACAGGAGGAAGGAGACATCCTCAAGGACCCGTTGATTGATGAGGAGGATGTATGTTGTTGGTGGAAAATGATGAATCAGGGATAATCATTGTGATCAAGAATAGTCAACAAAAGACATTATTGAAGTACAAGGCTAGGTGGGACAAGTTATCTGATCAAATGCTATTGTAGGACTCACATGGATATGTACAACAAAATGCGACAATATGTACAATGGATGAGGAGAGATTTAGAATGGATATGTACAAAAGCTCAGGGATTTGGAATAGGAAGATCTCTCTATATAGGATATATACAGGAAGCTCAGGATTGGGGATATGATCTTATTGTCACATTGGATAGGCTTGAAGATAGACCACCTTGGGATTGATGGGTTGGTGGTGGGGATGGGGATTGGATAAAAAGGACTGGGATTTGGGATGAGGGGGATGGAAGTTTGATAGATAATGACTTTGTCCACTATGTATGGTGCCTCTTTCTAGGTTTTGACCAACATACTTGTCCAAGGCACTTGAATTGCCAAGTTTTCACCATTAGACAATTATTTTTCTTTTCTTTTTTCCTTTTTTTTATTCTTTTTGTATTTTTCTAGATTTTCCAATTTTTATGGATTTTCTGGATTTGATAAGATCTAGTTCAAGCATAGATTCTCTTCAGATGTATGATGTTGATAGTATCATTAAAGGGCTCACCTTCTAGTGCTAATAATTGATAGGTTTCGGAGCCAAAGCATGTTGTGACAACATAGGGGCCCAACCAAGTAGGCTCAAAATTGCCTTTCTTCTCTTGATGTTCTTGCACTTTCTAATTTTCCTTTAGGACCATGTCGCCCACTTGGAATTTTCTAGGATGGACCTTCTTGTTATAACTCCATTTGAGTCAATTTTGGTATGCAACTAGGTGATCATATGCTCATTGCCTCTTTTCATCTAACAAGTCCAGCTGTGTGAGGTGTGCCACACGATAGTCTTCATTAGTGGTATAGTTCTTCATGGAGACATGCAATGATGGGAGCTCGACCTCGATGGGTAGAATAGCTTCAGCATCATATACAAGGGAATATGGGATGGTTCATCTGTGAGTGCAATAAGAAGTACGATAGGCCTAGAGGGTGGGATTTATTCTGAGGTTCCAGTCATGACCAGAATCATTGACAACCTTCTTGAGGATTTTCAAGATGGTTTTATTGGTTGCCTCAACTTGGCCATTTCCTTGGGGAAAGTATGGACTAGATAAATGATGGTGGATATGGAATCTGGCACATAGATCATCCACGTGATATTTTTCAAAAGCTGTGTCATGATTTGTGAAGATGGTAGAGGGTATGCCAAAGCGGCAAATGATGTGGTATAAGATGAACTTCGATATCTGAATGCTAGTAGTGAGGATGAGTGGAATTCCTTCAACCCACTTTGTGAAGTACTTTGTGGCTTTTATGATATATTTATGTCCATCTAAGGAAAGGGGAGTGACTAACCCAATGAGCTTGAACCCCAACATGAAAATGGCCAAGGTGGCGCAATAGGTTGCAAGTCTTGTGCTAGAGCATGAATCTGATTTGCATGCTGCTGACATGGTAGACATTTCTTGACAAATTCACAAGCGTCATGTTCCATTGTTGGCCAATAATACCCAACTCAAAGTAACTACTTTTCTAGTACCATGCCACTTGTGTGGGAACTACAAATCCCAGTGTACACCTCTTGTAAAGCCAAGATGGCCTGATTTGAATCTAAACACCTAGAGAGGGTGTTATGATATCCTCGATGATAAAGGGTGTTGGCTACATGAGTGTAGTGGGAAGCTCTATGAATTAGGTTTTGGCATTGGGTGTTGGTGAGATGGGGAGATATGATACCATTTTTAAGATATGCATGCATGTTGCGGTACCATGGGGACTGGGGACCAACCAAGACACACACCATTTCTGAATCAATGTTCTCATAAGTGGGCCTGTGTAGTTGCTCGACTAAGAACTCATATTGCAATGAGTGGTGAGGTATTTCTAATAAGGATCCAATGGTTACCATTATGTCAGCAACTTTTATTTAAAGCCTTGGTATCTGTGTGAACTGTAGGCTCAAAAAGTGCTCTTTCAGCCTGTCCACCAATTCCTTGTAAGGTAGCAGCTTGTCATCCTTTGTTTGAAATTCATCTAGGACTTGCTTGATAATTAGTTGTGAGTCTCCAAACACTTTTAGTTCTGTTATATTCCACTTGATAGTTGTTTTGAGGCCTAAGATGAGTGCCTCATATTCTATGATGCTGTTAGTTCATGGAAATCCCAATTGAATGATTTTGGAATATAGTCACCTTGAGGTGTGACAAATAGGATTCATGCCCTTGATCCATGCAATGTGTAGGAGACATCAAAGTATAGCTTCCATATTGATTTTTCTTTGATCATACATAGATGCTCATCAGGGAATTCCATGATTAGTGGATATGCATCCACTAGAGGTGCTTCTACTAGCTGATCGGGAATTACTTTCCCTTTGATTTCTTTCTGATCTATGTACTGGATGTCAAAATTGTTGAGTAGCATGACCTATTTTTCCATACAGCCTATGAGAGCTTTCCTAGATAGTAGATACTTGAGTGGGTCTACCTTTGAGATGAGCTTGATTGTGTGGCTAAGCATGTAATGTCTAAGATTTTGAGTGGCGAAGACCATTTCAAGGCATGCTTTCTCCATTGGGGAGTAATTGAGCTCATAGCCAACAAGAGTTCGACTGATATAATAAATGGCTCTCTCTATGCTATCATCATCATGTTGTGCTAATAGTTCCTCTAATGTTGTAGTGGTTGCCAAAATGTAGAGTATGAGAGGGCATCCTAAAATTGGTGGTACAAGGATGGAAGAATCTGCTAGATATCCCTTTAGCTTCTCAAAGCTTCTCTGACAGATAGGATCCCATTTGAAGCTTGTGTCCTTATGGAGCAGATGTGTGAAAGGTTGGCACATGTCTGCTAGCTATGATATAAATCAACACAATGATTGGAGCTTTCCTTGTAGGCTCCTGAACTGCTTGAGTGTTCTAGGAGGAGGCATTTCCATGATGGCTTTGACCTTTGTGGGGTCAATCTCTATGTCACACTGTGATAGGATGAATCCTAAAATATTTCCAGATGTTACACCAAAGACACGCTTCTTTGGATTCAGCTTCAAGCCATAATGATGGAGATGATCATATACACTTTCAAGGATGGCTAGGTGTTCACCTCGTGTCTTATATTTTACAAGAATATCATCCACATAGTCTTCCAAGATTTTTTGCATCATATCATGGAAGATAGTTGTCATTCCTCGCTGATAGGTGGCTCCTACATTATTTAGCCCAAATGGCATCATGTTGTAGTAGAAGGTACCCCATGGTGTGGTGAATGTTGTTTTGTGTTGATCTTCTTCCTCTATTTGAATATGATTATACCTTGAGAAGCCATCCATGAATGACAACATCTCATGGCCCGTTGTGAGATCTATTATCATGTCTATGTTAGGTAGCAAGAAATAATCCTTGGGACATCCTTTGTTTAAGTCCCTGAAGTTTGTGCAGATTCTTATCTCTCTTGAAGGTTTGGTAACAAGCACCATGTTGGAGATCCACTTTGAATAATTGATGGCTTTGATGATCTTGTCTTGTAGGATCTTTTCTAGTTTTTATTTTACCAATAGGGATACCTTATGATACATTTTGCATAGCTTCTGCTTCATTGGCTTGGCATTAGGATCCACTACAAGATTGTGCACAAAAAGATTTAGATCAAGTCTAAGCATGTGTGCATATGATCATGCAAAATTGGTGGTGGCTTCTTGGAGAAGTGCAGTGAGAGCCATTTCTTCACCCTTTGTTAAAGATGTTGCGATGTAGGTGATTATCGGGCATTCTTCTGTACCCAAATTGACTGGCTTGGTTTCCTCAATGATGATGGGTGACTTCTCTGGTCTATAATCTTGGATGGGAGGAAGAGGTATGTTTCCATCTTCTAGAGCCTTAGAGAGGTTTTCAGCAGGATATACGTCCTTTATTTTCTCTTTTTTAGAGTCAGAATGCACCGTAGAGGGGTTTTCAAATAAGGACTCATTCTTTTCTTTTTCTTTTTCACTTTTGTGGCTAAAGCTTACCTCTTCCCCAAAATATCCTTTAGGGTCGAGCTTGTAGACATGAACTAATTCCTAATGTTGATCTAATTGTTGGCCTGATGTTCCCATGAATCTTAGGAGTGCTTCTGTGCTTCGGAACTCATCGATGTGTGTGATGCTTGGTTGGTCTGAGTCTATGAGTTTTAATGGATGAGGGGAAGTTCTATGATGTGAATGGTGAGTTGATAGAGGATAGAAGTGTCCAGGAGGGTATCATCGTCAAAGATGTCATCATAGGATTTATTTTCTTCCTCTTGGGGGATATCTTCGATCTCTATAAGGTCATCCTGGCTATTCAATAAGGGAACGTTGGTCAAGTTAGTGCCCCCGATCATAGTATTGGGTTCTTGTATACGCAGGTGAGAGGTATTAAAGCCAAGACCTTGATGCTTTAGATTCTTTGAGGCTTCGATTGGATCTTTGCTTCCACCTTCTTGTGGTCCTAGACCACCACCTTGGTATTTCCATTGTTCTATGGCATACTTGTGTGATGTTGGATATTTCTCTTTGAAGTAGCCAAGGAGTTTAGTGTTAGGGGGTGGGGGATCTTTGTACAACCACTGATTAATGTCAAGGTCCATCTTAAGGCTATCTATATTTCCATGGGAAACAAATGTAAACGGTCCCAATTTCTTATTTTCATGATAGGTTTGAGTAGGCTTGCTTTGGTGGTTTGGGAGATCTTGTGTATGTGGATCTAGAAGTAGGGCCCCTACTACAAATGCATCAGTTAGGCTATACTCACCATAGCCTTGATTGTTGATCTTAATGGAAGAGAGAGTGGAGGCAAGGATAGTCTCTAGATCGTAATGGGATGGGGATGAGATGGCAACAGAGGTGCCAATTTCAATTCTAGGACAATGGGTGGAAAGAGGGAATGATTCTTCCATCACACAGAAGTATGTGAATGGTTGGGGGTCTGCATGGATGGTGATCTCAGTGCCTTGATGTGGAAATTTAATGCACTGGTGATATGTAGCTGGTACAACTTTGATGGAATGGATCCATGGTTGGTCGAGGAGGATTTTATATAGTAGATAAAGATCAACAACATGGTAGATGGTGTCTTGAGTTACAAGGCCTAGCTTGAAAGGAAAAATGATGCAAAGTGGGCAGCCAGAAGTGTCAAAAGGACCAAATTTGTCCTTCAAAACCTTCAAAAGTCCTTAGGTAGGAACTAAAAGAAGGATTCCAAATAGTAAGTGCCTCTCAAAATTATCACAAGTGTAGGAAATGATTTGTTCCTAGGTTATGAAAACCCAATCTATTAAGGTACTCAATCACTGAGTCCTATCAAGTCTCCAAGTCCAACGAATCACTAGCCGACAACTAGGCACTTAAGCTATTTGACACACACTTTCCCCCAAATGAAACACCAAGGACCAGGGGTGACCTATAATTTTTTTGGTCTATTTATGTCCCTAATAAAACAATTCAATAGGTTTATTCATTATAGACATCACCTTGGGCATATTGGCCTTATTAAACTAGTCCTAGGCTTGTAGCCTTTCAAAAGCATAAATTTTGACCTAGAACAAAACTATTCCACACAACCCCATCAACTTGTCATAGATTTGGGTACCCTTTTAGGCCTAAGGGAACATACCAAAACCAAAAGTTTTGAAAATTAAGGGAAGACACAATGTTACCATGATTCATTAAAGGAACTAGGCCTAATTAGGCTCCAATTAACACTGTAGGTACCATGTCTTTAAATCAAGATTCCAATCCAATGCTTGGATCATGTGAGGATACATATAATACTATAATATACCAAGTTTCAAGCCTTTTTTATTCTCCAATGGTGAGTTGTGTGGACTGGTGTCAAGATCTAGAAGGTGCACACATGGGTATGTACACCTAGGGCATCAGTAGAAACTTGTCTCCCTGCAAGTTGTGAACCAAAGCCTAAAAAATATCAAAGAACATATCAAATACATGAATTCCACCAAGGGCCACTAGATTCCCACCATGGAATTGTGAAATACACACAATTTTTAACGAAACCCTGGTTCAGGGTTATCAATCCAGGAGGAAGGAGTAAAAGTGAGATAACTTTTGACTCACAACTGATCAAGAGATGAAAGCAAATGAAAATGGAAGGTGACTCATAGGGATATTTTAAAATGTCATTTTTTCATTCCCAGACCTCCGTACACATCTGTACAAAATTTTGGATGCTCGAGATTGCAGGAAAATAGTTATATTTTATTGATTTTGACTGCCAAAATACATCATTTTGCCTTCCACCCACCTAGTAGGGCTTATGAAGGCCTCCCTCAATGGTTAAAAACCAATTTAAAACTATCTAATTGTTGGGGGGTTAATTAAAACTTTGGCAAAAGTTGTTAAAGTTGCATAGCAACTTTTTACAACTTTTGTGCAACTTTTCATCCTAGGTGACTAGACCTTGTTCAAACCTATAACTGATGATTTAACATGGATCCAAACATGCTAAACCTTAAAACCTAAGAAAATAACCTATTCTAAGTTTTAGGACACCTTTTAACCAATAGTTGACCAAGGGCTTATAAGTGCCAATCTTGGAACTAGATCGTACAAAGAGGGTCCAATTTTAAACCTTTATTTCTAATATGTCCTATAGACTACTAGGACCACCAAAGGATCCAAAGAGTGCCAAAAACACTTAGTTTGTTGAGGGTTCTCCTGTACCATACTCTCATTGAGGTTTAGAACTCAAGTTCCTACTTGAGGTTAACTAATCAATAGTAGTGCCATGTTATTTTATTTGTTCTTTTGTCATCTAGGTTGCATTAATATTAGGGAGTCCTTTCCACTTGACCAGGTATTGCATGTACTTTTTTTTCCTTGTTTGATTCAACACCTTAGATTCAAGGATATCTTCTAGCTCCAATGGCTTTCTTTGTGGGAGATTTGTGACTTAGTCTTCAACCTCCTCATTTTGTTGACCATGCACATTTGGAACATTGGAAACACCTTTGTAAGGGGTGAGGTCTGAAATATTAAATATATGATAAATTAATAAAGTAGGGGGGAGAGAGATTTCATATACATTTTCACCCATCTTGTTGAGGATGGTACATGGTCCAACTCTTTTCATGTGAATCTTTGAGTACTTTCCCTTTGGCAACATCTCCTTCCTAAGATATGCCCATACTATGTCTCCTATCTAGAAGTGAACTTCTCTTCTTCTCTTGTTAGCCTGTTCTTTATACTTCATAGTAGACTGCTACAATGTTTCCTTCACCTCTTCTTTCACCTTGGTGATGAGTTGTTCCAACTCTTGTCCTTGAGCGCTCACTCTAAAGTCATGGGGTAAGTCTACCAAATCCAAAGGACCTTTAGGATGAAGGCCATATACTTTTTGAAAAGGGGTCTTGCCAGTGGACCTATTCAATGAATCGTTGAATGCAAATTCTACTTGGGGAAGTATCATGACCCAATTCTGATTGTACTATTTTTTTAGGCATCTTAGGAGGTTTCCAAGTGACCTATTGACCACTTTTGACTGTCCATCTGTTTGTGGGTGGTAAGCTGAACTATAGGTCACATTTGTACCTATTTTCTTGTGCAAAGTCCTCCAAAAATGGCCTTGAAACTTAACATCTATGTCTAAAACTATAGTCTTGGGAAGACCATTTGTTCTAACTACCTCCTTGAAGAAGAGATGAGAAATATGAGAGGCATCATTAGTTCTCTTACAAGGTACAAAATGTACCATCTTACTAAGCCTATCCACAATGACAAAAATGCTATCATGACCCTGTTTTGTTCTTGGAAAACCCATTAAAAATTCCATGGAGATTGACTCCCAAGGCCTAGAAGGTATAGGCAGGGGTTGATACAATCCTTGATTTGTAGATACACCTTTAGCTTGCTGACAAATGGTCCATGTTTCAACAAGTTTTCTCACATCCTTGCCCAGGTTTGGCCAAAAGTAACTCCTCTTTACTAAGTCTATTGTTTTGTCCATGCCAAAGTGACCACTCATGCCACCACAATGATTTTCCCTGATTATATTTATTCTCATGGAGCACTTGGGGATGCATAACTGAGCCTCTTTAAACAAAAGGCCAATTTGAGTTAGAAATTCACAAAAATCAATGTGATATCTCCCTATTAAATTGGTGCATACTTCAAAGGCTTCTCCAAAATCTTCATCTCCTGCATATAAGTGTTTTAGTGAGTCAATGCCCACACTTTGAAGTTGAATTTCTTCAATCAATCCAACTCTCCTACTAAGTGCATCGACCACCTTTTTAGCGAGTCCCTTTTTATGTTTTATGTTGAAGGTATATGCCTGCAATTGTTCCATCCATTTTATATGTTTCACCCCTAATTTGTCCTGAGTATTGAGAAAACTCAATGCATGGTTATCAATGAAGACTATAAACTCCTTTGGAATAAAGTAATGCATCTATTTCTTAAGTGCTTGGGCCATGGAATACAGTTCTAAATCATAAGTAGAGTACTTTTTCTTAGCATCATTTAATTTTTCAGATAAAAATGCCACAGCCTTACCTTCTTGGCTTAAGACATCACCTATTTCCAAATTGCTTGCATCTGTCTCCACAAAAAACACTTTGTTGAAGTCAGGAAGAGTTAGAATTGGATATTGATACACTCTATTCTTGAGATATTGGAAGGCATCATTAGCCTCTTTAGTCCATACAAACTTATTCTTTTCACCACCCTTAATAGTGTCCAACATGGGAGCACACACATGACTGAAGTTTTTAATAAATGCCTATAAAAGGTAGCAAGACCATGAAAGCTTCTAACATCACCTTGGTTCTTTGGTGTAGGCCAATTTACAATGGCTTCAACTTGGGTAGGATCCATCTTGAGGGTGCCTTGAGAGATGAAAAAACCTAGGAAGACAAGTTCCTTCTTCATAAACATGCACTTTTCCAAGTTGATCACCAACTTGTGTTGATGGAGCCTCCTCAAAAGATTTTCCACATTTTCAATCTTGTTCTTCTTTGCTATGACTATAAATCAGTATGTCATCAAAGTAAATTACTACAAACTTGCCAATAAAATCAATGAAAATATCATTCATGAGCATCATGAATGTACTTGGAGCATTGCTTAAACCAAATGGCATAACAAGCCATTCAAAAATACCTTTAGTTGTTTTAAGTGCAGTCTTCCATTCACATCCCCTGGCTTTATTCTAATTTGGTGATATCCTAATTTTAAATCTACCTTAGTGAAATAACAAGCATTGCCTAATTGATCAAGAAAATCTTCCATCCTTGTAAGGGGGAATCTATATCTTATGGTTGTGTGTGTTAATTTTGTACCTGTCTGTTGACACAACACTTCAGTAAAACATTAGAAGTTAGCTAAAATTAAAATCGTGCAAGTAATTGAAAACTAAACTAACTAGGTGATTTACTACCTTCTAATAGATGCGAGTATGTATTCTCAGATTGGATCGAGATCAGTGACCTTGACGACACCTAAACAAAGGATTTGAATGCAAAATCTAGATAGGAATTGGATGCAAATTAATCTATTTTTTTGGATTTTAGATGCAATAATGATGAAAAATCTAATATGAATCTACTCTATATGAAAAACTGATATACAATACAATTAATCTAACAATGATATGCTAAAATATGAATTATCTCACAAAGTTGTTGATTCGCAAAGAGGCTTCAATTCTTCAGATACCAATTCGCTAGCATAAGTTTGCAAATTCTGAGATATGAGATTGAAGAGTTGAGCCTTGATTTTATAGAAATCCAGGGCTTTGGGGATGCATGGAAAAAGCCATAAATCACTCAGATAAACTCAGGTTGATTTTTGAGTTATCAAAAAATAAAAGATAATAAATTCACAAAATCATGCAAAAACATCTTTTTAACTCAAATCAGAGTTGAGTTTACTTTTAAAACAACTTGAATTGATTTTCTGATTTCAAGTTTAACTGCTTTTTGAATGTGCATAATAATTATGAATTAAATAAATAAATAAAGTGATTTATTTCCAACTTAACTGATTTTAAAAATAAAACAATTGATTTATGGATTAATCAATTATTAAATCAAACTTTTATTCTAAAATAATATCATTAAATATGACAACCTGCTTTAATTAATTAAATAAGAATTTAATCAATTAATGATAGGAATTTTGATTTATTGTCAAATTTAAATAATAATAATTAGGAATAAATATAATTAAATTCAATTAAATAATTAAGTGGTAGTATTAAATCTAATTAATTAAATATTGAGAATATTCAATTAATCAAACTTTTGGATAAATAGGATTTATCACCAAATAATTATTAAATTAAAGATAATTAAGATGATTAGGAATATGGAATATTCCCTGATGCAGAATTTGAGATGATCAATTAGGATTCGATAATGTTTATATGTGCCTTGGGTTAGGACTTCGATGTCAATTTTGTTCGATGTGTTGATATAGGAGGTTAATGAACTTATAGCCCATTTTTGGGGTATTACATTTTGCCCCTCTCTAAATTGTTGTGCGAAGCGCAGTGGTTCAAAGATAGTCTGTGTATGATATTGAAATTGATGTTTGAAATTGACATTGATATGAAGATAATAGATCCTGAATGACCAAAGATAATGTTAACTATAACAGCAAATGAACTGATGATTGCAAAAAAGTGTCAAAAGGCCTGATTCTGAACCTTATGATTGTGAAGAAGTGAGTGACCGATTCCAGACCCGATTGTCGATAAGAATCACATTGGTATCACATTTGAACCCTTTAGTTTTTGAAGAACCAAGGAAATAACACAATTGAACCGATAGTTACAAAAACTGATACAATTTACAAGATTAAGAGAATACCAGATTGATATGGATCTCGATGAATCTGATATGCCCCGAGTGATGATTGATTTTCCCCGAGTGATGAGGTCTTTTGATAAATCAACAACTAGACATGGTTGTTGTCTTGATTACTGAGGAAAGATATGATTCAAGTTTTAGATTATAGACTTTGAATGATGTGCAATACCATGCCCTCTTTGGGATTAAAATTGAAATCTGACAAGAAAAGTCAGCATTGAATGGTTTAGAAGCATGTTAATTGATTTGAGAAGTGGTTATACACGTTTGAAAATGCATTCTGCATCATTGGAGGGTCCAAAAGACCAGGTTTGACTAGGTTGTACCATGAGTTGACCATTGTTGACCAAGTTGAAATTTTTATAGTTTGATGTAAGATAATTAGTTAAGTTGAATTATAGATTTTTGTGATGATAGAAGGTTGATTATGCAAGTAGTTAATAATATGAATGATCGTAGATTTTGATTTTGATCCCGAAAAAGGATTCTACTTGTTGTTTCGTTGGAGGAATCTTCGTGTGAGATTCTGCTCTTGTTAGATTTGAAGATGTGATTTTGAAGAATGGTTTAAGCATTGAAGTTTAGCCAACCATTGTGAGATCATGCAAACATGCAAAATGCAAAGAAACAAGCAAAATGAAATGCAACCTAAGACCTAGGACCTAGTCACTGATCATGTGTCGATCATTCTCATCATTGAATTTTTTTTAGGTAACTGGATAAATCAATACAATGACCACTAGTTATGAAACTATAGACATATGAATATCAATTTGTATGCATGGGAATCAATACAACACCCACTGAATAGGAAACCATGGATATATGAATATTGATTTTGTTTTCGGAATGTTGGATTAGATATAAGCATCAAAGCATAAATGCCAGGATGACCTGAACATCATGTCCATTTTGATATAGCAATTTGTATAAGCATCAAAACATAAATGTTGTGATGACCTGAATATGCCTTGCGTATACAAACACATCAAGCAGTCAAGAGATCATTCTAAATCCAATGTGAATTACCCGTAGTGACCCTTTATCATTCACATCCTTAGGTAAGATCGCATTTCACAATTGGAGAAAGAACTCACTCAAAAAGACAATAGCTAGATCAAACTTCCTTGAATTTTCTGGGTATCAATGGTCGAGGTACGCATGGCCATCCAATTCAAGATAGAGGTTCTTATAGTCAGACACCATTTCAATCTAGAATTTCCAAAGTTGTTAGATTTTCACATACAAGAAGAAAAAAAAAGAAAAGATTATGCCCCCAGTCATCACTCTCTAAATCCTATAAAGGACATCATCAAAGAGCTTGTGGGAACACAATAATGCAAAAATCTCAATGTGAATCAGTAAGCATACAAGGAGATAAAAGCATGTAAAAAGCATAGATTGTTTTCAGTTTCTGTTTGATTGTGTTGTTGTAGATGTGAAATCCTTTCTGGAGACAAGACGGACTGACTGACTTGGATGAAGCTTCAAAGGACTTTAACTGGATATGATATGTCTAAGATACATTGGAGGCCATAGGATATGGCATTGATTGCCCCCAAGTTTTAACATTGATAGGATACTGACGCTTGAGCTGATTGGTGTACCTACCAACTTATTGAAAATAAGAATGCAGAAACAAACTGGGAGATATGTACAAACTAAAGCAAGACTGAAAGCTAGGAAAAACCAAGATTGCACTAATAGATGGAGCATTTTGAAACAAGTGGCACCTGTTTGCTGGGTTTTCACCATCTTGGCAAAGATTCTATTTTTGCTACCAAGGTGCCTGTTTCCAGGTTTTCACTAAGGCACTTTTTTCTTTTTCTCATTTTTTTGTATTTTTCATTTTTTTCAATTTTTTTGTATTTTTCATTTTTTTCAATTTTTTTTGTACTTTTGATATTTTCAATTTTTTTTGTGCTTTTGATATTTTCATTTTTTTGTGAATCATCAAGGTGCCTATTGCTAGGTTTTCACCAAGATGTTCATTTTTTTAGGACTTTTTCCAATTTTTAAAGATTTTTTAGGACATTTTACCATAGACTGAATGCCTTAGGCATAGAATTTCTTCAAATGGAGAACGTTGATTGGTTCTCGGAGCTATTCTCCTTCAGTCGTTAAGAGTTGATAGGCACCAAAGCAAAAAGTAGCAGTGATAACAAAGGGACCCAGCCAGTTGGGTTCAAACTTCCCCTTGCGTTCTCGATGTGATTGATTTTTAGGATTCTCTCTCAAGACTAGATCACCAACCTAAAATTCTCTATGTCTGACTTTCTTGTTGTAACCTCTAGACATTCTCTTCTGATATACTCTGAGATGATCATACGTGGCTTGTCTGCACTCATCTAGTAGTTCAAGTTCTTGCAACCTAGACACTCTGTAGTCATCATCAGTTACTAGACCATGCATTCTGATTCTTAGTGATGGGATTTCAACCTCAATAGGTAGTACTGCTTCAGACCCATAAACTAAAGTGAAAGGTGTAGCCCTAGTGGGCATTCTGATACTTTTTCTATAGGCCTAGAGAGCTAGATTGATCATGAGATGCTAGTCTCTTCCTATTTTATTAACTGTATGGTGCAAGATTTTCAATAAATGACCAATGTTTTGTAATCTTGAATTTAGCACATAAATCATCTAGATATTTGTTCTTGAATTGTCCACCATTATCTGTGATTATGGAATGAGGTATCCCATATCGGCATATGATATAGTTCAATATGAACATAGATATTTGTTTTCCAGTTGCTTGTGTCAAAGGAACTGCTTCTACCCATTTTGTAAAATAATTTGTAGTTGTGATTATATGGGTATGTCCATTAGAAGAATGTGGATGTATAGCTCCTATAAGATCAAAGGCCCATTGGTGAACAGGCCATTGTGTAGTAAAGGGAATTAGATCTCTCCCTGGAGAATGAATTAATTTGCCATGCACTTGGCACTTTTCATAGTTCTTAGCAAACTTGATAGACTTGTTCTCCATTTCAGGCCAATAGTACCCAGCCCTAATAAGTTTTCAAGCTAGTGTTAAACTATTTGAGTGCGACCCACAAATACTGTCATGGCCTTCCTCTAACACACATTGAGATTCTTCCTATTCTAAACATCTAAGTAGTGTACCATCTAGACCTTGTTTGTACAGATTGTGACCAATGATGACATATCAGGAGGCATTTTGGATAAGGTATCTCTTTTCATCACGGTTGAAGGTATCGGGAATGATTTGGTCTTGGAGATAGGAAAATAGGTTTTTGTATCTGGATGAATCATGACCAACAATAGTGCAGATCATGCGAGTTTCAAGGGAATCATATGCAGGATAAGATAGTGCTTCCACTAGGAACTCCTAGAGTAGCTCATGTTTAGGCTATTGTAATAAAGTAGATAGCGTTGCCATTGCATCGGTAGCCTTGTTCTCTATTCTAGGTATTTGCTCAAATGTGATAGATAGGAAATACTTCTTTAGATCATCTACCATTCTCTTGTAAGGAATGAGCTTTTCATCTTTAGTTTGGTACACATCATTGACTTGATGGATAACAAGTTGAGAGTCTCCATGAATGTGTAGCTCTGTCACTCTCCGCTCAATTGCTATTTTCATGCCATTCAAAAGGGCTTCGTATTTTGTAATATTGTTTGTGCAAGGGAACTTTAATCTGAATGCTTTCAAGATTGAGTATCCTTGAGGAGCTATGAACAATATGCCCACTCCTGATCCATTCTGTGTATAGGATCCATCAAAGAATAATTACCATTCTCTCGAAGAAAGAGTCATGATAGAGGAATCTAGAAATTCCATTTGCATTGGTGTATCATCAATCATAGGTGCATCTGCTAATTGATCAGTAATAACCTATCCTTTTATAGCTTTTCTCTCAACATATTCAATGTCAAATTCACTTAAGAGCATGACCCATTTAGCTAATCTACCTATGAGGGCAGCTTTGCTTAGTAGGTATTTGACTGGATCAATCTTGGCTACCAAATGTGTGGTATGAGCTAACATATAATGTCTCAATTTCTATGATGCAAAGATCATAGCTAGACAAGCTTTCTCAATCAGTGAATAGTTCTTCTCATATTAAACCAATGTTCTATTGATATAGTATATAGCTCTTTCCTTTTTGTTCTCATCATGTTGTGCTAGTAATGCCCCCAATGATGTATCTGTAGCGGAGACATATAAGATCAAAGGCTTCCCTAGAATGGGAGGCATCAAGATAGGAGGATTTGATAGATATTTCTTGATATGATTAAATTTGTTTTCACATTCTTCATTCCATGAAAAGGTCACACCTTTATGTAATGTTTTTGTAAAAGGTTGTGATATGTCTGCTAGCTGTGATATAAATCTTCTGATAGATTGAACTCTTCCTTGCAATGTCCTAATTTGACTAATATTCTTTGGAGGTTTCATTTCCATGATAGCCTTTACTTTAGCTGGATCAACTTCAATACCCTTCTTTGAAGCTATGTATCCTAAGAGCTTTCCAAAAGTAACACCAAAAGCACACTTCTTAGGATTTAGTCTGAGACTAAATTGTTCCATTATGTCTAGTATTTTGCTCAAGTCATTTAGATGTTCAGCTCTAATCATAGATTTTGCTAAAGTATCATCAACATAATCCTCCATAGTCCTATGCATCATGTCATGAAAAATAGAAGTCATGGCCCTTTGATATGTAGCACCAGCATTTTTAAGCCTAAATGGCATGACATTCCAATAGAAGGTGCCTCATGCACATGTAAAAGTAGTTTTCTCTTGATCCTCTGGAGTAATTTTTATTTGATTATATCCAGAAAAGCCATCCATTAAAGAATACATCTCAAAGCCCGTAGTCATGTCCACTATCATATCAATGTTAGGTAATGGAAAATCATCCTTAGGGCATGCTCTATTTACATCTCTAAAATCTATGCATACTCTGATTGATTTTTTAGGTTTTGAAATATATACAATATTAGAGATCCACTCTGCATAATCAACAACTCGGATGAATCCAGCTTTCAGGAGCTTCTCTAATTCAGCTTTTACCAAGAGTGCAACATGAGGATGCATCTTTCCTCAATTTTTTCTTGACAGGTTTGACATTTGGAGCTGTAGATAAATGATGCATTATAAGATTAGGATCCAACCCTAGCATATCTGAATATTTCCATGCAAAGTTGATCTTGTTTTCTGTTAGCAATGTTGTAAATTTTTTCTTCTCTTCTTCTAATAAAGATTGTGCTACATGAATCAATTGTGGTTCTTCTGTTGTTCCCAAATTGATGGATTGAGTGGGCTCAATTAGAACTGGAGATTTGACCTGTAAATGACTCAGAAGGAAATCAAATATCTCATCCTTAGGGGCCTCAGAGAGGTTTTCACCTTTAGATACGTCATTTATTTTTTCTTTTGTAGGTTTTGAGACTGCCATAAAGTGGTTTTCACCCTTAGAACTCCTTTTCTTTTTATTTTTATTCTTATTTTTTTGACTAAAATACTTGATGTCCAACTCTGTCATGCTAACACTCTATTCACTGATGGAAATACTCATAGGCTCAACTGCATTGAGGTAGCAAGCAAGGGCATAGTCATTCGGGAAGGTATAAATACCATGGCTCAAATTTGTGGAGGTTTGATCAATAAGGTCTAGATATTGGATAGTCAAGGTGGGGAAAGATTGGGAGATAGTATTTATGGATATGGATCTATCATCATTGGTCCTAACCCGATGCTTGAGTTCAAAGGTGATATTACAACTTAAGACATTCAATTTGTGAATAGGCTCAATGTCATTGTGGGAGTCCACTTTAGCCATAGGTGGATCAAACTCGATAGGTTCATCATTTCCTTCTAGACTTATGTTGGGTTCAGGTGCATATTGGTGAATAACATCAACATGTTTCTCTGTAATAAGCTCATCTTCTTCTGGAATGGCTCCCCATTCATAGTCATTAGATTCTTCAAATATGCCTCTAGGAAATCTAAGAACATGAGTAAAGTCAAGATGAATACTCCAAGAAGGGTTACCCTCAGATTATGATTTGAATTCATACTCATGGGAATCTATCTCAGAATAACTACCACCTTCCTCTTTGTCTGTTTGATTGTCTTCAAGATTAGCTGGTTCTTATGTGGCAACTATCTCTTGATTGATAGTAGGTTCTTGTGTTTCTACTACATTAATTCTTTTTATTGGATCATCTTCAGCTTCAAGGAGATCTGTGATTTCCTTAGGCAAACACTCATAAGGGATAAGTTCTGAGCTGTCTGAATCACTATATGATGGTTTAGTTTCTTCCTTCTTAAAAAGGGGTTCGCCTAGTGTGATCTGCTCTATGAAATGAGAACAATTACCTTTGAGGTGGAAGGGTTTCTTTTTAAAGATTAAGCCAACAGTATCTTTTTTTTCCATACCAGTATGTGAAATAGGTGTTATAAGACCTTCTCCTCTGACTCCTAGAGGTCCTTTACCTGAATATCCCATCTTAGCTATTAATTTATCTCCTGGACCATATGCCTTAGAAGGGATTTTGGATACTGTAGAGTCACTAGTTTGAACAACTTGAGATTCAAGTTCATCTTTGTATAGCCATGCAAGCACAGCTTCATCCTCTTCAAATTCTTTCTTGGAGACTTGTTCTACTACAAAATTCTTTTTATATGCCTCAAGAGGTTCTTTAGAGTCTAGTTTGGACTGTTTTAAAGATTGTCCATAAGACTTAGGTGAGATAGAGAGAGATGTCAAAGATAAGACTGGCTCTATAGTGTATTCTCCCATACCATTTTCTTTGATATTGACCTCTTTTGCAATATCTTCCATTTTAGATGTGGATGCTTCTTTAGTTGGCTCAATGGAAGATTCTCTATATTAGGCACAAGTTTATCTGCACTTTCCTTCAATGTATTGCAAGTGGTGGATATGTCTGCTAGAATAGTGACCTCTACTCCTTCATAAGGAAATTTTAAGCATTGGTGGAATGTAGAAGGAATAGCCTTCATCTCATGTATCCATGGTCTCCCTAGAAGAATGTTGTAAGCCAAAGGTAGATCAAGAACTTGACATATAGTATCTCTGATAACTGGACCTGCTCTGATAGGTAAGACAATGGTGCCTTTAGAAGATCTTTCTTGTTCATCATAGGCCTTTATAGTTATTTTCTTTCTAGGATCAATAGCCAATTCTGAAAATCCCAATTGTGTGACCAAGCTGTAAGAAAAAATGTTTAGACCAGCGCCTCCATCTATCAACACACGTTTGATTCTATGGTTCTAGATCAAGACTTCTATGTGCAAGGGCTGGTTATATGGGTGACTCAAGGAGTTTTCATCTTCCTCTGAAAAGGAGATATATTGCGGAGATGTAAGATGTCCAACCATAGTTTGGAACCTGTCTAAATCAAGGTCATCAGGAACATTGGATCCAAGCAAAGCTTTGTCTAGAATAGCTCTATGAGCTGGAGATATCTGAAGCAACTCAAACATGGAGATTTTTCCATTAGTGTGTTGGATTTGTTGGACAATGCTATAAGATGTTGGCCTTGTATCTTTAGGATTGGAAGATTTAGAAAAAACCTTTTGTTTGGAAGTGAAAGAAAGATTGAAGGGCATCATAGGGACATTTGATGAATCTGGGATTTGTTCATTCAGATGTGCCTAAGTTTGCGATCGAGTCACTACATTAGCTGAAGTATGATCTCTATCTCTTCGCACAATTGTGATGACATTGCAATGCTCAGAGAGGCAAGGTTCAACCATATTGATAACAACATTATTTCCAAGGTAAGCATAATTGACCTTTGCCCCCATATTAGGTTGAGAAGATGAAACTTCTTGACCATGTTTCAAAAATGGTTCTATGAATGTTGTATGATCATTATTGCTCTTATGATTATCGATGGTGATATCTCCCTTATCAATCAGATCTTGAATAGTATGCTTCAAGCATAAGCAGTGATTAGTTTTGTGACCTTTACCTCGATGGAAATCACATCATTCATTCTAATGAAGGGTGCTCCCCTTAATACCACAAACACATAAAAGAAACAGAGAAACAACAACAATATGCAAGAACAGAAAATTGGCTTTTTATTATCTCCACAAATGTGGAATTACAAACTTTCAGAATTACAATATGCAAAGCCTCATGGGCATTCCCTTACAATATTCTACAGGATAAAGCCTCGAATCAATACCCAAATCTACTACCCAGAACTACCCTAGACAACACTATGGGCCTTCTTTATATAGGCATTTTCCACCACCCAAGAAGGTTCCAGAAATTTAGCCCTAAGGGCCGACCAAACTTAGAATTATTTTATTTTAAAATTTATTACATCAAAGTTGGCTCAAAATAACTTTTGAAACCCAAATAGAAATTTTGAAGGAAAATTATTTTTCACCATTTCAAGTGGCCCAACTTTCAGAGACCATAAGTCATCACCAGTTGACTCGATTGACTATTATAACCCCATTTTGGAAATGCCACGAAATGCTCTACAGGCTTGACCAATGCAAGTGCTCGTCACCCAAATTTTTGACCTCATCCAGGGCCTCTAAAGCCTTCAAAACTGAGTTCAAAGTTTTTGTACCCTACTGCCAATACCGAAAATCTTCAATATCTTCAAAACTAGACCTGATCTAGCCATGAAACTTTGCTGGTAGGCTGATGTGATTGAGATGAACCTCCACATGTAAAATCAAAACATTTCAAGATCATAAGACCAACTTACTAAAAATAGAAAGTTTCCATAAATAGCAGCTCTGCACAAGATAGCCCTTATTGAATACAAAAATAGAAATATTTTTGGGTGATGCAAGATTGCTCTTACACCCAGGATGCTCCTGCATCAGACACCCAGGGTAATTTGAGAAGTGACCCTGTCATGACTCAGGTGTGCAGAGGAAAACCAAGACGGTTAACCTCCTCCTTTGTTAGCCATGATGAATCTTCAACACATCGTCCTTTCCATTTGACCAAATACTCTTCATATGTCTTATTCCTTGTGCTTCTGCCAACATGACTATCCAGTATGTCTTCAATCTCCTTGATATCTAAACTGGTTGATGTATACATCCTAAAATGGTCGTCTAGACTTTGGGCCCCATTTCTGCAATTTATCAAATCCCTGAATCAAGAGTTTCAAAAATCAACATTTTATCAATTATATCAATTTCCTTGATCAAATCCTTTTCATCATTTTTTATTATTTGCCTTGGGCTAACCATTTTATCCTAAAGTTGTTATTTATTGAAAAGGAATATTTCCTCCCCTTTTAATAAATAAAAAGCCCTCACTTTTCCTCTTATCCTAAGTTGCACAAATAAAGCATTATTCTTATTTTATAAAAAAGAAGAAAAGTACTTTTTGTCTCATATGGACACAAAAGTCAACTCTTATTTTCTCATTGGAAGACATTTGTGCACATGGATTGCTCCTCTTTGATGCTCCACCCTTGATTAAGTCTTTTGCCTCTTAATCTCCATGGTCCATTTCTCCTCATTCCTTATAAAAGAAGAGCTCTCCTCCTCATTTGAGATCCAATTCATGTTTTATGCTAATGTTATGCTACAGGTTTTTCTAGGTCATTTGGAGCTCATTGAAGACATTCTTGCATTCAAGCTTTGAAGACATTATTGTTGCATTCCATAGTTCTCATATTTGCTTTCATAGTTGCATAATCGTGGCATTCATAGTTTAGATTTCTTTTATGCAATAGATTAATCTCATCTAGCTTAATTAGGAGAGATTGTAAGACTTGTACTTTCTTTTCATAGTCTAGTTTGCACTTTCCTTTCATAGATTAGATTTCCTTTCAAGCATTGCATTGTTATCATTTAGCTTAGCTTGCATCTTCATTTTTAGTTAACTTGCATTGCATTTTCATTTGATTCTTGGAGATATTGGCATTCTTGCCCTTGTCTTCAACCTTGAATCTCTCATTGTGTGGTTGACTAGCAAGGTCATTAGCTTCATAGCTCTAGCTAAGAGCAACTCTACATCTTGCAAATCCATACATAAAGAGCTATGGATCAATTTTTGAGGCCTCATTCTTGAGTTTTCTTGATTGTAATGATCCATAGAAGTGCACTACTTTTGTGTGTACATTTCTTGCACCCACCGTGGGGCCAGACATTAGCTTTGTCCCTTCATTTTTTGCATTTTCTTCAATTTTCGCTAATTTTTTTGTCAATTTTTAGCACTATTTTCGGTCTCTAGTTTTTCTGTCTCAGAGTTTCATGCGACACTTTTCACTAGTGTCATACGACAGTCTTCTGTATGACAACGTGACACTTCACCGGTTAATAGTGTCGCTCTTTTTAGCAAAAACTGTCACCCTGTTTGCTGTGTTTTGTCGCCTGGAGGTTTTGAAGTTTATCACCCTAGGAAGAATTGTTGCACCAGTATACAAAGAAGTGGTGCATGATGGTTCTGGTGACTGTACTATTTCTTGTACCTGACAGTGAGTTTTTATACCCTTTTAGCTAATTTTAGATTGATTTGTTTGTTAGTTTGATTTGTTGTAGCTAAATAGATTGCATTTCCAGATTTCAGTTGGTTTACTTGCTTTCATAGGCACATCTCTTTTGGGTTAATAAAAGAACATAGATTTTCTTTTGATAGTTTTTGAATGCTCTCTAGTTTCCAATATCAAACATCTCATTTGAGTGATTGAGGGCATGGATTCATTCCTTGTTTGCATAGGGGGTTAAATGTGCCACTTTTTCAACTCACCCTATGTTTGCTTGGAAAGTTAAATATTCCATTGATTCAACCCCTTTTTCAAAGAAACTTTAGATTACTTTTGATTGAGCTTGTTAGCTAAATTGGGTGTTGGACTCGCTTATTTCTAATCACCCCTCATTATTTTCCCTTTGGGTGCAAGGTCAGCATTCATACATGGGGGAGGGGTCTACTTGAAAAGAGTGTTAAATGTTCCACAAAGTTCTCCCTTTTATGCTCTCTTGATCTCATTAGTTTTCTAAGGTGTGGACTCACTTTGAGTTTGTGTGAGGAGTTAAATGTTCCACTTTTGGACTCACTTTGAGTTTGTGTGAGTTAAATGTTCCACTTTTGGACTCACTTTGAGTTTGTGTGAGTTAAATGTTCCATTTTTGGACTCACTTTGAGTTTGTGTGAGGAGTTAAATGTTCCACCTTGTGGACTCACTTCACATTCACTTAAAGAGTTAAATGTTCCACTTTTGGACTCACTTCACAGTCACTTGAAGAGTTAAATGTTCCACTTTTAGACTCACTTCACATTCACTTGAAGAGTTAAATATTCCACTTTTGGACTTGCTTCACATTCACTTGAAGGGTTAAGTGTTCCACCTTTAGTGCTTTAAATACTTTTTGATAGTGGATTTCTTGGAGCTAATTGGATTTTAGGATTGTCCTAACCATTGTGAAGCTAACAAGTTGCTTTGTAGGTACTCTTGCTTGAAAAAAATTGATACATTGCATGCTAAAAGGGCTACTAATAGTTTTTGTAGGGCTGCCCAAAGCATAAGAAAACAAATCAAGTGCTTGTTTAATTTCTTTTTTTATTGATTGAGTGCAGCATATACTAGTTGTTTCATTTCATAGGCACTTAAGGAAGGAATTTTGAGGTGGTAGGAGAAGTATGCTCTTCACCCTTGTGGTGAACTAGAAAATCTTGACCCATCTTAGGATTTTGGAAGCAAGAGGGTAATTGAACTTTGCTTGGTGTGTTTGGGAGAAAGCTTTGGGATAAGGGGAGTATGCTCTTCACCTTTGTGGGGAAACAAAATCCTTGAATCTCATAAGTTGATCCATTTTTGGTTAGATTGTTAGAATCTTTTAGCGGACCTGCTCTTGAGCAATCAAGAGGAACGACCCAAGTGGGGACAAGCTAATACCGAGCTATTCCAACCCACTATAATCTCAAGGCTATCAAGGACACAAAACCTCCATAGACGTAGTGCTTGTCTTCGCTTGATGTGAGTACTTGTGGTATTGTGACCATGAGGAAAGTGTTGAGCAAGAATGCTTAAGGTACTCTTGAGTCCGCAAGGTCCTAGTCCTTTACGAGGAGCAAGAGGGGTATTACGAATGGAAGCCCTTACTAAGAACCATAGATAGAGGCCACCCTATTTTTCCACTTAGCTTCTTGGTGCAAGGATTGATCCTAGTGGAATAACCCAGGTCACCCCAAGATTACCCACCATCTGTGTTCCTTTGGTTGTGTCTTTGGCACTTCCATGACAAAGCCAATATCTATTGTTGGAAACCACTTTGTGTGAGGCAAGGGAGCATCAAGTGTAGGCCAAGTTGTTAAGTACTGAGCCTTGACCTTTTAGGATAGATATTGCTTGAAGTGCTTTCGATTGTACTATACTAGTGTAAACGTTCTCAACATTCAAACAATCGGTAGCATTCATAGGGTGTTTTTCCATTTTCGATATCACAATTGTTTGTCTTGGCAAGGTTTCTTTTGCCCTTGTTCTAAGTGCTTGGAGACATGTTTGATCCTATACTATTTGCAAACCTGTCAAATTAGTACTATCATTCTGATTGGAATCAAAAAATCAACCCTCAGACTGAAAATTTTGAACGAACAAGCCTTAAAACTGAGATTTTGACACTCACTAGTCAAAGAGTCATGCGACACTGAAAGACTATCGCCCCCTGTTCTAAGAACTATCGTGCGCCAATTCACCCCAGAAACACTGTCGCCTCTCTTACCTAGAAATTATCACTCTGTCTACCTAGACTATGTCATGCGACATTACGCGAAGTGGCACCTGACCTTAAAGTGGCACGCTATTTTCCTGGAGACTGTCGCTTGAGATTTTGTTTCTATATACTTGGTTTCACTTGCTTCTAGTTGGTTGGGTCTTTAGGAAGGTTACTTATCTTGCCGCTTCAAGCTTGTTTTAACCTTGAGTTTTTGGTTTTAGCCCTCTAGGGTTAGTATCATTTGATTTACAGCATCACCTTGGGAAGGATTGCCAAGTTAGAAGACTATTCTTGTTTAGAAAGAACATCTCTAGAATTGTTAGCTACATTCTTGGAGAATTTTAGTGCTCCTTTTGTCCAAATCATTTTTACCAAATCTCAAATTCAATTATATTTTGGCCTAGTCCAACCTCCTGATTCAAAAGTGCAAGGATATTCATCCTTTGATTTGAGGCACCTCTTTGACAGTGTTGGTAAAGCCCCTTTTATTTCTATCTTTCCATCTCTTTTTGGACATTAGAGAACTTCAATTATCCTAGTTTGGTGTTGACACTTTGTGAGGTCACCTTATCATTAAGAATCTTTTTCTTTCATGTCAGTTACAACTTGGTACCAAGTAAATCAAGGGAAGCGACCCCCAGTTGTCTTTAATCAGTTACCCATAGTTAAGACTCATCAATAGCAAAAGGGAAAGGAACCTGTTTTTGACCAATCCCCAAAGAGTGAGTCTAAGGTCTATTTCAATCCAAAGAGTAATCCTAACAAAGTGAGTACCTCTGTGGCACCACTTTCATTGAATATGGATATGAGTTATACTTTCACAAGAGAACAAAGGGAAGCAATGAATCAAACTCTTAATGACATTTTCCAACAACATAGGGGTGACATGATGTCTACTGGGTCTTCTTCTGATAGTCCACCTGGATCACCTCCTATCAATGACAGGTATTTGGATGCTCACCAATGAGCAGAGAAACACTATAGGAAAGCTCACCTGGATGCACGGTCATAACCCGATAACCAAAACAATGAGTTAGGTGATGCTCACATCAATGCAGCTAATATATTCAGACATTCAAGAAAGTCTTCTCCTCTTAGAGATGCCTGACAATATACAAGTGACAGGTTAAAGAGGATTGAAAGAGAAAAACAAGCTTTCTTAGATGATCAAGTTGCTAAGAAAGAAATGTTCAAACAATTGGAGGATGAGGAACGAGCTTTGCTAGACATAAGGAGAAGAGCCACACAAGAAGAACAAGATAGGCTCCTAGCGCAACAACTTCATAATCAATTTAACAATAGGGGTACCCACAGTAGAACCAACTCTCCACCATCTACTCCCTCAGCAAGTCCAAGGACCAAGAGAAGGTCAAGGACTCCTTCGAGATCCCCTAGTCCTAGAGGAAGAAGGAATTCTTGACATAACCATCATAGGAGACAATCACCTCCTAGATATTCAAGACAACCCTCCCAATGAGCTCATCCTAGCTCTCAACATGGAGGAAGTTATGCCAACTTTGATCATATGGATTTTATGACTATGTAGCAAGAACCATCTTTTCAAGCATATGTAGAAAGATATGTGCAGCAAAACAAGGATTAGTTCCTAGGAAGTCTCATCAACAAAGGTGCTAAGGTCCCATATGATTTTGATGTGCACCAAAAGATTAATTAACAAAATCCTTCAACCAACGAAGTGATCATGCAAATGAAAAGGGACATAGAGAAAATGAGAGCTCCTAAGAGTACATTCAATTTAGAGTCCATATGTCCCAACCCTATAGACAAAATTGTGGTGATGATTGAATTTCCTAAGAAGGTTGAGTTCCCAACTTATGACAAATATGATGGTATTGGTGACCCTCATGACCATGTTAGACAATTTTACATAATGAGCTTTTCTTTTCATCATGAAGACTCCTATTTAATGAGATTATTCCCAAGGACTCTAAAAGGTCAAGCTATGGAGTGGTTCACCAACCTTACTCCTCCAGTGAAGATGTTTAAAGAACTTGTTCAAAGATTTGTCCAACATTTTGCTTACAATCTATCAAGGTCAGTCACAATGCTTGATTTTTGCAAACTCAAACAAAATCAAGGAGAACCTTTTGTCACCTTCTTGCAAAGATGGAGACGGTTGTGCTCAAAGTATCTTAGAATGATTCTTGAGCAAGAAAGAATAGACATAATTATGAGCAATTTAATACCAAAGCTAAGGTATGAAGTGAGGAAAATGGTTTTTAGCTCTTTTGATACAATGTTAGAGACTACATGTCGTATAGAAGATGTCCTAAAAGAACAAGGCATTTTGGCCAAAACAACTAATAACAACAATGGCCAAAACAACAATCATAATGGTAATAAGGACAAAAAGAACTCTTATTGGAATAAGAATAAGCAAGTGGTTAATGATAGGGTTGTTGACTCATCACAACCTAAGAATGAAGGAGTTCTTAATCTCTCTAACGTAGTCCAAGCCATGAAGCTGCAAACATCTTCAGAACAACAAGAGAATAAACCCAAGTATCAAGGGAGACCTAAAATAGAAAAGAGACAATTTACCAAGCTTGGGGACTCATATGCGGACATTTTCAAGACATTAATTGCTCATAATTTGGCACAACCTCAGGATCTTGCCAAGCACCGCATACCAGATCCTAAGCCTCATTGGTGGAATGAGAAGGCTTTTTGTGTCTTTCACAATGGAATTGGACACGATATAGAAAATTATTTTAGACTTAAGCATCTAGTCCAAGATCTTATTGAAAGTGGAAGATTACAAGTTGATGGGTTGACCACAAATGCTGACCACAAAGCTTTTAAAGAACCCTTTCCCACATATGAAAAAGGAGAGAGCTCTAAGAGTAAGAATGGTGATGCCACTATCAACTACACTTATACAACCACTGAAAATGTCATTAATATGCTTGAATTTGTGGACAATGATGTCAATGTGATCACTAGGAGAGATCCTTATGGTTATAAAGAAAACTCATCCCCCATTTTTTATGAAGGACCCGTTGTGGTGCTTAGAGGCCCTCATTCTCAAGGATTGTCTCAACCTCTTAATGTTGTCACTAGGAGTCAGTCCCAAGGTCCTGTTGTCATTCAGGGTCCTAATTCTAGCAAGTCAAAACAACCAATGTCAAAGAGTGTTCCTCCTAAATCTGATGTTGGTCTGGATGTAAGTTATAACCTCGTCGATCAGTTACAGAGAACGCCAGCACAGATTTCTATTTTTGAGCTCCTTGATTTGTCTCCTAAACACAAGCATGTTCTTGAGGATGCCTTGCGAGCAGCCAGTGTCCCTAATGACATAGATGTTGACCAATTTCAAAACATGGTCAGTCACCTTGCTAGCCCTCATTACCTTACATTTTTTGAAGAAGATGACAAAGCACTAAGTCACCCACATAACTTGGCCCTCCATATTGAAGTCATGATCCATAAAACCTGTGTCAGTCACGTGTTGATAGATGGGGGTGTCAGGCTTAATATTTTCTCTTTGAGTCTACTAAAAGCCTTGGGATATTCTGAGAAAATTATTGACACTAGGAAGAAGATCACCATCAAGGCCTATGATGAAGTAGAGCGAAGCTCTAAAGGATTGGTCGTTCTTCCTATTAGAATTGGTCCTGTGGAAAAGGACATTTTGTTTCAGATTGTTGATGTCAGACCTTTGGCATACAATATTTTGTTAGGTAGACCATGGATTCATGACATGCAAGCAGTGCCATCTACCTACCATCAATGTGTTAAATTCCCTTACAATGGTGTTGAAGTTTGCATACCAGGGGATAGCACATTATCTGTCAATGCAGTTTCAGCTGGTTCACATGTTCCCTTAAATAAAGAAGCTGACAATTTTGATGCTGCTCTTGAGCAGTGTAAGAATAAATTTAAGTCCACTGACCTTGGCATGGGAGATTACAAAATGGATTCCTTCATAAAAATGCCAATCTCACCTAGGTCTTATGGAAAACCTTCACTCAAGAGGAAACCTTCATCCTCCGCCATGACTTTGTTTGGGAAATTTGTAGAGTCCTTAGTGCCTATTTAGGAAGAGAAAGAGGAAGTAGCCTTCAGAGATTGGATTTACAAAGAAGAAAAATACCAACATAACGAGAATTTTGCACCTCCTAAGACCTATGGGAGAGAATATACTTTGGTTAAAAACATGGGCTACCCAGGTCATGGACCTCTCAGTCATAGGTTAGATGCTAAAGCGGAACCTCTTGATCATTCTCTCTTTGGCCAAAGAATTAAAACAATAGTGGCCCTAGGTTTTGAAAGAAAAAAAGAAAAAGTTGCTCCTATCCTAGCTACGATAGATAGTGATGATGAGTCTAATTATGTACCAAATTTTTAGAACCAGCAAGATGAGTGTGAAGATTGGATCCCTTCCACTAATCTCCTTTGGGGAGACCTAGATGCTTCCGCAATTGATCGAACAAGTTTTGAATAGGAACAATCCTTTGTTACAACTCATGGTGAAGAATCTACTCAATCTCAAAATGATATCAAAGAAGGTTTCACCCTTAGTGACCCAAGTGCATCTACCTCGAGGCCTAAAAAATATGGTTGGTGCAAACATCCCAGCAGGGATTCTGACACAGACTCACATGAGTATGAGTGGGAGACCCTCTCAGATTGTTCCACTATTGATCTGGACATTGTTGTTGTCAACACATTTGAGTCCCAACCTGAGGTAGCTAATGAGTCTAGTGTAGGGCTAGAGGATTGGATTCCTCAAATTGCCTTAGTGGATGATACTTCGTTTGGGGAGACAAACCCTAATTTAGGTACCTTAGAGGGAGACTTGATGAATCCTAACTATATGATCACCAAAGATAATACCTACCATATCAATAATATTGAACTAGTCATTGACCTCCCCCTTGTACACCACCATTTGATTGACTGGTCACAGCTTTATCAAGAGCCTTAGCTCCTTACTTTCCATAATGACTACGAGATAGCCTGCTATTTAAATGCCCTTGAACCCGTAGTCTCTTCCACCAGTGAGCCTACAACAAGTATGATGGAGCCTGATATTAAGTACCTCAGTCATAAAATAAAAGAAAAGAGATGGTTCTGATGGTGAAAACCACTTTGTGGTGGTGTCAAAACCCAAAATAGTAAAAACAAAAGACGTATCCAAAGGTGAAAACCTCTTTGAGGCACCTAAGGATGGGGTACTTAATAACTTGCCGAGTTATTTTCAGGACAGATCATCAGTTCTCATTGAGCCTACACAACCAGTGAATCTAAATATGAAGGAGGCTCCACAAATGATTCATCTAGCTCAGTCTCTATCAGAACAAGAAAAAGAGGCATATACAAAATTCTTACAAAAAAATAAAATCAATTTTGCTTGGACATATTCATATATGCCAAGGCTTGACACTAATCTTATTATGCATCATCTATCTATAGCTCTAGGAATTAAACCAGTAAAACAAAAGTTGAGGAAAATGCATCCTCACATAGCTCTCCTTGTTAAGGCTAAATTAGAAAAGCTCTTAGGAGCAGGGTTTATTAGAGCTGTTGACTATGTCGAATGGATTTCCAATATTGTTCTAGTTTCAAAACATGATGGGTCCATTCATGTATGCACAGACTTCAGAGACCTTAACAAAGCTTTCCCAAAGGATGAATTTCCACTCCCTAATATAGATATGATAGTGGATATGATTGCGGGCTATGAAATATACTCTTTAATGGATGGTTTCTCTGGATATAACCAAATAAAAATAGTTCTTGAAGATCAAGAAAAGATAGCCTTCACATGTGCATGGGGAACCTATTGTTATAATGCATGCCATTTGGATTGAAAAATGTAGGAGCTACATATCAAAGAGCTATGACAACAATCTTTCATGACATGATGCATAAAACTATGGAAGATTATGTGGATGATACCTTGGCTAAATCTAAGAAAAGGGATACACATCTCAAAGATTTGGAAGTAATTCTAGATCAAATGGAACAATTTCAATTAAGATTGAATCCAAAAAAGTATGCATTTGGGGTTACCTCAGGTAAACTTCTAGGATTCATAATTTTAGCCAAAGGAATAGAGGTGGATCCTGAAAAGGTTCAAGCGATATTAGATATGCAGCCTCCTAAGAACATTAGTCAAATGAGAAGTCTCCAAGGATGACTCCAATCTATACGAAGGTTCATTTCATAGCTTGCAGATAGAGCACAGCCATTCAATAAGACATTGCATAAGGGAGTCTCATATACCTAGAATGAGGATTGCCAAAAGAGCCTAGACCAAATAAAATAGTACTTGGCTAATCCCCCAATTTTAATGCCTCCTATCCTAGGAAAACTATTGATTTTGTATATATCAGTGACAAAATCTTTTATGGGGGCACTGTTGGCTCAACTTGATGATACTAGGAAAGAAAGAGCCATTTACTAAATCAGTCATACACTTGTCTCCTATGAGGTCAATTATACTAGTATTGAAAAATCTTGCCTTGCTGTGGTGTCTACTTCCCAAAAGTTGTGTCACTACATGCTTGCACATACAATACACCTCATAGCTAAAATTGATCCTCTCAAATACTTGCTTGGTAAGGCTACTCTCATGGGTAGACTTGCTAAATGGATGATGATTCTTTTAGAATTTGACATTGCGTATGTTGAGCGTAAAGCCATAAAAGGCTGGCTGATTTTCCAATAAAAGACAAAACACCAATGCAAGTTGAATTCCTAGATGAGCACATCATGTACATGATTGCAAGAACTTGGAAGATGTTCTTTGATGGTTCAAATATGCAAAATGGATCAGGAGCCAGACTATTGTTTGTTTGCCCTCATGGGTATACTATTCCAAAATCCTATAAATTATTGTTCCCATGCACAAACAACATTGTTGAATATGAAGCCTTAACTAATGGATTAAAAATGGCCATCGAATGGGGAATTACAAAGCAGTATGTCTTTGGGGATTCACAACTGATTATCAACCAAGTAAATGAAGAATACCAAACTAAGGATGACAAGTTGATCCCTTATAAGAAGATGGTTGATTCATTGTGACGCTATTTCACATTTGTAAAATTTCAACAAATCCCTAGAACAAAAAATAAGGCTGTAGATGCTATGGCTACATTGGCTTTACTCCTTCAATTGGAACATGAGTTGAGATTTGAATTCCTGGTGGAAGAGCTATGCCATCCATATTTGACTCCTCTGAAAGCCATGTCATCTGTACCTTGGTCGGTCACGAGTCTTCCTGTTATGGTGCTATATATTCCTACCTTCATGATGACACCATTCCCAAAACCTTTAACTGCTCAAAAAGAAGAAACCTTGTCTATAACGCCTCTCACCATACCCTTATCTTTGGTGATTTATATAGGAGGGGTTTAGATGGGACACTTCTTAGGTGCTTGGAAAAGGATGAGTCCGATCGAGTGTTAGTTGACATCCATGAGGGCATTTGTGGAGGACATTCCAATGGTCTTGCCATGGCCCAAAGGTTTCTTAGGGCAGGGTACTATTGGCCCACAATGTAGATGGATGCTATAGCTTTTGCCAAATCATGTGAAAAGTGTCAGAAACATGGAAACTTGATTCATGCTCCAGGTAGGGAGCTTATTCCTTTTATTTCTCATTGGCCATTTCAACACTGGGCCTTTGACCTTGTTGGGCAGATTCATCCCAATTCTTCAAGTGGACATAAATTCATTATCACGGCTACTGATTATTTCACAAAATGGGTAGAAGCTATCTCACTTTCTGTTGCCTCAGGCAAGACGGTTTCATTTTTCATCCTGAATCATATCATTTTTCAATTTGGATTACGCTCTGAAATCATCACTAATAATGGAGGTTAGTTTAAAAACAAGGACCTTAAACATCTCTATAAAAATTTCAAGATAAAACAACATTGGTCCTCCATTTACTTCCTGCAAGGAAATGGACAAGCAGAGGCTTCAAATAAAACCATTCTAAAGATTCTTCATAGAATAGTTCATAAGAATGGTAGAGATTGGAATTTATAGATAAATTTGGCTTTATGAGCCTATAGAATAAGTATTCATACTCCAACAGGGGCTACTCCTTTTGCCCTTACTTATGGTGCTGAAGCAGTGTTACCTTTAGAGGTAGAGATCCCTTCACTCAGATTCTCTCTCAAAGGTCTAGTAACAGATGAAGATTACCGTGCCATGAGATTATAGGAATTAGAACTTCTAGATGAGAAGCACAAAGCATCATTTGATCATATGAGGGTCTATCAAAAATGCATGTCCAAAGCATTCAACAAGAAGGTTCGCCCTAGGGAATTTCAAGTGGGAGATCTTGTCTTATGTGAGAATCCAAAGAATCAATAGAATCGAGAAGAGAAGGGTAAATTTGAACCTAATTGGCTTGGTCCATATGTCATCACTGCTACTTTTGGGACAGGTGCTTACTTGTTAACTGATGAAGAGGGAGAACATTTCCCTAATCCTATCAATTTTTTACACCTCAAGAAGTTCTATCCTTGATGCCTATTTCTATCTGGGGGCATCTTTTGTATATATCTTATTGATCCTGAAAAAATACCAAAAAAAAATTCATATATGATGCTGAAAAAATCCTTAAAAACATATAAAGTCCTAAAAAAATACAAAAAAATCAAAAAATGCAAAAAATTTTTAAAAAATAGAAAAAGTGCCTTGGTGAAAACTTGGAAACAGGTGCCCTGGTAGCAAAAATACAAAAAAAAAAATAGAAAAATAAAAAATATTCCAAGTAGTGAAAACCTTGAAATAGGTGCTACTTGAGGCCTTTGCACCCTTGTCTTTTAGCATGCACTCTCAACACTTAGCCTTTCTCCATCATGTCTTGACCTTATTTGACTTGGTCTAGAATTGGTCTTTATCTTTGTCTAGGGGGCATAACTGTTAGCATAGGTCTTTTTTAGGTTGTGTTTGTCTCTTGGGGGCATTTCACAACAGGTGTTTTTCAACACCACCCCAACAGTATTTTTCAACACTACCCTTGCGTCGAGTGTTTCTTAACACTTATCAGATGTCTTACCCTACAGTCTAGTATGATGCAATATTGCTCATTTGTAGATGCAATACTTAGAGTTTGACTCTATGACCAACACACACACACTTAGACAATCAACTCGCTGAGATATGTTGGCTTTATTTTTCTCTGTGTGCTGTTTATGAGGATTTCTTTAATGAGTGTTTTCTCCCTGAGAATTTTTTGATGATGCATAGCTAGAAGACTGAGGGAATGAGAACATGTTTTCTTTCTTTATCTATTTGTGGGTATATCTTGTTAGTCCTTATTGTCATTAGCATTTATTCTTGATCCACTTAACATTGAGGACCTATTGCATATTATCCTTGACTGTTATGTGAGTGCATGCTTCTAGTTATCCTGACTTTCATGTGTCTTGATACAAGCCTAATCTCGCCATATCAAACTTAGGTGATCTCACTGCACTAGTCATCTTGACCTACATGTCTTTGATGCCTAGGTGGGATTTCCACATTTCTATCTGATAAATATCATATTCATATTCACATAGTTATGCTAGTGTGCATTGTATGATCTTACAATGCTACCAATAATGCTTGATGATGATTATTAGATGTCTATTGGCATTGTAACCTTGCAAGTCAACCAATTTTCACAGTAGCTTGCATCTTAGGTTCATGTTAGTTTAGTTTTGCATCTTGCATATGGAGAGAGCTCCCATTTTCATCTTTCGTGAACCTATTAGTCAACTGCACTCATTTCCTTTCTTTCCCTTCTTGATCATGTCTTTCACTCCTTGTCTTTTTCATCACATCTTGTTCCTGTCATCATAAGGGGTTAATCACATCATCATATCTCTATCCTAAGAGATGTCATTTTCAGAAACATAAGACTGCATCATACACATGAGGATTAAACATACATCTATGTGAGAGAATATACATGATCATTTAATGCATACATTTTTGAGCAAAATAACAAGACAATATATAAACTGATACATCCATCACAAGTGAGACTGATACACAAGATATATCAAAAATTTAGTAATCTCATATATATATGAATGATATAGTATAATGTACAATATGAGATCCCAAAATCTGGATCAATGTCTCATGATATGAACAAAACATCTAAACCTAAACCTAGGACTCGTTGCCACCAACCCTGGGGCCTGGTGGTGGAGGAGGTGGTGTAGTGACATGTACTGCATTTGATCTATCTACTACTACTAAGTAGGAAGGCACTCTCTGATCTATAGGGATTGCCTGTATATACAATCCATGGTAGTATGCCGCCTGCGCTACTTCTCTCTGCCTCTCTGCTAAGGTAACCTCTAGCTACCTCTCTCATCGCTTGGTCTCAACGCACTGATCTATGAGCTGCTACTCCCTCATGGCTATGGTGATCCTCAACTACTATATCTCTGTCTCAAGGGCCTGTATCCTAGCCCTAAGATCCTCTCCTCCTGCAGGCTGATCCTGTTGATCCCCTGTCTGTCGGCAAGCTAGTCTTGCCTCATCCTCTAGAGTAGCTGACCTCCATCTCCATGGCCATTTTTGGCCACCTACTCCTGACCCCTCTCCCCTCTCTAGTGCTCTCTCTCCTCCACCTCCTCCATCTCTACCATCCCCTCCATCTCCCCATTGTGTGGAAACCTATACATTTGGTATAGTAAATCTTAGAAATGGTGCCCTTCGCCTCTCAGTACGGTATGCTACGTCTGTCCCTGCATTTTCCATGTCTGGCAGGTACTCCCATGGCTCCCTCCTGATGGCAGCCATATCCTGTACTACCTACTATTAGTCTAGCATCAGCAGCCATCCCTGTCCCTCCTCATCACAAAATCTGGCATATGTGGTGGTCTCCACAAATACCCTCTACTGCCGACCAAACTGCCTCCACACTCGAGTGATAGAAAATCTCTCGACAATATCTGAATGTCAACCTACCAATGGTTGACTATAGAGCATGTAGTCTAGCTCTCTCATGTTAGACCATCCCTCGACTATCCTATAAGGCCTCCATGTAAAGGAGGTCAGCTCGTCCAATACCTTGTAGTAGTATGCAACATCTCCGCTATGTGCCTGGGAGATGAAATCGCTATATTTGTGAATGTAGGGATATCTACGCTCCCTAGGCTACACTAGTGGGTGCACTATAGCTATGTGCTCCCATGCCCATATTTGTGCGAGTATAGCCCCACTGGCCTAAGTCCTCCCATCCCTGTATATGATCTCATGTAGCTCATAATACATGTCCGCTAAGATAGCTGGACCCGAGGCCATCCTGCGTGGTTGTGCCACCAAGTCTGCCAATAGTCTCCCCCAGCCCAGTGGGAAGCCCTTCTGACTCCTTTCCGAAATCAGAGCCTGTCCGATCAAAGATGCAACAATGCATGGTATGGGGTAGTCTCTGTCATACTCATCCATCAATCGACCCCAGCTGACGTGCCAATCTAGGATGGTAACATCCTGAAACATCCCTTGTATCGCCTGTCTACCCTCTGTGGGATCCTGATCATAGTAAACCTGTGCCAATAGACAAATTATGTCAGTTTCTATCATATGGAAACTTTACAACTATGACTATCTATAACCATGATTATACTTACAAGATCTCTGTAGCATGGAACCCGTAGGATCCAGTAAACGTCCTCCAAAGTGATGGATGCCTCTCCAGTAGGCAAATGGAAGGTGTTGTGCTCACTATGCCATCTCTTGGCCAGAGCAGTCAACAACCCATGATCGGCTCATATGTGGGGCATTCATAATAGATATCGGAAGTCCATCACCCTCAAGTCAGCCTCGCCTAGATCATCTAGATCTCGAATGAATCTCAACCCAGTCACCTGCGGTGCTCTAATGCAAGTGTCGAGGAGTGCTCCTACAAGCCATTTAAACCAAGCCAAATGTTAGAGCATATCATGAAGGATGTAAAATATCGGTACAAAGTATTTTAAAATCAAACATTGTCAGGACTCATGTTATTTTTGCTCAAAAACTTAAACATGTAAATTTTTTCTATTGGGCGACACTTTTTTTTTGGCTAAGTGTCGTGCGACACTTTGTCATATACCAGTGTGACAATATTTGTCTGGGTGACACTTCACATAGTGGCGTGCACCATTTCATCCTATGTCATGCGACACTGGACTCAATGTGCATGCGACACTATTTTGTCCCATGAAGTGTCGCACGATAATACTTTTCAAAGGTCGCGACACTTCTAAAGTGTCGCGCGACTTTTCGCCCTAAGTAAAAATTGAAAAATTAAAAAAATATTTAAAAACATTTTTAAATGCATTAAATCATCATAAATGACCCAACAAGTGAGTTTTCTCGAAAACATACCGGGGCACCATAGTGTGGAGGCCGGTTATGCAACCGGGCACGCTTGAATCGATGTCTGTGGACAGGCACTGCTGTTGGCTGGGCCATTTTCTCTCTAAGCTTTTGAAATTCTCAAATCAATAAAAGTCAAATGATTTTGAAAATGACATTTTTTACCCCTTTTATAGCATTTTGACTTTTTGACCTAATTTTTCAAATACTTTAGAATTGCGTGAAAATTTCACCCCTACCTAATTTTGATGTCCTGAATCCATTTTCGGATTTGAAATCAAAATCTGAGTTAATCTTGATAGTTAAAATTGTGTTTCAAATTTTCACCCTCTTCTACGCAATTGGCTAAATCTTTTGAGGCCTAATCCTTCGATGTTTGTTAGTGCATCTTCATTTCTTCATCCCCCATGTCTCTCAAACTTCTAGTCTTTCATTCATCTTCATTCAATTCACTCCTTTCTCATGTTTGACTGCATCTTTATCCTATATCTTTCTCAGTCAAACTGGGGCATATCTTCACTACTCGATGGTTATCCTATCATCTTTTATCTTCGATCATCATTTCATTATGATTTGATCTAATCTTTATCACTTTGTTGTTCTCCTCTACCTGATTTCAATTTCAATTCTGAGGGGGCGGTATCTATTAGATTTTATCCTTGATTCTCTTGATTCAAACATCTTTCTATGAGCTTTCACTCAAGCTTGAGATTCTTATCTCTTATTTTGGATATGATCCCGAATCAACCTTATGTCCAGAATCCTTTATTTATGTTTTGTCTGGATGTGATCCCGAATCGACCTCACATTTGAGTTATTTTGTGATCCCAAATTGATCTCACATTTCAACTTCATTCTTTGACTGCATGTGATCCCAAATTGATCTCACATTAGTCAAAGAGGGGCAAATGTATACACCCTAAAATGGTCATCTAGACTTTGGGCCCCATTTCTGCAATTTATCAAATCTCTAAATCAAGATTTTCAAAAATCAACATTTTATCAATTATATCAATTTTCTTGATCAAATCCTTTTCATCATTTTTTATTATTTTCCTTGGGCTAACCATTTTATCCTAAAGTCTTTATTTATTCAAAAGGAATATTTCCTCCCCTTTTAATAAATAAAAAGCCCTCACTTTTTCTCTTATCCTAAGTTGCACAAATAAAGTATTATTCTTATTTTATAAAAAGAAGGAAAGTATTTTTTGTCTCATATGGACACAAAAGTCAACTCTTATTTTCTCATTGGAAGATATTTGTACACATGGATTGCTCCTCTTTGATGCTCCACCGTTGATTAAGTCTTTTGCCTCTTAATCTTCATGGTCCATTTCTCCTCATTCCCTATAAAAGAAGAGCTCTCCTCCTCATTTGAGATCCAATTCATGTTTTATGCTAATGTTATGATGCAGGTTTTTCTAGGTCATTTGGAGCTCTTTGAAGATATTCTTGCATTCAAGCTTTGAAGACATTATTGTTGCATTCCATAGTTCTCATATTTGCTTTCATAGTTGCATAATCATGGCATTCATAGTTTAGATTTCTTTTATGCAATAAATTAATCTCATCTAGCTTAATTAGGAGAGATTATAAGACTTGTACTTTCTTTTCATAGTCTAGTTTGCACTTTCCTTTCATAGATTAGATTTTCTTTCAAGCATTGCATTGTTATCATTTAGCTTAGCTTGCATCTTCATTTTTAGTTTATTTGCATTGTATTTTCATTTGATTCTTGGAGATATTGGCATTCTTGCCCTTGTCTTCAACCTTGAATCTCTCATTGTGTGGTTGACTAGCAAGGTCATTAGCTTCATAGCTCTAGCTGAGAGCAACTCTACATCTTGCAACTCCATACATAGAGAGCTATAGATCAATTTTTGAGGCCTCATTCTTGAGTGTTCTTGATTGTAAGGATCCATAGAAGTGCACTACTTTTGTGTGTACTCTTGTTGGAATACTCCACTGTGCTGCTGTAACCTCATCTTCAACACCTCCCTCATGATACTCTATCAAATCTGAAATGTTAAACACTGGTGATATATTCAGCTCCGTAGGCAATTCTACCTCATATGCATTTCCTAAATCATGCTTCTTCAGTATCTTACATGGCCCAAACTTCTTCATTTTCAACTTGTTATATGTACCAACCGAAAATCGCTCCTTCCGCAAATGAACCATGACTTCATCTCCAACCTGAAATTCTTTATGCCTTCTTTTCACATCTGCTTTAGCCTTATACTGTGCATTCATCTTAGTAATATGCTTCCTCATCTCCTCATGGATGTTCTTCAAGTGTTCAAGAAAATCCTCAACTTCAACACTACTTATTTCTCTTTTATCTATCTTTCTCAATTCTGATGCATTTCTGGGACTACTCCCATATACAATCTGGAATGGTGATTTACCAGTGCTCCTATTAATAGAATTATTGTATGCAAATTCTTCCTATGGTAAAATCAAATCTCATCCTATTGGCTTATCTCCAACCAAACATCTTAGCAAATTTCTCAAACTCCTATTTGTGTATGTGAAAAATTGTACCTAATCTATAGACACAACACTTCAGTAAAACATTAGAGGTTAGCTATAATCAAATCATGCAAAATTAAAATCTAATCTAACCAAGTGATTTACTACCTTCTAGTAGGTGCGAGATTGATGTTCTCAGATTGTAATCGAGATCAGTGACCTAGACGACACCTAAACGAAGGATTTGAATGCAATTGATCTAGATATGAATTGAATGCAATTAAGCTATTTTTTTGGTATTTATATGCAATAAGAATGATAAAAACTGATATGAATCTATGCTAATATAGAAATTGATATGCTAAAATGATCTAACAATGATATGAAAAAGAATCTAAATGAATGTAAAAAAAAAACAAATTGATCTCACAATAGCCTTGATTCGCAATAAGCTTTGATTCTCCCAATTCTAATTCTCCAATGTGATTGTGCAAAAATATGAGATGCTTGGATGCAAATTTGAGAGATGAATTATGAAGAGCTGAGCCTTGTTTTTATAGAAATCCAAGGCTTTGGAGGTGCATGGAAGAAAGCCATAAATCACTCAAATAACTCAGGTTGATTTTTAAGTTATTTTTAAATAACAGATAATTAAGTCACAAAAATCATGCAAAAGCACAGTTTAACTCGAATTAGAAGTTTAGATCAACTTTAAAACTCAAAAAGATGTTGAGTTTCAAAAAGCTAACAACTTGCATTGATTTTCCAATTTTGAGTTTAACTGATCCTTGAATATGCACATGGATAATTATGATTTAATAAATAAATAAAGTGATTTATGCTCAACTTAATTGATTTTTGAAATAAAATAATTAATTTATGGGTTAATTAACTATTTTATCAAACTTTTATTAAAAATTATATTATTAAATAATGACAACATTCTTTAATTAATTAAATAAGAATTTAATCAATTAAAGATAGGAATTTTGATTTATTGTCAAAATTAAATAATACACTTAATAATAGATAGAATTAAATTTAATTAAATAATTAAGTGGCAAGATATTAAATCTAATTAATTAAATATGAAAATATTCAATTAATCAAACTTAGGATAAATGTGATTTATCGTCAAATAATCATTAAATTAAAGATAATTAAGATAACTAAGAATATTGCTAGGAATATTCTTCGATGCAGAATTTAAGATAATTAATTAGATTCGATGATGTTCAGATGTGCCTTAGGTTAGGACTTCGATGTTAATTTCGTTTGATTTGTAGATGTAGGAGGTTAATGAACTTATAGCCCATTTTTGGGGTATTACATTTTGCCCCTCTTTGAATTACTGTGTGAAGCGCAGTGGTTCAAAGAAAGTCTATGTTTGATAAAGATATGAAACTGATGTTTGAAATTGATAATTGATATGAGACAGAAGCTGATTGATATTGATTTGATATGGAGATAATAGGTCCTGAATGACCAAAGATAATGTTCACTATAACAGCAAATGAATCTATGATTATGAAAAAGTGTCAAAACGTCTGATTCCAAACCTTAGGATTGCAAAAAAGTGAGTGACCCGTTCTAGACTCGATTGTCTTAGCAGAACTAGCAGGTATCACATCCAAACCCTTAAGTTGCCGAAGAACCAAGGAAAGAACGCTATGATTTGATGGTTGCAAAAATTGATACAGTTTACAAGATTAGGAGAATACCAGATTGATATGGGTCTTGATGAATCTGATATGCCCCAAGTGATGATAGATTTGCCCTGAGCGATGAGGACTTTTTTGATGAATCAGTAACTAGACGTGATTGTTATCTTATTTACTGATGAAAGATATTGATTTCCATAAAGATATGATTTCAAATTTGATTACAGACTTTGAATGATATGCCATACCATGCCCCCTTCGGGATTAAAATTGAAATCTGACAAGAAAAGTCAGCGTTGAGAGTTTAGAAGCATGTTAATTGATTGGAAAAGTGGTTATACACGTTCAAGAACACATTCTACATCGTTGGAAGGTCCCAAAAGACTAAGTTTGACTAGGTTAAACCATGAGTTGACCAAGTTAAAATTTTGATAGTTTGATGTTAGATAATTAGTTAAGTTAAATACTGGATTTCTATGATGATTGAAGGTCGATTATGCAAGTAGTTAATAATATGAATGATCTCGGATTTGAATTTTGATCCCGAAAAAGGATTCTACTTGCTGCTTCATTGGAGGAACCTTCGTGTGAGGTTCAGCTCTTGTTAGATTTGAAGAATTGATATGAAGAATTATTTAAGCATTGAAGTTCGTTTAGCCATTGTGAGATCATGCAACATGCAAAATGCAATGAGACATGCAAAATGAAATGCAACCTAAGACCTAGGACCTAGTCACTGATCATATGTCGATTTGTTATCATCATTGAACTTTTAGGTAACCGGATAAATCAATACAATGCCCACTAGCTATGAAACTATAGACATATGAATATCGATTTGTATGTGCAAGAATCAATACAACACCCACTGGTCAACAACCATGGATATATGAATATTGATTTTATTTTTGAAATATCGGAGTAGATATAAGCACCAAGGCACAAACGCCAGGATGACCTAAATATCATGTCCATTTTGATATAGCAATTTGTATAAGCATCAAAACATAAATGTCGTGATGACCAGAATACTCCTTGCATTGCAAACACATCAAATAGTCAAGAGATCATTCTAAATCCAATGTGAATTACCCGTAGTGACCCTTTATCGTTCATATCCTTAGGCAAGATCGGGTTCCACAGTAGGAGAAAGAACTTACTCAAAAAGACAATAGCTAGATCAAACTTCCTTGAATTGTCTGGGTATCAATGGTCGAGGTACGCATGGTCATCCAATTCGAGATAGAGGCTCTTATAGTTGGACACCATTTCAATCCGAAATTTTCAAAGTTGTTAGAGTTTCACATACAAGCAGAAGACAAAGAAAATATTATGCCTCCAATCATCACTCTCGAAATCTTATAAAGGACATCATGGAAGAGCTCGAAGGGACACAATATAAAAAAATCTCAATGCGAATCAGTAAGCATACAAGGAGATAAAAGCATGTAAAAAGCATAGATTGTTTTCAGTTGAGTTTTAATGTTTGATTGCGTTGTTGTAGATGCAAAATCATTTCTGGAGACAAGACTGACTGACTGACTCACATGAAGCTTCAAAGGACTTTGACTGGATATGATACGTCTAAGACACACTGGAGACCATAGGATATGACATTGATTGCCCCCAAGTTTGAACACTGATAGGATACAGACACTTGAGCAGATTGGTGGACAAACTGACTTATTGAAAACTAGAAATGCAAAAACAAACTTGGAGATATATACAAACTAAAGCAAGACTGAAAGCTGGGAAAGACCAAGATTGCACTAATAGATGGAGCATTTGGAACAAGTGGCACCCGTTTGCCGAATTTTCACCATTTTGGCAGAGATTCTATTTTTGCTACCAAAGCGCCTGTTTCCAAGTTTTCACCAAGGCACTTTTTTCTTTTTTTTTTTGGTATTTTTTTTTTTTTCAAATTTTTTTTGTACTTTTGATATTTTTTTAATTTTTTTTTTTTTGATATTATTTTATTTTTTTTTAAATCATCAAGGCACCTATTGCTAGGTTTTCACCAAGATGTTTATTTTTCAGAACTTTTTCTGATTTTTAGAATTTTTTTCAAGATATTTTAACATAGACTGAATGCCTTAGGCGTAGAATTTCTTCAGATGGAGAACGTTGATTAGTTCTTAGAGCTGTTCTCCTTCAGTCATTGAGATTTGATAGGCATCAGAGCTAAGAGTAGTAGTGATGACAAAGGGACCTAGCCAATTGGGTTCAAACTTCCCCTTGCGTTCTTGATGGGATTGATTTTTAAGATTCTCTCTCAAAACTAGATCGCCAACCTGAAATTCTATGTGTCTGACTTTCTTGTTGTAGCCTCTAGACATTCTCTTCTAATATACTCTAAGATGATCATATGCTACTTTTCTGCACTCATCTAGTAGTTTCAGTTCTTGTAACCTAGACACTTTGTAGTCATCATCAGTTACTAGACCATGCATTCTAATTTTGAGTGATGGGATTTCAACCTCAATAGGTAGTACTGCTTCAGACTCATAAACTAAAGTGAAAGGTGTAGCCCCTGTAGGCATTCTGATATTTGTACTGATACTAGTTCTGATACTTGTTCTGATATTGGTTCTGATACTAGTTTTGATACTGGTTCTAACACTTGTTCTGATACTTATTCTGATACTGGTTCTGATAATGGTTCCGATACTGATTTTGATACTGATTCTGATAATTATTCTGATACTAATTCTGATACTGATTATGATAATTGTTCTGATATTGGTTCTAATACTAATTCTGATACTGATTCTAATAATTGTTCTGATACTGGTTCTGATACTAATTCTGATACTGATTATGATAATTGTTCTGATACTGGTTCTGATACTGATTCTGATACTGATTCTGATAATGATTCTGATAATTGTTCTGATACTAGTTCTGATACTTGGTATACTTGATAGCATCTTTTTCCATTGCAAACTTCCAAGAAAGATTATATCGTGCAATCCCAATGTCTAGCAAGGTGGAGAACAAGAGGGATTGGCAAGTTGGTGGAAGAGATGGAAGACAAGAGAATGAAAGCTAATGAAGGGAAGAAATCCTCAAGGGCAAACTCCTCAAGAATACTCAAGCTAGGGAAAAATTATCATGTAAAGCATAGTTGGACAAGCAATGAAACGCCAGCATAGGATAAGTCACAAAAATGTAATGCAAGAGTAGGAAAAGATGCAATCCAAAGGAGTAGACATGTCAAGAGGCTTCATAGCACCGTGTTTTACTCTCTTTTTATTTTTTTTATTAGATCAACACCAAAGGAGAAAAGGATAGCGATAGGAGAAAATGAATGGAGGAAGATGGATATGAAGGCTAAACATGGAAGGAATGAAAGCAAGATCATCGTAAGATAGCTCACAAAATAACCAAATATTCGCGTATAGATCAACATTGTCAAGATCAAAGAGAGAAGATGAAATGAATGAAATATGTAGAAGAACTACGCATGATGCCTGATTGTTAGATTTTCATCATGGTACTTATCCAAGGCACCACAAGGGAGTGGTTTTCACCATAGGATGAATTTATTTCTCTTTACTTTTGCTACCAAGGCACCTGTTTCCAGGTTTTCACCAAGGCACATTTTCAAATTTTTTTTAATTTTTTTTTTTTAGAAAAAGGAAAGCTTTTTAGATAATGCTTCTTGAAAGGATAAACCATGATATGCCAAAGATTCAAAATGATATGCTCAAAGATGTTGATAGGAAAAAGAAGATGGAAGAGGAAAATGGAGGATAAGGTTTTATGTAAAGCGAGTGAGGTTGGAAGATAAGAGGAATAGGCAAATGAGGAAAAATGATAGAAGGTAGAAAGATAATGCATGGAAGGATTGTGAAAGGGTAGATGGAAAAGAAGGCAAGATCAACATCAACACACACCTTGAAGGGTGGTGAGAGGGTGGAGGAAACATGAATGAAGGAATACGTGAAGGAATATGGCGAATGGATAGTAAAGGTTGTGGTTTAGGTGCATGGAATGGAAGAATATTTTTGGAAGAAGATGAAGTGGAAGCCTTTGGAAGCTTGAATGTCAACTTTACTTTTTTCTCAAAGCCAAACTCTTTCAAGAGAGACTTTGGAATCCATATAGCCGTAAGATTTTTATTTCCTTTTGATGATCTAGAGAGAATATCTTCAATGATGAATTTTGGAACCCATACTTGTCTTGTAGTTTTTTTCTTAGATATCTCTTTTGACTTTATGTTTCCATGTCTATTAGAGGAGACATAGTGATTTTTTTTGATGGATTCTTGTATTTCTTCTTTTTCTTGTATTAAACATTCAAGTTACTTCCAAAGGACTTGAGACTTGTGGAAGAGAGAGGATATGACTAGTTTAGATGGGTGGATGGATGAAAAGGATTCAAGGATATGCATCTATGTTGATCTTGAGGAAAGATGGGAGATGGAGGGATGTACGGACCCAAGATGGATGGAAAATCAGGAGAGTTAAGAGGGGAAAGTGAAGGGACATAAGGACCCAAGATGGAAGGTAGACGTGAAGCTTTTAGTAGTGGTGGAAGAGGTCCAAGGATGGAAGTGGAAGATGCAATAGGATAATCAATGAGTTTATCAGCATCTATATGACAACCAAGGACATCAACATATTTAGAGTGAGCATTAGGATTTTCAATAGAATCATGGACATCTTGAATATGAGCACCTTCTTTGATAGGATTGTTCAAAGCTTGCAAAGACTTAGGAATAGTAGAAAGTGGAAATGAACATGGAGTGGTAGAACAAGAAGATGGAAGACTTTGATCTTGACAAGGATCTTTGGATAGCACAAGCGCATAATTTTTCTTTTGATTTTCAATAGGCTTAACATTGGAAGGAAAAATGTTATTTTCAATAATCTTAATGGAAGTATCATCTTTGGAAATTGGAAGTGGGGTAAGGTTATTTTGATTGTCAATAAGCTCAACGGTGTAAGTAGTAGCTTGATCTTGCTTAAGAGAAGACTTAAGACATGGTGGAATGCATGAAAAAAGGTCTGTAGGATCAAAAGAACCATGGAATGGATAAGAGACATCGTGAAAAGGAGTGAATGACATGGAGGGTTCTTGATCTTGATCTTTTTTTATATTTTTTCCTTCATCATTTTTAGAGTCCTCTTGACATGGAGCCACTTCTAAGGACAATGAAGCATGTTGGGATTGTATGAATGACTTTGGAAGAGATGGGGGAGTACTAGCTGAAGTAGGAATTATAGCATATGAAGGCTTAGGCTCTTTAGGTTTAGCATTATTGAAATTATTGGTAGCCAAGTGAAGGTTAGCTTGAGTTTCTTTAAGAGGTAGCCCTAGAGGATAACTATAGGGAACCGCATGAAAAATATCAGGGCTTCTGTCTGATGAAGGTTCTGTGAAAGATTTGAAAGACTCAGAAGCTTTAGGAAATGTACGGGTATTGGAGGAAGTAGGGGATGGAAGGGAACCATCACTAGACAAAGGTTCAACATTAACATGACCTTGCTTGAGAAGATAATCTTTATTTTTAGCAGGAGAGTCTTTAGGAGAAGGATTCTTATAATATTAATGCTTCAAGCTAGCACGATGCATTTTATAGTCCTCAGCAGTAGTAGATGAATCATAATCAAGGTATTGTCCATAAAAGCCATCAAAATCTCTTTCAAAATCAAAATCATATGGATCACCATCATGATCTATCCAATGTGACAGCCCATTTGTAGTAAGTAGGAACACATGACAAGGAGGACTCTTAGGAACAAAGGTGTCATAGGTATCATTACATTGTCTATCGTCATAGTCATCATAGTCTCTAAAGCTTGATGTGTCACTCTCTATGGAAGAAGTATCATAAGGTTTGTCACGTTGCTCACATTTTGTCTGAGGGCATGGTGACATGTACAAGTCTTTATCAAATGGAAAAGAGGATAGAGATTCCATGGAGAACTCTTTAGATTCATTTTCTTTCTTAAGATTGTTAAGTTCAATTTGCATAGCTTGCAGCTGCTTCATCATAGCTGTGATTAGAATTTATTCCTCTTGTGTACTGATTCTTTGAGACATGTATACTGATTCTCAATAGCTACTACTCTATTCCTGACATAGTGATTTGTATGACAGATTCTGGAAATAGCCTAAAGAAGCTAAGTATTTGGCAATTCTGACAATTTTCTGATAACTCTTTAAATTTTTTCCCAAATGACACTCTGGAGACCCGTACGATAGTTGGTAGGCAATGAAATGATAGTTGAAAAACTCGTACAACAGTTGCAAGTAGGATTTTGACTTTTAGAATTTGCTGGCATGAAAGCTCATATGACACTAGGTACTTAATCATACGACAGATGGGCAGTAATGAAATGACACTTGGCAAAAACTCGTATGACTTTTGACCTCCTAAAATATCTTTTGACTCTAGAAAGGATTTTACTTTAGATTTTGCAAATTTTGAGTTTTCAGATTCAGATTGTTTGCAAATTTTAATGTCCAGATTTGAGGATTGTAATAGATTTGTCCATTTTCAATAACCAGATAGATAAACAAGCATGCAAAATAGCAAGCACGTGATTTCAAGCATGTCTGAAAACAATGAACAAGGGAAAAAGCAACCTTGTGCATGAACAATCAAGTGACTAATTCGTTCCAATCCTTAGAAGCACTAATTGTGTATGTTCTAAAAATATTTTGCAATAACGCACATATACCCTATAAAATGAAAATTTGGCCTCGCTAGGGTTTTTAGTAATGGTTTGACTCTGTAACTTTTCTGATCCAAAAGGGTGAACTCCAATCCTAGCGCACCAGGGTTTTGACACAGTCTGAGAACTTGATCTTCAGGAGCTGCTAGGGAGATCTGACAACCCAACAATGAACCATACCCATGGATATTTCTTCCACAAGGACATTTATATAGCAGCTGTCACTACCACGGTGAAAATGGCTATGACCGCTTGAGGTTCCATCAACGTAATTTTCCCTGTGAAGGGATTGTCTGCTAAAGTTAACCCTCTCTAAAGATGACTCACAATAGTATACCACAAGGGGACTTGGCTCCAAATCTAAGGTTTTTGACACCTTTTCACTTGTAACCCAAACAAAGCAAGCAGATTAATCTGACACGCTAAGACAAAGTTTTGCTTCACCAAGGTCTATGATGCCAACTCCACATGATCTATCAACCTCTCCTAGGAGAGAATGTATCAATCAATAAGAGAAGGCGCACTAACCAATTTTAATTCACCAAAGCTCGTGATGTCAACCCCACATGATCTATCAACCTCTCTTGGGAGAGAATGTATCGATCAATAAGAGAAGACGCACTAACCAAGTTGAATGTGAAATGCACTAAGTATCCTCCCTACCTACAAGGATTCTGTCATCAAGAAAGATTTCTCTAGGATAAAATCTCTCAAGAATCATGAATAGTGTTCATAGGGCCTAATTACTATGTGATCACAGATATATTCCCGAAAGCAAATCTACCAAAAGTACCCAAAAAGAAGAAAGAGGAACACTTAACACTTAAAGCGAATATGAGATGAGTCGACAAGGTGGAACACTTAACACCTCACACAAGCTGAAAATGAGTCCCCAACTTAGAAAACAAGTGAGTTCCTAAAAGCACAAAAGGGTTGCCAAGTGGAACACTTAACGCTTCTGTCCTATTGACCCCTCTCCGTTATAGCGCTGAAATTGCAACCACGGGGCGGAAATGAGGGGCCAGCAGATTAGCGAGTCTAATAACTCAAGATAGCAATAAAGATCAATCACAAGTATCTAAGACTACTTAATGAATCCTTAAGGGGTCACAACCTAGTATTAATTATGCAAGTGTGTAAAACAAAAGCATGAAAAGAATCACCCAAGCTAGACACACGAGAGATTTATTTTAAGTCCCAAATCGAAATGTCATGAGATGAAGGAGAATACCTAGGATCCTTGCAACGCACTTAGTAGATTTTAGCTGATTTTTAGTAATTTTTGCTAAGCTTTACTATGCAAGCAAGCTATGAACTCTCCAACAAACTAACAAGCAAACAAGATATGCAAGGTATATTCAACTTATGAAAACCTTAGGGTTAGATCTAAAAATCAATTGTTAAGAGTAATAATAATAAAAAATTAATCCAAATGAAAACTCATATCATGCATTGAATCATATGAAAAATAAGTGCATACCCATCACAAAATTTTAATTTTTTTGCACTGCATTTGACCTAGTCAACAAGATCTGATTTTTTTGATATAATTTTGGCCACAAAAATAGAAATTTAAAATAGATACCCCTACTAAAAAATAAAGACCTTTCCAAAAATGCAAAAATTTTAGAAAAATCTCTTCATTTGTGCCCTAGAGACCCATTTTATCAAAACATACCAATTTTTGTAAATTGACTATTTGAGCTATTATATCATGTCCAAATTTAAAACAAAAACAATGGACCCCCTATAGAATTTAAAGAGCTTTTCAAAAATATAAAAATTTCTAAAAAATATGCTAATTTGCGTCAAATATTAATTTTTTCTAGAATTTCAAAAAAAAGTTATTAAAAATTCAAAATATCTCATAAAATTTTAAATTTTTTACTGTAGCTTCTCTGATATGTCACCAACCTAAAAAACAAATTTCAGATCAAAACTTCAAGCTGTTTGGGAGATAAAATTAAATCTTTGAAACTTTGGAGTTTTAGCTCCCAAAAAAAATCAAAATCAGCATGCAAAGGTGGGTTGCCCCACGGTGGGCGCCAAAAATGTGTGTGTGAAAAATTGTAGTGTGAGATTGATGTTCTCAGATTGTAATCGAGATTAGTGACCTAGACGACACCTAAACGAAAGATTTAAATGCAATTGATCTAGATATGAATTGAATGCAATTAAGCTATTTTTTTGGTATTTCTATGCAATAAGAATGATAAAAACTGATATGAATCTATGCTAATATGGAAATTGATATGCTAAAATGATCTAACAATGATATGAAAAAAAATCTAAATGAATGTAAAAAAAAAACAAATTGATCTCACAATAGCCTTGATTCGCAATAAGCCTTGATTCTTCCAATTTCAATTCTCCAACGTGATTGTGCAAAAATATGAGATGCTTGGATGCAAATTTGAGAGATGAATTATGAAGAGCTGACCCATGTTTTTATAGAAATCCAAGGCTTTGGAGGTGCATGGAAGAAAGTCATAAATCACTCAAATAACTCAGGTTGATTTTTGAGTTATTTTTAAATAATAGATAATTAAGTCACAAAAATCATGCAAAAGCACAGTTTAACTCGAATTAGAAGTTTAGATCAACTTTAAAACTCAAAAAGATGTTGAGTTTTAAAAAGCTAACAACTTGCATTGATTTTTCAATTTTGAGTTTAACTGGTCTTTGAATATGCACATGGATAATTATGATTTAATAAATAAATAAAGTGATTTATGCTCAACTTAATTGATTTTTGAAATAAAATAATTAATTTATGGGTTAATCAACTATTTTATCAAACTTTTATTAAAAATTATATTATTAAATAATGACAACATGCTTTAATTAATTAAATAAGAATTTAATCAATTAAAGATAGGAATTTTAATTTATTGTCAAAATTAAATAATAGAATTAATAATAGATAGAATTAAATTTAATTAAATAATTAAGTGGCAAGATATTAAATCTAATTAATTAAATATGAAAATATTCAATTAATCAAACTTAGGATAAATGTGATTTATCGCCAAATAATCATTAAATTAAAGATAATTAAGATAACTAGGAATATTGCTAGGAATATTCTCCGATGCAAAATTTAAGATAATCAATTAGATTCGATGATGTTCAGATGTGCCTTAGGTTAGGACTTCGATGTTGATTTCATTTGATTTGTAGATGTAGGAGGTTAATGAACTTATAGCCCATTTTTGGGGTATTACACTATTCACCACCTCTGTCTGTCCATCAGTCTGTGGATGATGTGATGAATTGAACTTCAAATCTGTCTTCAACTTCTTCCACAATGTATGCCAGAAATATCCAACGAACTTAGTGTCTCTATCTGAAACTATGGTCTTTGGCAAACCAAGTCATCTCACTACTCTGAAAAACAATTATGCTATATGAATAACATCATTAGTCTTCTTGCAGGGAATGAAATTTGTCATCTTCAAAAATCTATCAACCACCACAAAAATTGAATCATGTCCCCACTGTGTCCTTGGTAAACCAAGAACAAAGTCCATACTAATATCCTCCCAAGGCTTCTCTGGTACAGATAATGGCTGATACAACCCTGTATTCTACTTCACTCCCTTCACCATCTGACATACTCTGCAACTCTATACAAACTTCTTGACATCTTGCTACAACTATGGCCAATAATAATTTTCACTAACCAAAGCAAGGGTTTTATCTCGACCAAAATGTCTATCCAATCCTCTGCTATGCTTCTCCTTGATGAGATTCTCCCTCATAGAACTTTGTGGAATGCACAACTAACTCCCTCTGAATAGCATATCATCCTGGATGATAAGATCCAATCATTTTTTCCTATCTAGAGTAACGGGTTCTTTACAAGCTTTCCAAGCTTCACCAAAATCAGGATCCTTTGGATACAAATTCTTGAGTTCCTTGAACCCAACCACCTTAATCTACATCTCTGTCAGCAATAGTTGCCTTCTGCTAAGCGCATCTGCAACCCTGTTAGACTTTCCACTTTTGTGTTTCAAAACAAATTATAACTCTGCAAATACTCCACCCATTTCAAATGTCTTTGATTCAACTTTCCTTGACTATTCAAATATTGCAAAGCTTGATGATCAGTACACAAAACAAACTCCTTAAGAAGAAGATAGTGTCTCCACTTCTTCAATGCCTAAACTATAGCATAAAATTCCTGATCATAAACAGAGTATTTTCTCTTAGCATCATTTAACTTCTCACTGAAATAAGTAATAGGTTTACCTTCTTGGCTCATAACAGCTCCTATTGCAGTACCACTAGCATCATAGTCTACTTGAAACACCTGATTAAAATCTAGAAGTGCTAAAACGGGTTGTTCTATAACTTTTTGTTTCAACAATTGAAAACTCTTTTCTACCCCACTAGTCCACTTAAACTCTTTTCTATCCCCTCTCATTGTTTCAGTCAAGGGACCACAAATACTACTAAAATTTTTGATAAATTTTTTGTAAAAATTAGCTAGACCATGAAAAGATCTTACCTCGGTAGCACTCCTTGGAGTAGGCCATTCAAGGATAGCATGTACCTTCTCTGGGTCCATTTTTAGACCTTCTGTTGAAACTACAAATCCTAAATACACTAACTCTTTCTTCGCAAAATTGCACTTCTTCAAATTAATCAACAATTTCTCATCTCTCAGCTTTTCAAACACTATACGAATATGCATCATATGCTCTTCCAATGTCCTACTAAAGATCAAAATATCATCTAGGTACACAATGACAAACTTACCCAAAAATTATTTCAGAACCTCATTCATGAGCCGCATGAAAGTGCTCGGTGCATTGGTTAGCCCAAAAGGCATGACTAACCACTCATACAATCCTTCCTTTGTCTTGAAGGTAGTCTTCCATTTATCTCCTTCTCTGATCCGAATCTAGTGATATCCACTCTTCAGATCTATCTTTGAGAAATACACAGCTCCACTCAAACAATCCATAATATCATCCATTCATGGCAATGGAAACCTATACTTGATTGTGATCTTGGTTATTGCTCTAGAATCTGTACACATCCTCCATTTTTCATTCTTCTTTGTTGCTAATACCACTGGTACAGCATAGGGACTCAGACTCTCTCGAATCAACCCCTTCTGTAATAACTCATGTACTTGTCTGTTCAACTCTTCACTTTCTGTTGGTGTCATTCTGTGTGCTACCTTCTTTGGAAAACTAGCTCCTGGAATCAAATCTATCTAATGATTGATCTTCCTTACCGGTGGTAATCCATCAGGTACATTATTAGATACAATATCCTAAAACTCATTCAACAAATCTACAACCTCTACAGGTACATCCTCTACTTCTTCTTTACCATCTTTTGGAATTAAAGCAAAACACGCATGCTCACACCTCATACCATCTAGGAATTTTCTTCCATCAAAAAATGTTATTCTTGCATTACCACATACCTTTTCTTCAGTCTCCTTCAATGGCTTTAGCTTATGTCGCACTCCATCCTTTGTCAAGGAATAGGTATTCGCACGACCATCATGTACAACACATCTATCAAACTGCCACTGTCTACCCAACAACATATGACATGCATCCATAGATATGATATCACATAGTACCTCATCTTGGTACTCATCGATCTTGAACTTTATCAGGCACTGTTCACTGACCATGACCTTGTGGTCATCCTGCACCCAGGCAATCCGATATGGATGTGGGTGTTTCTGTCTCTTGAACTTCAACTTTGTCACCATCTCTTCTAACACCAAATTTTTAGTGCTTCCACTATCGATAATCACATCACAACATTTACCCTCACACTTGCATCTAGTGTGAAATAGGCTCCTCCTTTGTTCAGGCTCATTCTCACCACTTAGCAGGACTCTTTTGTTAATCAGTGTTTCTCCTTTTTCAGCATTTTTTGAATTTGATGATCTGACATCTTCATCTACATGTGCAACTTTGGCCTAGCCTTCATTCCTCCTATCTATCCTTCCTTGGCATTGAAGACATTCAAATGCCCTATGACCTTCTTCTCCACAGTGAAAACATGTTCCACGGAAGCCTCCTCTTCCTGAACCTTATCCTCTTCCTCTTCCTCTCTAATCTCTATTATTCTAATCTTGGAAATGATTGAAATTATTTTCTCTAATTTTGACTGCTACTGGCCTCATCCTTCTTTTTTGGATCTTCATTTCAGCCTCCATATGACCGTCCCCCAGATCATCCACCGCAACCCCTTCCATTTTATCTGCTCTCAAACTTCTTGTTTAACTTTTCCTCTACTTTTAGGGCAAACTGGTATGCCTCCTCAATATTGTTCATTCGAACCAGATTCAGCTCCTCTTGAATGCTCGGTCTTAACCCATTAAGGTAATAGGAAACTTTCTCCTTGTCAGCTTCTGCATGACCTATTCTAATGAGGATTCGATAGAACTCCTTTGTATACTCCTGAACAGATCTTCTTGCTTGCTTCAAACTTCACATCTTCTTCAGTAGGTCAAGCTCATAATCAACAGGAATGAACTGCCACTTCAATTTATCCACCATTTGATCCCATCTTGTGATTTTATCTTTCCCTCTTCTATTTCACTCCAATTGAATCTCTTGCCACCAGATCTTCACATGACCTTTCAGTCTGGCCTTCACAAATTTGACCCTATCAGGATCCTTAATATCTTCACACTTAAAATATTCTTCACATTCATTGATCCAGTCGATCAACTCCTCTGGGTTAAGATTTCCTGAAAATGTAGGAACCTCAATCTTAGGTCTTTTTTCGATCTTGGAAATGGCTCGAAAAAGTCTTTCTTCCTCCTGGTTCACAACTTTGACTTCTCCTTCTTGATCTTCTTCTTTGGCTTCCTCCTCATTTTTGTCTCTGACATTAAGATTCATTCATCTGTGAATCTCCTCTTTCAATGCTCGCACTTGTCTCTAGAGCGCTCTAACCTCAGGTGTTACAACACCAGCTCTTCTGCCATGTTCTTTTTATGGAGGCATTTTCATGATGTGCACTAAAACCCTAACCACGGTCCTAGTGCAAACTGCCTCACAATCAGTGATCTATTTACACACTCAGGAACACCTGCTCTGATATCACTTGATGAAGGGTGCTCCCCTTAATACCACACACACATAACAAAAATAGAGAAAAAACAACAATATGCAAGAACAAAAAATTGGCTTCTTATTATCTCCACAAATGTGGAATTACAAACTTTTAGAATTACAATATGCAAAGCCTCATGGGCATTCCCTTACAATATTATGTAAGACAAAGCTTTGAATCAATACCCAGAACTGCCCTAGACAACACTACGGGCCTTCTTTATATAGGCATTTTCCACCGCCCGAGAAGGTTCCAAAAATTTTGCCCTAAGGGCTGACCAAACTTAGAATTATTTTATTTTTTAATTTATTACATCAAAGTCAGCTCAAAATAACTTTTGAAACCTGAACAAAAATTTTGAAAGAAAATTATTTTTCGCCATTTCAGGTGGCCTGACTTCCGGAGACCATAAGTCATCATTAGTTGACCCGATTGACTATTATAACCCCATTTCAAAAATGCCACGAAGCACTCTACAGGCTTGACCCATGCAAGTTCCTGTCACCCAAATTTTTGACCTCATTTGGGGCCTCTAAAGCCTTCAAAACTGAGTTCAAAGTTTTTGTACCCTGCTGCCAATACCGAAAATCTTCAATATCTTCAAAACTAGACATGATCTAGCCATGAAACTTTAATGGCAGGCTGATGTGACTAAGATGAACCTCCACATGTAAAATTAGAATATTTCGAGATTGTAAGACCAACTTACTAAAAATAGCAAGTTTCCATAAATAGCAGCTCTACACAAGATAGCCCTTATTAAATACAAAAATAGAAATATTTTTGGGTGATGCAAGATTGCTCTTACACCCAGGATGCTCCTACATCACATTCTCTCTCCACCATTTTGGTTTAAGATTAGGATCAGATTGTCAAATCTTAGGCAAAGAGATGATGTTATTAGCCAGCAAAGTTCTCATAGCTAATTCTAAAGATTCTCCAAGAGGAGTGAATTTTTGTTTATTATCAACGGACCAAGATTTGTATTCTGGCTTCTTTTGAGATGGTTTGGACACCTTTTTTTCTGAAGCTTTGATGGCTTGGGTGCCAATAGTTAGATTGAAAGCTGGTGCCTTTGATGGGGCACGGATAGTATCAACAACACCATCTGTGACAATGCCTTTATTCTTGTTCTAGTTTTTGTTCTTGTCCTTAGAATTGGATCATGATTCGTACTTGTCTTTTTGAAGTGTAATTTCTCTTTTTTTCACAAGTACTTTTTCAATTTTGATCGCATTGTCTACCATCTTATCAAAAGATGTATGATTTTACATTTGTAAAGGGTAGTTGATCTCTGGGATAAGATTATTGATAAAGATTTCCAGTTTCTCAGTTTTTGGAATAGGCCTAGCATATAGAGAGAATTTATTCCTCCATCTTTTAAGAAATGTCAAGAATGGTTCACCTGGATATTGCTTCAGATTATAGATATCGATCATGGTGACTGGATGTTGAATGTTGTAGGAGTATTGCTAATAGAACAATTTGATCAACTCCTCAAAAATTTTGATAGTAGAAGGAAATCTAGAGAACCAATGAATGGTTGCTCCTCCTAGAGATCGAGGAAAGAGACGCATAAGATAGGTTGGTTCAGGTATGAACTCCATAGATTGTGTACAGAATTCTCTGACATGATCTTGAGGATTAGAGTGTCCATCATACTTATCATATTTTTGCATCTCCACTCTTTTTGGGAATGGTGGCATGTACAAGTCTTTGTCAAATGGAAAAGGACATAGGGCCTCCATGGAGAACTCCTTGGGTTCCTTTTCTTTCTCAAGGTTATTAAGTTTGACTTGCATGGCATGCTTTTGTTTCATCATAGCTGTGAGTGGAGTTTCTTCCTCATGTGTAATCATATCTTCAACATTAAATTTGGGAGGAAGTTTAGCTCCTTGATGAGATAATTGTAAAAAGTATGCTTCTCTATCCTCTTTCAAGAAATGCTTCATCATTCATTTGAAGTTATCATCATTTTGATATTGAGCAATTTCTTCAGGTGTGGGTTCCTGATTTGCACCATGTTGAGATTGAGCTCTTTGAGAGCCAAAGTTGGTCCCTGCTTGAGACATGGTGGGAGTTCTACCTAGGATAGATTGATGAGGAGTTTTTTGATTACCTCTGTGAGTTGATGAAGGAGGAATGTAACCAGTTTTTAATCGAAGATTGCCAAGACCGTCATCTTCGTAAAGACCAGAATTGTAGAGTTGCTCAAGAGTTGGACTTTGGATATGAGTCAAAGGTAAAGTATGAGATACTTCCCCAGATTTCTTGTGAGAGGAAGCTCTAGTTTCCACCATTAACCTTGGGTGAAACAAAAGAATTTGATGAAGATAACTAAAGAAGGATCTGGTTCAAGAAAATCAAATGACGCAACCTTCTCAAGGTTTGATTGATTGAAGCTTGGATTAGATGCAGATGAAGGAGACTATGCCCTGGATGTATGGGTAGATTCCCAAAAGATAGCGGACATGAGTTCATAATATTTAGTCATTTTGATGATTGATTGAAGATTGATAGTTATGACAAAGTTTTTGACACAAGATGATAAAGACTCAAATCGATTAAACAAAAGGCTAAATCAGATTCAAAAGGCCACTTTAGGAAAATGATTGGATTCTCAGTATTTGTTGCTCTATTCCTGACATAGTGATTTGTTTGACAAATTTTGGAAATAGACTAGAAAAGCTGGGTCTCTAATAATTCTGACAACTTTTTGGCAATTTTTCAAAATTTCCCAAATGACTTTCTACAGGCTCATACGATAGTGGGTATAGCATGAAACGACAATTGAAAAACTTGTACGACTATTACAAAACTCGCATGATAGTTGATTGTAGGAATTTTGACTTTTTTGAATTGACTGGCAACAAAACTCGTATGACAATGTACCATACACAATATGACAATACGGGGGTTCTGAAACAACAATAACCAAAAGTCGTATGACTTTCTGACTTTACAAAATGACTGTTGACTCTAGAAAGGTGTTTGACATCAGATTTTGCAATTTTTTGGATTTTTAGTTTCAAATTGTTCACAAAATTATCTGTCCACATTTGAAGATTGTAACGGATTGATTCATTCTTAGTAACTAGATAGATAAACAGACACGCAAAACAACAAGCAAGTGATTCCAAGCACATCTGAAAATAATGAACAGGGGACAAAAAAACCCTACGCATGAACAATCAAGTGACTGAATTGTGCTAATCCCTAGGAGTGCTAATAGTGTATGTTCCAAAAAATTTTGCAATAATGCACATATTCCTAGAAAAATGAAAATTTGGCATCACTAGGGTTTTTAGTAATGGTCTGACTCTACAACTTTTATGATCTCAAGAGGATGAACTCCAATCTAGGTACACTAGGGTTTTGACATAGTCCAAGAACTTAATCTTCAGGATCTGCTAGGGAGATCTGACAGTCCAACAAGAGACTACACCTGTGGAGATTTCTTCTACAAGGACATTTATATAGCGGTTGTCACTACCACGGCGAAAATGGCTATTACTGCTTGAGGTTTTGTCAATGTGGTTGACCCAATTAAGGGAATGTCCCACTCTAGTTAACCCTCTCTAAAGGTGACTCACAAAATATACCACATGGAGACTGGTTCCAGATTCAAGGATCTGAGTTTCTGGTACTACCCAAAAAGGGAGTAGAGCATAATCCTCTAGCCTTTTCACTTTTAACCCAAACAAAGCAGAAAGATTAATCCGACATGCTAAGACCAAGATTATCTCACAAAGATCTATGATGTCAACCACTCATGATCTATCAACCTCTCTAGAGAGAGAATGTATCAATCAGAAGCTAAAGATGCACAAATCTAGTAGAACGTGAGACTCTTTCAGTATCCTCCCTACCTACAAGGGTTCCTTCGTTGAGAAGAGTTTCGTTGGAAACTCACTCTCTCAAGAGCCACGAATAGTGTTCATAGGGCCTATTTACTATGTGTAACAAAGATGGTGAAAAGCAATCTATGTTCATTTTTAATGGCCAAAATGAAATATGTGATATGAAAGCAATAATGGTCACACAAGCTTGACACACAAGAGTTCTTTTTAATCCAAATCAAAATGTTATCAGCTGAAAAGATTACCTAAATTCCTTGCAACACGCTTAGTAGCTTCTTACCTATTTTTAGCAATTCTTGCACTTTTTCCAATCAAACCTAGCAAAAATCAATCAGAAATAGCAAATTTCAATTGTTAATGTTAGCTGTTAGTCCAAATCCAGAAAACAAATTTGAAAAACTGGCTAAAAAAGTGAAATGACAATTGAAACCTAGCACTAAAACTCGTACGACAATGGGTTACCTCCCAAATGATAGTCTAGAAACTCGTACAACACTGGGTACCAGATCATACAACAATAGAGATTCCAAACGACACTGTGATTCTCTCTGTATGATCCTCGATCAAATAAATTGTCGTACGATAGTGGGTATCTCTTGGTACGAGTTTCTGACAAAACTCGTACGAAAATTGTACGGACAAAAATTAAAAATCACAGCTTGGAATAGAAAATGACAAGAAGATGATAGAAATTGATAGAAATTGAATGGAAACCCATTTCAAGGCCCCACAGAGGGCACCAAAAATGTGCATGAATTTTGTACCTATCTGTAGACACAACACTTCAGTAAAATATTAGAGGTTAGTTAAAATTAAAATCGTGCAAGTAATTGAAATCTAAACTAACCAGCCAATTTACTACCTTCTAATAGATGCGAGTATGTATTCTCAGATTGGACCGAGATCAGTGACCTTGATTACACCTAAACAAAGGATTTGAATGCAAAATCTAGATAGGAATTGGATGCAAATTATTCTTTTTTTTTGGATTTTAGATGCAATAATGATGAAAAATCTGATATGAATCTACTTTATATGAAAAATTGATATACAATACAATTAATCTAACAATGATATGCTAAAATATGAATGATCTCACAAAGTTGTTGATTCGCAAAGAGGTTTCAATTCTTTAGATACCAATTCGCCAGCATAAGTTTGCAAATTTTGAGATATGAGATTAAATAGTTGAGCCTTGATTTTATAGAAATCCAGGGCTTTGGGGATGAATGGAAAAAGCCATAAATCACTCAAATAAACTCAGGTTGATTTTTGAGTTATCAAAAAATAAAAGATAATTAATTCACAAAATCATGCAAAAGCATGCAAAAACAACTTTTTAACTCAAATCAGAGTTCAGTTTACTTTTAAAACAACTTCAATTGATTTTCTAATTTCAAGTTTAACTACTTTTTGAATGTGCATAATAATTATGAATTAAATAAATAAATAAAGTGATTTATTTCCAACTTAACTGATTTTAAAAATAAAATAATTGATTTATGGGTTAATCAATTATTAAATCAAACTTTTATTCCAAAATAATATCATTAAATATGACAACCTTCTTTAATTAATTAAATAAGAATTTAATCAATTAATGATAGAAATTTTGATTTATTGTCAAATTTAAATAATAATAATTAGGAATAAATATAATTAAATTCAATTAAATAACTAAGTGGCAGTATTAAATCTAATTAATTAAATATTGAGAATATTCAATTAATCAAACTTTTGGATAAATAGGATTTATTGCCAAAGAATTATTAAATTAAAGATAATTAAGATGATTAGGAATATGGAATATTCCCCAATGCAGAATTTGAGATGATCAATTAGGATTCGATAATGTTCAGATGTGCCTTAGGTTAGGACTTCGATGTCGATTTCATTCGATGTGTCGATATAGGAGGTTAATGAACTTATAGCCCATTTTTGAGGTATTACAATGGTAATCTTGTTTATTGCCCTATTATCATTACACAACCTCCACTTTCCATCTTTCTTGGGTGCTAGAACTGATGGGACAGAATAAGGAGTAAGACTTTTTTGAATCAATCCCTTCTAAAGAAGTTTACTGACTTGTCTTGCAATCTTTGTATTTTGAGTAGGTGTCATTTTGTAGGGTACCTTGTTGGGAAAAGAGGAGCCAAGTATTAGATCTATTTGGTGGCTAATGTCCCTTAAGGTAGGGATGCTTGAGGGTTGATCACTGGTAGTGACATCACTGTATTTTTCCAGCAGTGTCTTAATCTCCTTTGATAGGGTTTCTTCCACTTTAATTTTCACATTGTTCTTAGGCTTAGAAATTAGTATAAAACTTTGTGATTCATACTCCTTTAAGGTTTGTATTAATTTCTTTTCTCCTATGGTGATGACAGTGGGTTCTTTCTCTTCCTTTGTATCTGGCAATGGCTTCATGGTGAATTTTATCCCATTTTTTATGGAGTAGGTGTTCTTCCTACATTGATGTCTAGCATCCACATCATATTTCCAAGGTCTTCCTAGTAGGATGTGGGAGGCATCCATTTCCACTACATCACATAGTACTTTATCCTTGAAAACTACTATAGAAAACTCTACCCAAGCTTGTTCAGTCACTAGAGTTTGTTGACCCTTGGTTAGCCATGAGATATGGTAGGGAAAAGGATGTGGTTTCTTAGTGAGATTCAATTTTTGGACCATTTCAAGGGACACCAAATTTTTAGTTGAGCCAAAATCTATAAGGAGATTATGTACCTTGCCCTGACATTTGATCTTTATCCTGAAGAGGTTCTTTCTTTGAGGTGGCTCTTGTGTTTGAGGTGTTTTTAGGAGGATTTGCCTCATCATAAAACATGTTCCTTCTTCTGGTTCTAGATCCCTGATGTTGTCTTCTTGTTTTTCTTCATCAATGAGTTGTGTCCTCCTTTCCCCTTGATTGTTGTTCCTGTTCTCTGGGCATCTCCCTATATGGTGACCCAATTGGTTGCAGTAGTAGCATTTCAAGAGTCCATTACTTCTTCCTCTACCTCTATTGAAGGGTCTTCTACCCCTAGAGTTCCCTCTGGAACTTGATTCACCTTATTCCTTGTCTCCTTGGCTCTGATCAGGGGTCTTGATGCTTCCATTGTATTGTCCTCTATTCCAAGAGGTGCTCTTTCCCTAAATCTTTTTCCACCATCATTTCTCTTTCCCTTGTTAAACTCTTGCTTTCTTTTCCATTTTTCTTCTACCTTGATTGCCATCTAATAGAACTTACTTACTGATGTAGGGGTGTGTTGGCTCAATTCTTCTTGAATAGATACCTTGAGTCCATTCATGTATCTTTCAAGATTTTCTTCTTCATTCTCTACTGCATTAGTCTTCATATACAATTTTAGAAATTCCTCAGTGTAGGAGCCCACATCCATATCCTTTTTCTTTAGATTTTTCTTCCTTCTATGGAGTTGTACCCCATAGCCTTCAGGTACATATGTTTCCTTTACCAAAGCTATCATCTTGTTCCAAGATGTGATCATGATTTTACCATTCTTCACTCTCTCTGTTTGAATGAAATTCCATGAAGTTAGGGCTGCTCCCTTCAACTTGGACTTTGCCACATTTACTATTTTCTCCTCAGGGATGTCTTCACATTCAAAGAAGCTTGTCAAAGCCTCAATCCAATCCAAGGCCATGTCTGCATTCATCTTTCAATTAAAAGTTGGTAATTCAAACTTCTCTTCCATGGTTCTTCTCCTCATATATTTTAGAGAATCTAAGAGGGGTCTCTGATCTATAGCTACATTTACCTCATGCTCAAGGATGTCATCTTCCTCATTAATCCCTTCATCATCATCAGATGTGCCCTCTTTTCCTCTTTATATCTTGTCCTTTAGTTCTTGAAGTCTCTTGGTCAATGCTGCATTCACTACCTTTTGTTCTCTTACTATCCTTGCAAGTTCCATATTGGTAACCCTTGTAGGGATATCTTCATCCTCAGTAGCACACATGGCTTTGATACCACTTGATGCAGAGTGGGAAGCTAGAAGTACCAAAAGGACCAAATTTGTCCTTCAAAACCTTCAAAAGTCCTTAGGTAGGAACTAAAAGAAGGATTCCAAATAGTAAGTGCCTCTCACACTTATCACAAGTGTAGGAAATGACTTTTTCCTAGGTTATCACAACCCAATCTATTAAGGTACTCAATAACTGAGTCCTATCAAGTCTCCAAGTCCAACTAATCACTAGCTGGCAACTAGGCACTTAGGCTATTTGACACACACTTTCCCCCAAATGAAACACCAAGGACCAAGGGTGACCTATAAATTTTTTTTGTTCTAGTTAGGTCCCTAATACAACAATTCCATAGGTTTATTCATCATAGACATCACCTTGGGCATATTGGTCTTATTAAACCAGTCGTAGGCTTGTAGCCTTTCAAAAGCATAAATTTTGACTTAGAACAAAACTATTCCACACAACCGCATCAACTTGTCATAGATTTGGGTACCCTTTTGGGCCTAAGGGAACATACCAAAACCACAAGGTTTGAGAGTGAAGTGAAGACACAATGTTACCCTAATTCACTAAAGGAACTAGGCCTAATTAGGCTCTAATTAACACTGTAGGTACCACATTCATGCATCAAAATTCCAATCCAATGCTTGTATCATGTGAGGATACATATAAGACTATAATATACCAAGTTGTGAGCCTTGGTGATTCTCCAATGGCAAGTTGTGTGGACTAGTGTCAAGATCTAGAAGGTGCACACATGGGTATGTACACCTAGGGTATCAGTAGAAACCCATCTCCCTACAAGTTGTGAACCCAAGCCTAAAAAATCTCAAAGAACATATCAAATACATAAATTCCACCAAGGGCCACTAGATTCCCATGGTGGAATTGTGAAATACACATAATTTTTAACGAAACCCTGGTTTAGGGTTCTCAATCCAGGAGGTAGGAGTAAAAGTGAGATAATTTTTGACTCACAATAGATCAAGACATGAAACCAACTAAAAATGGAAGGTGACTCATAGGGATATTTGAAAATGTCATTTTTTCATTACCAGACCTTTGTACATGTTCGTACAAAATTTATGATGCTCAAGATTGTAGGAAAATAGTTATATTTTATTGATTTTGAATGCCAAAATACATCATTCTGCCTTCCACCCACTTGGTAGGGCTTATGAAGACCTCCCCCATTAGATAAAAAAAATTTCAAACTATCTAATTGTTGGGGGGGGGCTAATTACAACTTTGGAAAAAGTTGTCTAGGTTGCATACTAACGTTTTACAACTTTTGTGCAACTTTTCATCCTAGGTGACCAGACTTGGGTCAAACCTATAACTGATGATCCAACATGGATCCAAACATGTTAAAACCTTAAAACCTAAGAAAATACCCTATTCTAAGGTTTAGGACACCTATTGACCAGTAGTTGACCAAGGGCTTATAAGTGCCAATCTTGGAACTAGGTCTTACAAAAAGGGTCCAATTTTAAACCTTTATTTCTAATATGTCCTATAGACTACTAGGACCACCAAAGCATCCAAAGAGTGCCAAAAACACTTAGTTTTTTGAGGGTGATCCTGCACCACAAAAGAATGGTACCTTCATAGGTATGCTCCAAGTTATAGTATGCCTTGATGGTGATCACCTCATGTGATATGTCAACCTCTGTGAGCCCTATTTTCTGAATGAGCTTCAGACTACAAAAATTTAGGGTCGAGCCAATATCTATCATGACCCTTTTAATGGAAAAGTCTCTGACCATGATGGAAATATGGAGAGGGAGATTTTGGTCAAGCTCAACAGCTGGTATATTAGATGGCTTGAAGGAAAGAGCACAGGATGTTGATAAATGTCCGACAAGGTTTTCAAACTGTATGGTATTTATGTCTGTGGAGACATGTCCTTCTTGGAGGGCTCGGTCAAGGATTTATCGATGGATGGGTGAAGTGCAAATAATTTCAAGGATTGAGATTTGGGAAGGTGTATTCCCAAGATGTTCTATAAGGTTATATTGGGCATTGTGAGCTGGCCTTGGATTAGCACTGGTGACAGATATCCAGCCTCTACAGGTGGTAACAACACACTAACTAAATGCTCCTTTAACATGGATAACATTGACTATGGGTTCAACTTGTGTTATGTATACAACAAATTTTTCATAGTTGATATGGGCAGTAGTATAGTCTTTATGGTCAGCATGGTCTCCTTGCTTTCCTTTGCCTTGGTTATGGGGTGGAGAATTGGCATTGGCCTGGTTCTTTCCAGCATTGTGTTAAGGGAACACATTCTAATAGATGTGCAGATTGGAATTAGGTGAGGCTTGGGTTAGTGTGTCCACTCTGATCTCCTTTCTGTAAATGAGATCTTAGATATAGTGTTTCAATTTCATGCACCTTAGGGTTTTATGTCCTTTAACATGATGATAATCACAGTAGTCATGATCTTTATACCAGCTAGGCTTGGGAGTGGTGTCATTGGATTGTTGGGTTGGTGGGTAAGTGATTAGGTTGGCCTTGGCCATTCGATGAAATATTATGTCTAGTGGTTCAGCAAGAGGTGTGATGGTTCTCTTTTGGTGATTCTAGACTCGAGGCCTTTTCTGATTTGGAGTAGTGGATATGGTATTGGCCTGATAGGTTGGATTTAGGTGTTGGTTTTGAGAATTTTGCATGGTTTGTTGATTGATTTGAGGTTTTTGTTGTTAATATGCAAGGGTTGGTGTAGGACTAACCACAATGGTTTGGAAATGCTTGGTGTTAGTGGCTCCATTAATAATAGCATTCTTGTTTCTATTCCAATTGAGGGCTTTGTCATTACTGGGCTTGTTGTGGGAATCATCCTTGTAATGCTAGATTGTGCCTTCATCTAAGAGGCCTCTTTCAATATCTATCCCTTTGCCTTTGATGTCTTGATATGTTTGAGTGTATTTCATCCTCATGAAGTGTGATAGTTTGGGATGCAAGTTATCAATAAAGATCTTCGTAAGATTTTTCTGAGGGGGTTGATATGATAACCTGGTAGTGAGGTTACGCCATCATTGCAAGTAATCGGCTAGGATTTCACCTCCTTTCTTCTTTGAGTTACAAAGGTATAATAAGGATAACTCATTCTTGAAATTGTGGGCATATTGGGAAATGAACTTCTCAGAGAGTTTAGCAAAGGTTGTGACTATTCCATAGGGTATCTTGTAGAACCACTCAATAGTAGTTCTTCCCAATATCTTGGGGAATAGATGCATAAGGAAGTTGTTGTTGTAGGCCACTTCTTGACATGCCATATAGAAATCCTTTACATAACTGATGGGATCTCCTTTCCCTCAATATTTCTCAAACTTAGGTTTCTTGAAGTGTTTAGGAAAGGGGATCATTTTGATTGATCTATCAAAAGGATAGGGATAGACCTCTTCAAATTTGAAGGCTTTTCTCTCTGTTCCGGCCTTGAGTTCCTTAAGAGAATTCTTCATTTCTTCCCTCTCGGCATTGATTGGCATCAGAGTGGGTACTCCCATTGGAAAAGGATCTGATGGTGCTTGTGAATAAGGATGATTCTATGGTGGATATTGTGGAGTGGGATATGGAAACTTCCCAACAAGATAGGTGGTTTGGAATGGATATTGGGGTGATGGTTGCTGGGGAGGATATCATTTCTAAGGTGCGGGAATGTATTTTTGTGGAGGATATGAAGTGGATTGTTGTTGTTGGGGTATGATGGGATTATGTTACTAAGAGATGACATGATATTGTTGTATTGCTAGATAAGAGGATGCTTCTTGTTGCTAGGGGATAATGGGATGTTGTAAGTATTGCTGCAGTGGAGGAGGCTGATGGAATGGTGTATCTTTTTGATAGGATTAGCCTTGATGTACTTGACTTTGGGCTTGGCTGATGTAGGTGGGATGCATTTTTCATTGCATAGGGGTGGAATGGATGTTGGGAAGCTCGTGATGGGAGGTGATTGCATAAGGTAGCTAGTGAGATGAGATAAACTCTATTGTTGGGGTGGTGGAACTATTTCAGAAATGGTGGGTGATATGGATAGATAGTCGGTGTATGAAGGAAAGGATGAAGTTGCTGGAGGTTGCGATTGTTGTTGCTATGTTGCTTGAGGGAAAGTGACTTGTTGGTTTGCAAGCATCAATATGTGAGATTGGGTCGGCATACCCAGATCTCGCATTTCTTCTTGAGTGAGGCCCCAATGAGAGTCATTTCAAGGAGGGAGTTATTATGCAGAGGATGTTGGAAATGTCGATGTGATGGTGGGGGTTTGGGATGTAGATGGTGGATTCTAAGATCTCATGGAGGGAATCCCTATTGTGAAGGTAGTTTTTTGGGCTTGTGTATTGGAAATGAAAGGTGGAAGTAGAATGTATGCTTGGGTGAATGCTTGTTGGTGAGTGGAAGAAAATGCTTGTGTTGCTCATGAAAAGGGTGGTGTTTATGTGAAAGCTTGCTGAGTAAAAGAGGGAAATGATTGTGTTGCCCCCGAAAAGGATGATGTTTCTTGGCTCATGGATTGTGGAGGAACTATTTTCATAGCGGCTTGTGTGGGAGGTGGAGGCTAGTTTTGTGGGAAGCTTTGGGCCTGAGTGGAAGCTTGGGATTCTATAGAAGATGTTGGTGTTCCCATGATGGAAAATGGAGTGGATTACATTGTTTCTTGTGTTGTAGGAATTGTGAAGATTCTTTGCAAGAGATGGGGGATGGGTGATGCTTCCTGAGATATGTGCAAGTTAGGATCGTGGATTTGTTGGATGGTGGGGGTGTAGGTTTCAGCTAGGATGTGGATGGTGTTGACAGGGATGAGGGGCTAAAGATGTGGCATAATGGTAGTACCCACTTGCGCAAAGTTTTCCATTATAGTCCGTCAATTTTGATCAATGATCACACTCACCATTTGTGTGTGCCCTAGATGGCTCATGAATGTTTCCATGGAAAATGAAGTGGGGGGTCCATTGCGATCATCCCATACATTCTCAACTTCTGGGATTTGTGGATTGTATGTTACCATCGCACTGGTGGGATTGTTAGGATCAGACAACCTAGTGGCCAGATTGGGATCCATATTCCTTCTCCTCTTAGATCGCATCTTGATAGGCATGGAATATAGATCTAAGGATGAAAATGCAGATGATGGGTGGATGCAAGAACTCTAAGGATGATGGATGCAGATTTAAAGAATCTCTAAAGATGGTGGATTTCTAGGATGTGATGCAAGGATTTTGGATCAACTTAAGAATGGTGATATGTTTAAAGATGGTGGGATGTTGGATTTGGATTGAGGAGATGATGGAAGATTTGATGGAAGATAGTGGAAGATAACTAAGGTCAAATGAGTTGTTGTTTCCTAATGTAGGATCAAAGAGGATTGGATTGTCAACCTAAGATAGACTAATGATCTTCGAGTGATAGGATTCTTGTGAATGCGGGCCAATCTTTTGCTTGAGATGATGAGGCTTACAAGGACAAGTATGGATTCCCTAGACAATGCTCCTTCAAAGGGTGGAGATTTCTAATTTGGGATAAGGATTTGGAGCAACTCAAAGGATACAATACTAATTGGATGGATTTGCATCACTGGATTTGGCTCGAGGATGGTGGGTTTTGATGTGGATGATGGATACTAGATTTGGATCAAGGATGACAAATGATGACAAGGATTTATGATTGGGGATTGTTGATGAAAGGATGATGAAGGGTGACTTAAATGATGCTATTCTAAGAGGATAACCTAGATGCAGCTAAAAAGGATGACCTATGATGCAACTAGGAAAATGACAAATAATGCACCTAAGAATGGATGGTGATGCAATGATGAATCTAAAGATGATCTAGGATGCAAAGGATGTTGAGATAGGATTTTTGGAATGGTGGATATACGATGGGCCGAACTAGTCCTTGCTCTCTAGGTTGATATAGTGACGATTAACCTAGAACCGGTATGCAAATTACTTCCCTCTTGCATTATAGCCTACATTATCTAGTTTCTCTTGATATTTCTCTTCTACTTGGATTTCCTTTAGGATAGGTTGGTGATCTTTCAGGTCTATTTCTATAATCTTTTTCTCTTGATGGACTCGAGAAATGGGAAGCTTGGATTTCTTTTGTTTAATTTAATCAAACATATCTTGGAAACATTTGGCAATTAGATTGAAACAAATATTTGGGTATCTAATTTTGAGGAATCTCTTTCTGCAAGGATGCCTGAATAAATTTGATCAGGATTTTGGACCATTTTTGATGTTTCCAATGGAAAAGGATAAACTTAACAAAAGACACTCCGAAAGAAATCCCGACAAAGGACAAAGAAACTTTGTGGGATACAAGAAAATGATTTGACCACTAATTCTGATAATGCTTCTGAAAGATGTGTATGCTTTGACAAGTGTTTGTACTGAGTTTGGAACTTTGAGAAAAATACACCAAATAGACTACCTAAGGGAAGGCTAGTATCAAAATCTTTGCCCACATCTTGATATCCCTAAAAGGGATACATATGGTGAGTGTCTTAAGGTGATCTGGGACACCACTTGGATCGGTCCTTGTACAAAGATTCTGATACCTTTGGGGGAAGATTGTGAAGCTTCTGATTTATCAAGTGTTTAGTTTGGTCCATGGAGTCCTCCCAATTGGTTTGTATGCGCGTGACTCACTAAAGACCCTAGTTGACCATGCCAAAATAGTAGGGATATTCACCTACCTCAGGCTATCATCAACACACATCACCCGAGCTTGAGGGGATGAAGCAAGAGTTTCCTCAATGTTTTATTTCTATACCATCCGGGGAAGTACTGGTTTGAATTTGTTCTCCAAAGAGGAAGAAATTTTCTCTTTGGATAGGCTTCTCTAAAAGTAAAATAGTTAAACTTGTCCAAGTTCAACTTCTTTCATGTTACTTAACTAAAAAGGCTTTATAGAAATTGGAAACTTCTTAAAAAGTACACCAAAAAGATTTCTTTTCCCAAATTGATTAAGTGATTTGAAATGAATGCTTGCAAAAAAATGTGCTTAATATTTGGATTTGTTCATCCTAGAAGACAAGAAAGCTTTTAAACAAATTGCAAGTTTGTTTACTTTGGCATTCAAGATTGAGTTTTTAGCTTTTTAGGAAACTGATTTGAACTTTGAAATGGAATGAACTTGCTTTGTTTTCAATTTAAGTCATTCAAGATCTGTTGTTTTCTTTGGGATTTCAAAAAGGAAATGACTCTTTGGACTTTGATTCACTTTTTTAGTTTCACTCAAGATTTGGTGTTCTAGCATTCAGTTTTAGACCAAAAAAGAGATTCCTAGATTGACTCATGCATGAGGTTTTTTGGAAACATTCAAGATTTTGCAACAATACATTTTTTTTAACCAAAAACAAAGCATTAGGATTGATTTAGGAATGTTTGGGATGGATTAGGATCGTTTAGGAACTGAATAGGAAAGAGATGTAGATTTGTTCCTAGATTGCATAAAACTTAAAAGCACTTTAAGATTTTGTAAATGAAGTTCACTTTTACTTATAACAATGTATTGAGTTAGATTTAGGAACACTTTGACTAGATTAGGATTTTTTTGGAACCAAATAGGAATGAAATACAGATTTGTAGTTCTTTTTATGCACCCAAAATTTGAAGTGTTCCTAGCTTGCATGAAAACCCTAAAAACACTTAGTTTTGAAAGCATGAAGTTTTTTTTACCCAAATGAAAGACATTAGAGGTGTGTTTTATTGTTTTTAGAACTAACTAGGAATTATTAGTGTTGTCTAGGATTGATTAGGAAGCAATTAGGAAAGATTTGCAGTTTTTTACACTTATGGCATTCAAGAGTGATTAGATGTTCTTTTTAAGCCCCAAAAATGAAGTGTTTTGATTCCTAAACATGAAAAATGATTTATTAGCCTTAAGGTCTTATATATTTATTATTTTCTTAGCCTCCAATGAGTATCTACAGAAAATGGGGTTAAAAACTAAAATATTACAGTCAAGAGGCACCAAGAAGCCCCTAAAAACCAACTTGCACCCTACTTGAGGCCTTACACATGCCCCATGTTTTCCATACAAGTAAAAAGGGCAGGTTATTTTGGTAATTTTACTTGTATGAGTCAGGATGAGGGCTCATACGAGTCAGTGTGACACCTGGTACGAGTAAACAGGGCCAGAGAGCCTAAAATAGGCCAAAATTGCTTACAAAAACCCCATACGAGTATTGGGTGGCCCCAGTATGAGTATACATAAGTGAAAATATGAAAAAAAACTTGAGGAGTTTACTCATATGATAATTCACCTAGAACAGGATGAGATTCCTCAAAAAGGTGAGTTTTTGGCTTTAAAAAGGCCTAATATGCACATAAAAGTCCCATACAAGTATTGGGGACCTATAGTAAAAGTTTACATAAGTTAAAATACAAGAAAAAAAATTCTAGGGAGTTTACTCATGTGATAATTCACCTAGAAAGGATGAGATTTGTCAAAAAAGTGGGTTTTTTGGCTCAAAAACCCTAAAAAAAAGTAGTTTTGAAGGCTTATGGAGTCCCACTGGGAATGCCAAAATGTGATCAAAGAAAACATAAACTATTTATAATAGGAATATACATTCAAACATTAATCAAATATTCTATTCCTATCATATAGTAAAAGAAATTTGCAAAGACACTCAAGTAGAGCTTCAACAGGAGCACCCTATCACCGTTCGATTTGCTCTTGATTTAGGGATGTGGGTGTGCTTTCACAACACATGGATAATGTCCCTAATGAAAATTAGGAAGGATTAAGATTGATTAGGGACCATGAGAACCCCATAAAGGCACAATATCAAGTATAGAACACCTTATTTTCCCCTAGAGCCTCAAGGAGCCTAATGATGCTCAAATGTAGATTAAGCTACAAATGCTTATTATAAGATTGATTTTAGATCAAATGAAGTGTGAAATGATGAAAATTATATGAAAAAAAATGAAAACAAAATAGATTAATCCATTAGTTCTAAGCTAAGATGTGATTTAGGAAAACTTAGAAATGAATTAAACTAACAATTAGGATTAAAGTTATGATCTAGAAAGGAATTAGCATTATAACATTACTTAATATGATTATGTGAATTGGTGTTTTTCTATTGGAAGTGAGGTTATTATAGGATTTGAGGAAGGGCTTGGGTTAGGAAGTGGAGTTAGGATCAGAGTCAAGGTTTGGGATAGAGTCTGGGGTATGGTTAGGGGTAAGGTTAAGGGGATGAGGGTTAAGGGTTGCTCGCGCATGTGTGAGAAACACTAGGGAAGTGTGCCTAGGGAACAAGGGTGAAAGAGAAGACATGGGATTCATCATGAGGTTGTAAGGAGACTTAATGATGGTGTAAGAGGCCATTAATGTGTCTATAAGGCTCATTAATGAGGGGCTTTGAACAAAAGTCAAAGGAGATTGGATTAGGCTAAGAAAGTTAGGAATCACCTTCTAAATAGGTTTAGGAAAGTTTAGAAGGGTTTAGGAATCTCTAGAAGTTTCTAGGGTTTTGAGGGATTTAAATAAATTATTTATTTATTTAAATGATTTTGGTCAATTTATTAAATAATTAATAAATTTTGGAGGGAATGATGTTTAAATTGGATTTAAACATTTTTGGAAGGGATTTCTTAATTAAATGTTTTTAATTAAGATAGGAGGGATTAATGGCATAATAATTAATTAATTAATTAATTAACAAATGTCATCAGGGGTTTTACAAAATAAAATATTTTTATTTTGGAAAAGGTTTTTTAGGTGTCTACAACATTATCACTTTATTAACTCACTTGTAATAAGTTATCATGGCAACCACTTGCAGCCCCCGACACCTATTACAAGCCACTTCCCACCTATACACATAGTTAACCTACCTAGACTCATAAAAAAAGTAACAAAATAGTGATCAGAAAAGACATCTCATTATCATAAGTCTCAAAAGTCACGATAACTAAACTCAGTCCCATAAAAGATACTTGGAACACAAACTGGTCCTCAAACCATACTCATACATACTCTCTCAAAGAGCTCAAAAAATAATGAGCTTAAGAAAAATCTGGAGGCTAACCAAAAAGATCAAGATTGGATACGACCATCACTTTATATGCACAAAAATACCATACCATAGAAGACACCAAAAACCCCCAAGCCTTTGGTAACAATTCTCTAATAGCTAACCCCACCCAAAGTAGACAAAATTGACACAACATGGTCTGGGAAATGCAACAAAAATGTATAAAAGCATCTAAGTCCAATTACAAGTTCGGTTAATAGTCACTTTATTACCAAAGATCCAATTTGACCATAAGCTTACTCCAATACATTTCTATAGTTTAAATGGAAGAAAAACTCCTCAATATAAGATAGAGTCAAATAAATTCCCATGTTACAATGATAATATTCACCATCCCAAAATAGATGTCCTTAAATAATATTATTAAATAAATAATACCCAATATAAAATCTCTACCTTTAATAAATATTAATTACATTAATATTTATTAATTAATAAATATTGATCAAATATTAATAATTATTAATTTAATATTTTAGATTTATTAATTAAATAATAAAAATCTTAATTTAAAACTTTTTATTTAATATAATAATTTTTTTATTATAAATATATATTGTTTAAATTTTTATTTTCTTTTAAAAAAATAATACAAAAAAATAAAGGGGTGGCCCCCACGATGTCATAGCCCACTAGGATCCCCCACGCCCCCCTCAGAGGAATACCATGGGTTGTAAGGCTTGCGGGTCATGTGGTCCCCCTCGTGGACTCAAGAGGAGGGTGTGGTGGAAGTGGTGACCCCCCAAACCATTTTAATTATCATTTATTTATTTATTTATTTTGATTTTTAATTTTTAATTTCTGTCAGAATTCTCTAACACAGAAACATCAAGCACTATTTTTTTTACATCTACACTATCTATCTATCTATCTATCTATATGTATATGTATATGTATATGTATATGTATATGTATATCTATATGTATATCTATATGTATATCTATATGTATATGTATATGTATACGTATATGTATATGTATATGTATATATGTATATGTATATGTATATGTATATGTTTTTATAGGTGAGCTGACCACCCTACTTTTCTCCACCCCTGCCTCGATAAATAGGTGATTGAATTCATGTTTCAATCACTATACCTATAACTGGAGAAAGGCCATCAACTAATACGTATATAAAGCTATATGTCATAGTTCAGATAGGGGCCCGCTTGCCCTACTATATATATATAATTTTTAATTATATTAATACAAATATGATAAAATAAATAAAAAACATTCTCAACTACCAACTCAATTCAAACACAAGGATTTTGTCAAAATTTGAATCATACCCTAATTGAATTAATTTCAAGTTTTTTCCCTATTATTTTTTAAACAAATTATAGGTTTCTCACACAAGAAATTGAATAACCAATTCAAAGTGAAAACAATGAAAAATCAAACAATAATCCTCAACCAAATAAAACCATTATTTTCAACAATCAATTACAAACACAAAGTAGACAATCTTTTTGAAAGAAACATTAACATGGGTTTTCAAACCTTGCCTTGAAAATTCATGAGAAGTTCTGGAACAACAATGGCCAAATTGAAGACTCAAAGATTACAAATTACTCCTAATCTTTGAAAACAATTCTTCAAACAATTTTCTCCAAAACCTAGTCTCCTCCAAATCTGTGTAAAGAATAATGGCTAAAAGAGTCCTAATAAAGAAAACCCAGCAGACAGATTTCAAACATGCAACTCCCAATCAACAATTAGAACTCAACTTCCTAACCTTGTTTTTATCAAACTCTTCTCCATGATTAATTACAATTTTAATAATAAAATATGCACTTTTCAATTATCAACTCTTAACTCAACTTTAACTTAAATTCCTAATTCAGTTTTATTAAACTGAATGTGCAAATTAAATTGTGTATTAATAATTTATTAACAATTACTATTTTTTTAACATATTAAAATTTATGAAATTGATAATATAATATCAATCATTAATTGTGCTTTTAAATTTCAATTTTATATTTAATATTTATTTAAATCCTCCATTCTCAAAATTGGACTTTTCAAAATTAACTCTTTTTAATTAATAAATGTATTTAATTAATTATCATTAATTAAATACCCTTGTATTAATATTTACATATATTTAATAAGATTTAATTATTATTCACCTAATCAAACCCATAAATCACTTAACCATGATAACATAAAATCACATTAAACCACATAACATGACAACATAAAATCACATTAAACCACATAACATGACAACATAAAATCACATTAAACCACATAACATGACAACATGAGAAAGAACTAACTAAACTAAAAACACAAAAATCATATTGAAGGAAAGGGTTCATGAATTCACATCACCTTAACAAATTTGGATACGAAACTCAATCAGATACTTGTCCCTTAATTCAAGACAATAAATGGCTTGTGTTGGGATTGGACCTGTATGTTATCTCCCCTCTCTTACCAATGAGATATTGTGATAGGGCACGCTCATCTTGACAATTCAAAGAAGTCAATGTTTGGTACCTAATATCCTAAGTAAAAGAAAATCTTGCACATACATGTATAAATATTATAGTAGACAATGGCGGGGATCAACCAATCATGTGGATCTTGTAAGAAAGTTACTGTGACTCCATCCCTCAACCAAATTAGGCACATCATATAGAAATATAGAATATGCATGCCAACCATACACATACAAGTATGAGATCAGTAAAACTATAAATGTAAGTAACATCCTAACATATAGATCACTATCATGAAGTAACCATAATTTATACATCGTCATATGTATTTAAATTGACATGAGAATAACCATACTCATCTAACTATAAACATATGATATAACACATTATCCAAAGGCTCATAATAGATCAAATCAATAATCCAATTATCAAGTTGAAATAATCAACGTACACATAAAAGTATCCTAAAAGAGTTTGGAAAAATAAGCTGAAAATAAAACTATGGGTGGACACTACATCCACCCTCCCTGGAAATTGGCTTACTCCTTGAAGCCTACAAATAAATAGGAATATAAGTCCCATAAATCTTGTTGCATTGTACTGAGTCAAACAAGAATCAATGTGTGGGTCCCATCGAACCCTTTCCTACTCTATGGTTCAAACTTTAGGATCACTCCCTATTACAAACACCCTATGGGATCTACCAACATGTCCAACTATAGGCTCAAAATCTTCTAGCCTTTGTCCAAAAAACTATGCTGAATGTTGGGGAAAATTGGTTGCTTTATGACCATACTGTCCACAAGAAAAACAATCTCCACCAAAACTTCTTTCAGTTGAAGGTACTCTAGACTGCTGGAAACTACCTCTACTAACCTCCTAATGAAAAATCTAAACAAGCTAACTAGGTGTATGACGCTTGATGCACTGAGTGTTACAGAAGTTCCTAGACTAAGTACTACTGCCCTTAGATGGAAAAGATAATCCATTTTTTTATTTTTCTTGATTACCTTGTGAGAAGGTAGAAGGGTTTTGAGAGTTCTCATCTCCTTGAGATTGATTCCCCCTTGACCCCGAAGGTGCAAGACCACTAGTCTGAACAGCCATCTGACCATGATGACCCAAAGTTAGATTTTCCTCCACCAAGGTAGTCTTAATGACTGTATCCTTGAGGGTATTAGGTTCTAAACCTTAACTCCCCTAATGATGTGACCATTAATCCCCCTAATGAAATGTTGTACCATTAGTGGTGAATTATCACCAAAACCTACATAAGGCTTGAGCTCAAAGAAATGACACTCATAATCTAGGGTAGTCATAGATAATTTCCATAGATTGTGGAACACATATGCGCACTATTATTTCCACTAATTAGATAGAAAGCATTCCTAAGATTTCTCAAGAAACAGCTCCTAGGTGAAAGTCTCCATGCTAAGCTCAAGTTATTTTTCTTTTTTTTTCCACCAAGTAGCTACAAAACCTTCGAGATGCATGATAGCATACCTCACCCTAACATTGGTATCAAATTAATTCATAGAAAAACATTGATCTAGTGTAATAAGCCATGTATCTGCCTCAAAACTAGTACTAAGACCATCAAAGGGAGGAGGTCGTGATCTCATAAAGTCTCTCATATGATTATCCTTTGTGGGGCCCTAACCAATGGTAGTGTCCCTCCTCCTAGGACTCATGGATCTCTATCTATCCTGATTCTCATAATGATGTGACTCTTCCCTCTCATTCCTATTATAAATGGGTAGATGTTCCAGAATAGTTTGAAGTATCTTCCTAGTATTAGGCTCTCTAGAATCACCATGTTTCTCACAAGTATCCTCATGAAAACTCTTAGCTCCATGACTAAAAAGATATTTTTGATGCCTACCCCTCCCACATCCTCTACTACGGCCTCCACTATAGCCTCCACCAACAAATCTAGTCCCAGTGACCATCTTTCCTACAACATCCAAACAGAAGAATGTTATCTCAAAACTAGTCAAGAATAATAAAGACATGATGTATAGTCATTAAATGATAGTTTGAAATACAGATTGTTATATATCTAATTTTTTGTTTCAAGTTTTTAACTATTTAGACCTCTAGTGGGCGTACAAATTCCTAGTGTTCTAAGTGTAGAAACTCAGACTCTGATACCAAGTGCAATGCCCCGCAAGGGAACCCATGAGATATTTACCTAAAACATGCCACTAAGTTTATAGAATAATTTATTTTTCTTAATATTTTACAACCAACAATGTATAAAAATGCGAAAGAAATACAATATAATACAACTCATTACACACAAATGTAACTCAAACATAGATTAAAAATCTCAAGGGTTCCTTGACATAGATTACATAAATGTTAATTAATCTACTTAATACAACAACCATACAAAGTCTCCACATAATGTAAATAAGTACATAATTTTATACATGAAATCTAGATACAATCGATACCACAAGATATACATGATAACCCACATCCACTGCACAAGTTGTATGGTATGTAATAATAATCCAAATATAAAGTACAATATGATATCTCCGAAGTAAGTAAAACAATGATATAGGAACATAATATAAGAAGATAAGAATACATCTCCAACAATGATGAAAAAGAAGATACAACTTCCACAAGGATCATCCAACACTTGTACATGAACTTCAAAATCTCAAATGGTAAATGAATCACTACCACCCAACCTCATTGAACGTAAGGGGTCCACTCCCAGCATGTTGAGAAGATAACAATAGAACCCACATAGATATCAAACACCAAAATCAATCATAATACAAACTAAGAAAAGGATCCTAAAATATCTCTATCTCAAAAGGTACAATAGAATAACAAAGGTAAAACATACTCAACCAGAGGTAAACAAAACATGTAGGAAACCTAAGATGCATATGGGGAAGTGTCATCACATGAGTCAACTCTAGAGTTATCCTGGAAGTCTCTCAAGACCTCGATGCTCTAGTGA